>JAOYSI010000023.1:1597299-1631452 GCA_025775065.1 Hiodon alosoides | reverse complement strand
TTATTAGGTACACCTCTTCAACTGCTTCTTCAACGCAAATATCTAATCAGCCAATCATGTGGCAGCAACTCAATGGATTTAGGCATGTAGACATGGTCAAGACGATCTGCTGAAGTTCAAATCAAGCATCAGAATTGGGAAGAAAGGTGACTTTGAAGGTGACATGCTTGTTGGTGCCAGATGGGCTGGGTTAAGTATTTCAAAAACTGCTGATCTTCTGGGATTTCGCGCACAACCATCTCTAGGATTTACAGAGAATGGTCCGAAAAAGAGAAAATATCCAGTAAGTGGCATTTCTCTGGTCGAAAATGCCTTGTTGATGGCCGATTGAGATGGCATGGCTGTGTACTCGATTTTATACATTGGTCCACTAATTTGAAGGGGTGTGAACATGCTTTTGGTTATGTAGTCTATATGATACTCACACACAGAAACACATAGAGGCCAGTTTATTAGGTACACACATGGGCTGGGCACTACCGCCCTTAGTCTTCAGAACAGCCTGAATTTTTCTGAGTATGAATTCTACAAGGTTTCAGAAACGTTGCAATGGCATCAGGCAGTTTCTACAGATTGGATGGCGGTACATTCTTGCTGCAAATAGCTTTTCCATCCTACATAGATCTCCTCCTCTGTGCAGGCAACTCAAGTAAACTGAACTCATTGTTATGTTTTAGGAACCATACTGAAATAGGAACCATGTACAGTTCAAACAAACTAGATTTCTCACTGTCCTGCAACTGGGGATGACGTCGTCAGCCATTGCCTCCTAGCAGGTTCTTTCAAATCCACCGCTCACACACAGAGGTCGTAAATCACATACAACCTACTAATGCAGGTTGCAGAGAGCAGACATTTTCTTTCTCTCTTCTCCTGTGGCTCTCTCCTAAGAAGGGACATAGTTCCCTGCTGCCGAGGCCTCCAGCTGGCCCTTAAGGAGAGAAAGGCTGTTCTCCTGCAACGATGTCCTAAAGGGGGGACATAACTCCCTGCCTCCAGCTAGGCCTTAAGGAGGGAGAATACCTCAGCGCTGCCAACAACTTTCTGCCTGCCACGTGAAATGCCATTGATCACGACTCACTCATGAACTAGGATTTAATTGATACTAGAAGACCAAGACCGAAAAGGTTCCCTGGCGTAGGTGCGTGTTTCCTCATCAGAATTACCTAATTTTTACCCGGAAGAAATTAATTTTCATGTAAAGTTTTGGCGGGACACAAGAAAACTTAAATTTAAATTTGTTAAAAATGTAAAGTTAAATTTGTCCCAGCTGACGTGGATGAATTCCCACATTTTTAAAATATTATAAGCTGCAGATTTTGTCTGATGTGCTTGGCATTTCTGCTACTGATTTATGAGTAAACCTATTAAATTGGAATAATGTTCATTTGATCCGCAGTCTGTTCTGAACTAGAGTGTTTTGTGCATTCAAGAACTGCTGTTAGAAGTCTGTTTGTGCGGACCAGTATGGCCTACCTTGGGTCCCATATTAAACATCTAAAACATATTTAATATCCTTGGCCCATTTCACAGACAGCACTGCTGTGCTTTGAGGATGGAAGCGGGGCCCATGAATAATGGTTGCACATGGGCCCATTGACATCAGCCTCCGACCACTGATCCAAACTAAAAATCAGTAAAAATCAGTAAAAGTGTAAGTTCTCAGAAAATTCTTGAGTAATGTGCTAAATGCTAAGTACTGTAAAAATGTACTTAAGTATGATACTTAAGTGTTTACTTTCCACCCCTGGGAATCCAGTTTGTTCATCTGCTGCAACAGACCATAATAAGAGTTGAGCTTTCCGAGATGGCATTCAACACATCACTTTTCAACTGCGCCATTTATGACACCATTCTCAGAAACCCTAGACATTGTTGGGCTTTAAAAGTCCAAGAAGGCAGCCATTTCTGAAATACTGGAAACGTCATGCCTGGCACTGACAATCATACCACGGTCAAAGTCCTTTGGTCATTTGTTTTGCTGATCTAACGTTCAATAAAACAGTAACTGGATACCTGTCAGCCTGCTTCATATAGCAAGCCATGGCCACGTGATTGTAGGAGTGATCCATTTTTGTCAACGGGGTGGTGGTCCTAATAAACTGGTCACTGAATGTATACAGCATATGAAAGACGTAAGGAAGAACAGAGTGCAACAGAAAAGAGAACTTTGCAAGGATGGTTCTCTACCCGAGCTGGCTCTGGGTACCCCCTTCACCGGCAGGTGATAATTAGCTCAAAGACGTAGCAGTGCAGAAAAAGATCAACAGTGGGTCTCACCCTCACTGACCTCATATTCTTTTATCCATTCATTCAGGGAAATGTTGCAATTGATAGCATCCTTGGATTAGCACAGAAAAGAAGAATGCTTAGAAGTATACTTTTTTTGTTTTTGTTAAGGAGATACTTGGGAAGTTAAGAAGGCCATGTAATGTATTTTTAATGGATAAAAAGTCTTTGTAAAGTTGCAAACTTTATCCACCTTTGAAAGTATCAGTGATTGTAATAGATGGAGGCGATACTTGGAGAAGAATGCCAAAAATAACACCAGAAGAGCAAGGCCTACCTGAAGTTCATTCCTTTTTTGGGGAAAAGCCATGTACTTTGTGGTAAGGTCCTGGTAAGACTATTCTTATTGGTTTTTGGATTTGATTAATATTGACTGTTTGAGTCAATTGACTGTATACAATTTTAGATTATTTTATGTTGTATGGAGTGATGATTTAATGGGAAAATATTGGTAAACGGTAAATATCAGAGTTACCACTTATATGCCACATGGGGACCCTCGCTCAAATTTTCTATTAACAGATATAGCTGAAGGTGGCAAAAGCTATATCAAACAATGAAAAACTGAATCAACAACAGTATGTAAACAGCAGAAACAGTTTTTTTAACAGCAGGTTTGTGTGTGCTACAAAGAGTCGGTCTACAAAAGAGTGGGTATTAAAAGAAGTTTCAAATTTCTGTTTTTCTGTGATCCCTTCCCCCACTCCCTCCGGCCCATACTTGTCTGTACGCACACCTTTTCTCCACTGTGCCCCAACATCCTTTAAATTACATCATGCAGGTTAATGGGAAAAAATGCCTACAAAGGCACTGTGTGTTTTGGGTTCACATACTTGTGTTTACATGTACTGTGTGTAGCAGAAATGTTAGCTATGGATCCACATTCACCGGGGAAGTATTAAATCCATTGTAGCTGTAAACTATCAGAAATGCAGAAATGTCTTTTTTCCTTGCCTCTTTTTCTCTTACAGAATGTTTCAAAGAATTCCATGTGCTGGAAGGTGTTATGTTACTAGAAACATAAATTGCTAAAAAGTAGTGTATAGGGTGGATTCTTTTGTATTTTGCAATAATACGTATTTGTAATTCTTAAATGCATAAATTATTCCTTTATTTTGCATCAAAACACCATGAGAATCAAGTAAAAGGGAGGGAAGAACAGAAAGAGCTGTGGTTAAAGCTATTGAAACACTTACGTCATTTTACTGGTTTGGCAGATGTAATCCTTCCTCTGCCAATAAAAATGTTTTTTGTATTGGAATTGGAAAAGTGAAAAAAAAATCTGCATGAGCAAATGGAGAATTTATTTTTGGGCTGCAACAATGCATACATTGATGGAATCACTGACAGAAAATCCAACACACTATACATGACAAAGAGCCCATCAAGCTATCTGGCTAGCGTTGTGACACCACAGAAACAACAGGGCCCTTCTATGCGTGGGTTCCAATGGCTTCATTATGTCAGCAAATCCACGACAAACACAAAACTCTTTCCTGCTGGCCTTTTCAACATTCCTTCAATATGACTGTGACATTATTAGACAAGGTTGGTTAGCCTGCTTACTGGATATTAGCATCACTTAGTGACCAAATGCACAACGTATTTTCCACTCTTGAAGTGCTTGAAGAATCTTGCCAGCCATTCACATTTTTTCTCCGCTACTCAGCACTGACACTGTGTCCCGACACAGGAGAAGACAGATTTAAAGTAAAATTACTTTGAGGACCAGAGCAGAGAGAAGAGAGGAGGAGAAGTCTTGGGAGACTTGGAAGAATGTGAAGAGGATGCACAGTTTTCTAAACTTTTGATAGACCCCATCAAGAGCACTGTCCTGCTGAATTAATTTTCTGCCGTTTCCAGGTTCTGATCTACTTTACCACTAATTTAAATAGTAATGAAGTGTTGCAGGGCTCGTTGTGAACAAGCTTGTTACTGACGTAGAGAGACTGATTAGGTCCTAGAGTTAAAGATTTAGGTGTTTGGTTCAAGAAGCTAATCATCTCTCTTGTCTGTCAGGAGGTTGTGACGACGAGTTCAATCCTTGGCTAGAGAGGGTAAAAGCCTGGTGGCCAGGGGGGTCGAATAGGGTCTGTTACAGAAGCAGACTTGGTGAAGGTATTCTATTTACATAAACTGAATTTCTCCAGTTAATATCCAGCATTATAGAATCAGGGCTTCTGTCATGGTACACTTTATAGGGAGAACAATAATGTGCTTTTGTCAAAGGGCAGGGCATGGAAAAGGATGAGAGGGTGGCTGCTGAAAGTAGGGTGGCGACGGAGGAGAGGCATGTGGCCGTGCGCTGTGGATCTTCTCTGATGTGGGCTGATTCTGTCGTCAGTATTACCCTTTGTTAGATCTACGACTGTCTCACATACCTCGGGATAAAGTACTGCTTATCTGGCATTGTGTTGCTGTAATCTGGGTGCTCCATTTTTTGTGCTATTATTTCTCAGTTTTTGGGCTGCACAGTTTGTCCCATTGGAGTAAAACAGAATATTTAAAACAGGTTTTGGATGTTTTCTGTCAGAATATTGGTTTTGTTTCATGCAGTTTTAGTGTGGTTGGCTGTAGCACACAGCCTCTGAAAAATTTCCTTTCACCAGGGCTTGATTGATGCACATGGTTTGTTTAACAAGACCACACTCAGGTGCTTACAACAGGGCTATCTGAAAGGGACAGTTTTTGTTTTCCCAAAACAAGTTGATTTTCTTTACATTGTTTTAATGGCAGGAAATTCTGTAAGGATGAGCTTTTTTTTTAAAAAAATGGTTTTTTTTCTTCTTCTTTTTTTTTGCCTCAATGCCTTGTGACATAAACAAAGCCTTTGTTGCAATTTAAATATGTGCGTTTAGAAAGATAAACACCTGTTTTAACTTGGGTGAATTTCAAAGACATGCTACTGCTCATATTAAATGGGATTAATTTGCTGTTTAGCTAATAAAATTACTGCAAATTCATATTACATCTGAAATAAGCATATTTTTCAGGTTACCTTGTGATCAATAATTTTGTTCTATTAGATCATTTGCGATTTGAAATGACCCATTTCATTATGTTGACTGGCTGCAATCAAACGGTTGTTTAATGGGCTCTATCAACCATGGTGTGGCATTCAGCCGGGGGCCATGCGCTGGGAAAATGCCCAAAACTGGGCAGACAGAGCTGGGCTGAATGCCCACATAAAAGACCTTGTTGGAACCTGTGCTGCTCCTCTGATTATAACTAGTCAGGTTCCAACAATCTTTTACATAGACTGCCGGCAGTGCTGAGGTTGATAGAGTGAAATGTCTGTTTTTTTGGTGACTGATGAGGTTTTTGTGTTGGAATTGTTATTTTGAAAGTTTAAAAAGAAGCTGTGTTATTTTTTTTTTCACACAAGGATGTTTTTCTTTGGAAGTTTGTCTTCCATTGGAATTGTTTATAATTCAGTTCATGACGCCAAATAAACTGTAAACACTCCCCCGGTATCCCTGTCTCCAGCCGCTTCTAGACCAGGCATGCCCGACGTGCCACACATGGCCTGGAGGCGTTTTTAGGGTTAGAACCACTGCTACAGATGAAGATGGGCGTGAATAGAAAATATTTAGTTTTGCATACCAAAGCAGACGAATTATGCTAAAGTAGGAATTCCCAGAACATTTAATTAATTGCGCCAAATAATATATAAAAAAACACTGTACTGTCCACATAATTTTTGAGAAAAGGCTAAATATTTCCCTCGAGTGGCACACACTGCATATGTTAGCATTTCAGTGTCACAGTTTACTGACTAGTAGTTCGTTATGAGCATTCCGGCAGAGTGTAAAAAGGGCAGCTAGTGTCCAATTAAGTTCTGGAGTCATGTAACTTTCATAAGATGCAGAAAGAAAGAATGCACATTATGTGCTGAAGAGTCACTGTTTTGATCAGTGATCAGTAAAAACAATGCCAATCTGGAGTTCTGCAATTATTTTTGTACAGTGTTTCTGTTGATTTAGCATCTAGCATAGCCAGTGTCGACCAAGAATAATAAAACAATAATAACATTATATGTCATTGTGTGGTGATTAGCTGAACCAAAATTCTCCAAGTATAAGGTGACAAAATGAAAAGCTTGACAAAATGGTACGTCCTTCATGTTCTCATATGGCATGAGGAAGTAAGTGGCAGGGGGCATGAGTAAGTAAGTCTTGTTTTATGTAAGTATGATTTAAATTAAACTTTTTTCTATGCATCCATCTTGTGATTTACTATTAGCCTCCCAAACCATTTGATCTTTTAGAAAAGACATGGGGAAAATTGAATCCTAAATAGCAGGCTGAAAATAGCTAAATGCGGAAACGTTGTATAGGTATACACAACCAATAAAAAAAAAAAGGCAAAGAATATTGAATATAATATGTTCATTATATTCACATGAAACTCTACTGTATAGTTGCAAGTAAACTTTTGATTGGGATAAGGCTTTTATGGACAAAAACATAATTTCATAACTATGCCATATTTGAAAACAATGTAATTTCAAGTAGGCATTTCACTGACTGGTGGCATTTAGAACTGAATAACTGGCTCAGATCAATAAGCAGTGATTTAGAAAGCACAATAACATATTCAGCGAGGACGTGAAATCTTGGCATGTGTGGCGCTCGTTTGGGAAACACTGCTGTTTACATGAGTGGGAAGTTTTTGTCCGAATGAAGCAGAGGCTGGCATTTAAACCTGCTGGATGTGAGTCTGGCAAAGAGGCCTGAGAATGTGGTTAGGAGAGCTGGTCTGATTTAGATGGCTAGAGGGAAGGAGAGAAAAAACGGGTGTACAGGACTTTTCGGGCGTGACACTTAATTTTAAGTTCAGACAAATACAGTAAAGTCAAACAGTACAGAAAGAGAGCCATTCATTCATATGAGATCCTGTTTATAATCGAAGATGTTAAAAATGTTAACAGTTCCCGTAAGGAGGGCGGGTTGGAAGTCATTAAGTGTCCCTCCTCCTCCTGTCTCTGTGTGCCTGCGTCATGCTCACTTCCTGTTCTTTCCGAGTCAAACACGACCACTGGCCCCCCAACATCCGCTGTTTTCTATTTTAGGGAGACTGTTGTTGTGGTGAGGCATGTACCAGGTAGGATCAGACAAAAAAACAAAAACTGGACAAATACAGTACTGTGGCGAAGAACAATCAAAACCAAAAGTTGAGGGTGTGACAGTTTCACTTATAAATCATCAAATCTTATATGTTGGCAAGAGTGAGCATAGCAACAAGACACAAGGTGGTCATCCTGCATCAGCAAGGTCTCTCCCAAGTAGAAATTTTGTGGCAGAGAGGAGTTTCAAGATGTGCCGTCCAAGCTCTTCTGAAGAAGCATAAAGAGGAACAGGGAAGGTTAAGGGCCAGAAACGCAGTAGTCAGCCATGGAAACTGAATGCAGCAGACAAGAGATGACGTCCCTTCGAAATAGGAAGAAGTCCATTACGGCTCTCAGCTCTGAACTCACAGAAACAAAAGTCTTGTCAGTAGTGGTCTTCATGAAAGAGTTGCTGCCAAATAGCCATTCCCCAAAGTGGAAACGAAGCCAAGAGAATTACCTACACACAAAAACAGGAGGTACCCTGCTGAATGAGTGGGATGCTGAGCAATGGCAGCAAGTGCTAAAGAGTGGACTGAAGAGTCAAAATTAGAAATTTTTGGCTCAAACAGTTTGTCCGTAGAAGAGCTGGGAACTGGTAATCTGGTCAGGATTAATCACATCCTCAATGCAATCCATCACGCAATACCATCAGGGAGGCGTCTGATCAGTCCCAACTTAATTCTGCAGCAGGGCAGTGACCACAAACATGCGGTGGAGGCCATAAAGAACTATACTCAGAACTATCCTCAGCAAAAAGAAGAACAAGCATCTTCACTTTACAGAATTTTTTTACATGTGCCTAAGACTTTTGCACATTACTGTAGATTTATGCCCAAAGATTAGAAAACACTATATCAAAACCAATTCTGCCTGAATTGTTTAAGACAACACAGCAGCCAGACGCTGTCTAGGCAGCTCTTCCAGCTGGAAAGGCAGTTTTGGATTGCCCACATCACCGCTTTCAATAGGCACACGGACATACGCTGCCACATTTTATGCAAGTTTGCACACAAACATATACTGATATGTGCGTGGGACTTCCGATTCTGACCGATGCTTCTGAGTTTCATACATGTAATGATGTTTGTGATGCTCCTGTGGATGCCTGCCCTGCCTCCTCCAGCCTGATGGTTCTATGTCCACTTGCTTTCATCTTTGCTTGCTGTTCTCTGCTGCCGAGTCACTCAGTCATAGGCACTGACCCACAACCGCAGACGAGAGTCTGTGCTTGAGTATGTGTGCGTGTATGCGCTATGTATGTGTGCGTGTATGTGTACTGTTTGGCTGCATCTCCCTTGCTTTTGATTGGCTGCCAAATCTTACAAACCTTTCTAAGTGGCAGGAAGACCTGCGGGTGAACACAATTGGCACACAACTCACTAATGTGCCTCACAGCCACCCTGGCATTAAAAACAGTATCACAACTAGGCAATACAACAAGGAATAACTAAGTCTGTATATATGTTTAAAAAAATGTATGTGTAAGCGATTCTGTCAAAACGTGTGTGCCAGGGCTTTGAAACTCTTCACACTTGGCTGCCTTTCTCCAGATGTCGAGATGTGTGGAATGCTGGGGGTGTTGACGGATGACGATAGAAATTTGCAAGCCTTGACAGTTCACAGAAACATCTGCAATTTATGTCCCTTCCCTTCCTCTACCACTTTTCATGCACCGTTTCTCCCTCCTTGTCTTCCCTTTTAATTTTACCTCTCTTCTACCCCCCATCTCTCCATGCCTGCAGGGTCGGACACATACCTCGGTTTTTCTCCTTGTCACGGCGTCGGACATGAAGGAGAGATAGGATGGGAAGAACCAACCGTAAGAATCTCTTACCAGTCAACCTGCACCAATCTCTCACCTACCTACCCTAACAAATCTACTGGTCTGCGTGTGTACCTTTTTCTTGCTCTTGCAAGATTTAATTTTAGATTTTGGTAACATTTTGTTTATTATCATAATTATTGTTGTGGGTTGTGTTGTGCAAGGGTAGCAGCTCCTCTCATGAGGTACCATTTAATGTTGGTGCAGTGGAGTTTATTTTAAATTACTAGTCTCAATAGTTATTTATTTTCAAATCAGTCTCTGAAGGCGTAAGTTCTTGGAATAGTAGTTATCCTCCCTGTCGCTGCAGTCTACCTCCCTCTCTCTCTGGAAACGTGTTACTTCTCAGACACTGTCCAGCTGCTTCTCAATCGCTTTGTTTATTATCCGATGTAGTCATTGTCTCTTTACTTTAATTTCAAGCACGTATTAACCGTATTTGAACTTGCACTTTGAGATACGATATGCTGTTTTAACAATACCATAAATCACAATGTCTAAAGAACATAACTCTTACTAAGTAAGAACGTAACCTGACAGACCTACGATCTTAAAATAACACAAACTGGGTAAGTGAACTCAACAGAAATAAAAGTTATAAGTAACAGGATATTCTTCTGAAACTTGTTTTAAACTAAAGTAATGTCTACTAAAGTTTATTGGAATTTCCTTATTTAAGAAATTCACTTGTTCTATACCGCTCTATTCTAGGTGTAGTAATCTGTGATGACCAGTACATTCGCTATCCCTTACGAGTCAGGTTCCAAAGACCAGAAATCAATTCATACCAGGTCAAGTTGTCCAGAACTCGAAAGTTGCCCCAACAGTGCCACCTTTTTGGGCAAAGTCTTGCGCTAAATACAACGACCACATGTCTTGATGTACTGTTCTACATCAGCAGCCAGGCGAGGCCAGTAGAATCGGTCTTTAATCAGGTGCACCGCCCGTTCTACTCCTAAGTGACCTAGATCATCATGCAACAAGCTCAACACCATGGACTTGAACTCTTCTGGGAGCACTAGTTGACTTACTTCACCATTAAGGGTTCTTCGCACAGTTCTATACAATAGTCCATCCCTAATGACCAATCTAGCTCGCTCTCTCAATAGCAGAGATACGTCAGGTAAAGGGGACTTCACCGACTGGGTAGGACGGTTCTCTTTAATCACGTGGTGGACTTGTCCAATCACAGGGTCTGCTAACTGGGCCCTTTTCAAGTCTTTCTGACTTAACTGAGGCCATGACCCAACTCCAAGCATGGTTGGGAAGCTGTAGGCCTGAGGTATTCCCTCCGGCGGACTACCTAATGTGTCCATCAGGCGTACTGTCACACAGCGTTTTCACTTGAGCAGGGGACATCTCAATCCAATCCTCTCTACTCGGGTTGGTATGCTTTCGGCGGGACAGAGCATCAGCATCTATATGGTTCTTCCCGGGTCAATACTGTAAACTAAAATCATAGGTAGCTAGGGCAGCTAACCACCTATGACCTGTGGCATTTAACTTAGCCGTGGTTAACACATAGTTAAGGGGATTATTGTCCGTCCTCACTTCAAACATGGCACCATACAGGTATTCGTGGAACTTGTCTACCACTGCCCATTTGAGTGCCAAAAATTCAAGCTGGTGAGCTGAGTACCTCCTTTCGGCATCAGACAACTTCCTACTGGCAAATGCTACTGGACACAGGCCTTCCGGATGCTCTTGGTACAATACTGCTCTAAGCCCATCCAGGCTGGCATCGGTATGAAGGATGTACGGCCGTTCACTATCTGCAAATGCCAACACAGGCGCTTCTTTCAAACATTTAATTATGCTGCGAAAGGCTTCATCACAAGACTGGTCCCAGTGCTCTCCAAATGGCTCAGACACTTTAAAATACTGCTCTCCAGTATTATTTGCGACAGTACTGTGTTGGGGGTAACCTTTGGTTAGCTCAGTCAAGGGCTTCACGACCGCAGAATAGTTCTTGAAGAATCTCCGGTAGTATCCACAGAACCCGAGAAATGATCTCAGTGACTTTAAATCAGTGGGCTTCTCCCATTCAGCTACTTCTCTGACCTTTTCTGGGTCTGTGGCTATACCTTCTTCCAACACAATGTGGCCTACATACTTGACTTTAGGCTGGCAAAACTGGCACTTATCTAGTGACAGCTTCAGTCCATGCTCTTCCAAACGATCCAACACCTTCAGTAGTCTCACCTCATGCTCCTCCAGAGTTCTCCAGAAGACTATGAGGTCATCCAAGTGCACTAGCACTTGTAGCAGGTTCATGTCTCCAACCACACTCTCGATAAGCCTCTGAAAAGTTGCAGGTGCTCCAGTGAGTCCCTGTGGCATGCGCTCAAACTGATAAAATCCAAGCGGACAGATGAAAGCTGTTTTCTCTTTGTCTTCACTAGCCATGCCAATCTGATAGTACCCACTGCATAGATCTAAGGCTGAGAACCACTTACTACCTGACAAGCAGTTCAGGGCGTCATCAATTCTGGGGGTAGTGTATTGATCTGGGATGGTACGGCGATTCAGAGTGTGGTAGTCAATACACATCCTCACCGTTCCATTCTTTTTCCTGGCCACCGCTATTGGAGAAGCGTAAGGGCTACGGGACTCTGTAATGATCCCAGCCGCTAGCAACTGCTGTAGATGGTGACGCACATCTTCAACGTCAGCTGGAGCAAGCCTCTGTGACCGCTCTCTGAATGGTCTAGGGTCACTCAGACAAATGCGGTGTTCCACTCCATTGGCGAGTCCAACATCCCATTCTCCAGTGGAGAAAACATTAGGCCTCCTTGCCAACTTATCACAAAGCCTCTTCTTCCAATATAAGGGGACTGGCGATTCACCAAAATCCAATAGCTTTGGGTCCAAGGCTTTAGCAGATCTCTTTGGCTTCTGTACTCCCATCACAGTCAACTTTGTATATGTGAGCTAGTACGGTCCGGCTGGGTAGTACTACAGGGCGTGATGATTCATTGCACACCTGAATCACAACTTTGTTTGCTCGTATCGCTTTAGCAGGCAGCACCACACTGGGCACAAGCAGTCCTCCAGGTACACTCAATCAGGGGTTGTTTCAATCACAAGTATGTCGGAATTCTGCGGGATGGAGCCACTAATCGCGCACTCTATGTCAGAGACACTTTTAGGTCATGCCCTGCCATCCCAGGTGCACCTGTCCTAGGGGTTCCTCGGGCTTGAGGTCCACCTTCCCTCTTCGTTGGTAAGCTTGTGAGCACAAGGGGTGAATGTGCAATGTTTCCATGAAGTCAGGGCCCACAGCTTCGGCACACATATTCACAAGTTGCTGGAAAAGGTTGGCATTCGTTCCTATAATCACTGGAATCTGGTCATGATTTCGTGGTTCAGGACAAATCAATGCCAGCACAGAAATGGGCTCTTTGATTCCAACCACTTCTTTGTGGAGTTCTATTTCAGCTACAACATAGGCCGCATAGGGGTAGCTACTCCCACTAAGTCCCCATAAGGCCAGCAACAGGATGGACAGGCAAGTGAGATAGAAACTTCCGGTACCATCCCTGAAACACAATAGTCACCTGTGAGCCGCTGTCTAGAAGTGCTCGACAGGGGTGACCTTCGATCTTTACAGAGACAACTGAAGTTGGCCCAATCAGTCCTCTCGGCATGCCAGGTAGGTGGTCCAACTGTGAAGTGGCCTTCTTCACAGCGACCTTCGCTTCAGCATTTGTAGGAGATGGTGTTTGGGAGCCTCCAATGTCTCCCCTGCATTTCCGCATCGAACTAAGTAGCTTCTGGTTCACTTTGGTAAGATCTTCCAGGACCTCACAATGTGTAGCAATGTGCCCGTCTTCTCCACACCAATAACAAAAGAAGGTGCCCCGATCTGTGGAGTTCCTCTTCTCAGGGGAAAAACTCTATCGAACTGACTCTGGAGTTCTTTGACGTGGTTCCTTTCTTACAGGAACCTCAGGTTTCACAGCCAACAAGCTAACCTGCTTCTGTAGCTGGAGAATGACCCGCATAAGCTCTTCAGGGATTGGCAGAGGTATACGCAAGGTTGAAGCATGAGTTCCTACTGAGCCACACCATGAATGATTTGGTCAAGGGAGTGCGGTTGATCTGTGCCTGTGCAATACCTCCCTTCCTTACTGTCAGCTTCAGCATGGGCTCCAAGCATCTCAGGAATTCAGACAGCTTGTCAGTGGGCTGTTGCTGAGTGGCACGAAACTTGAAAAACAGGTCTTCACCTGAATCTGGACATGCAAATGTGGTTTCAAGGGCGCTGACATAGTCTGAGGGACCAGCAGTTGGATTAGCCTCCTGCACTGCTTGGAGAATGTCCAAGGCAGGGCCCTTCACACTCTCTGCAATCCGCTTCCGCTTCTCACGGTCAGTGCAATCACATTCTCGAATCATCATCAGGGTTTGATCCCTCCAGCTATCAAAATCTTCCTCTCCTGCCAGAGTGGGTACAGTTCCTGAAAATACCCGAAAATCTGCGGTAATAATTACTTCCATTACCTGGCTGTGCCCCTTTCAGCAACACCTTCTCCAAAGCCTGGATTATGGCTTCAGTAGTATTGGCAGAATGGGCATCTTGCCGAGTCAAAGGAACACTTTCAGAAATAAGTGGCTCAGTAACAGTCCCCTCTGCGACTCCTATGGAAAAAGTGGTAGCTCTACCTGCCACAATTATGCTCCAAGGGGCAGCGCCCTCCACTGGTAGCACTTCAGTGGGGACCCGTCCTGCATCAGTTGTCTCACGGTACTCGCATAGTACAACAAGACTATCTAGTACTAGATTATACATTTGGCCATGCACTCTCACGCGGCCTAACACACAAATGGTGCCCAGTACCTGCTCCAGTACTAACCTCAGTGCCCTGTGGCACTCCAGTAACTAGAATGGTCTTCTCACATCTAAACTTTCTCCGCGGCACCAAGCAATCAGCACGCCTTGGTCAGGGCGATTAATAAACATTTTGACAACTGTAAACAATATGAGCAGTATGCGTTACGGTAACGGTGTACAGTTGTTAGTTGTTAGTTTTTGTGTCTAAAATCGCTGCATTGAACACGACTGTGCTGTCAGGTGCACAGAGCGCACTGGAGACACTACGGTGCCACACACACACTCTGCCTTCTCACCTTGACTCACATGGCACATCTTTACCACCTGCACATATGGATTGTGTAAATTAGCAAATTCTGGAAATGAAGCCAGTGGCAGCTCTCGCACAATCGCTACACTCCATATCCTCATTATCGGTCCTAATTATAATGCAGGCCAAGCATAACATAACCAACAGAAAAAAAATGTGTTCACCTTTCAAACGTCCATCTTCAAATGATATCCCAGGGTGGGGGATACCACTGATTGACGCGATCATTTTGACAAGGTGTGAAGTAATCAGTCTGATTGCTGTAAACATACAAAAACTGCGGTGACACTCGTGCTAATGCTGCATGATGGATGCACTTGCAATTCTAGAGGAATATGCAAATGGAAGAATTAGGAGGGAATGAGTGTTCAGGGACCACAAAGATTTCCTGGCCCATGATGATGACTGGCTAAGTAAGCCGATTTAGATTCCCTAGCGCCGTGCTCTTGGATCTATGTGCTGAACTGGGTCCAGCATTAGATACACCGACCAGATGGAACTACGCCATCCCAAACAAATACAGGTACTAACCACCATGGGGTTTCTGGCAACTGGCTGTTGCCAGTGGTAATTAGCCGACAGGTATGTGTTTGAAATCAACAACAATATATAATGTTTGCCTTTCCTCCTAAAGCCTCTTTTGGGAATAATATAATCCTGTTAAATTCTATCCTTAGATCTGGGATAGCGCAGTCCTGAAGTGCAATCGTGCTTACTGTCTTGAATGGCATTATTAATATGACTAGTCGTTCCATCGGGTTTCCTTTCACTGTGGCAGAACAGGTCAACATTAAAAGGCAATTTGCAGAAATATCTGGTTTCTCAAATGTAATTGGCCCAATTGACTGCACTCATATTGCTATAAGGGCTCCATATCAATAATAATTTGTCTATGTTAATAGATAGCATGTGCATTCTATTAATGTTCAAGTCATCTGTGATGGTCCTAACAAATATAATGGCACAATGGCCTGGCTCAAGACATGACTCTTTTATCCTGACGCATAGCAGTGTAGGGAACAGACTACAGGCTGGCTTCTTGGTAAGTTAAAAATCAACGTATGTAGAAACTCTAACCATTCAAGCCTGATCTATAATTACTCTCATAACCTTCAGGTGACAGTGGCTACCCCAACAGGCGCTGGATCCTCACCCCATTTACAAACCCGCAGAATGCAGAGGAAATGCACTACAATGATGCCCACGCTCGAGCGCGCTCAGTTGTGGAGCGTGCCACTGGCATCCTCAGATGCCGATGGCGGTGTGTAGATGGTGGCAGACATTTGTATCACCCAGCAAAAGTCTGCAAAGTCATTTGGGCATGTGGCGTTCTGCACAACATGGCGCAGATGATGTGCATTCCTCTCCCTCCTGCCCCCCCCTCTCTCCCAGCAAGAGGACCCTGACCCACAGCCCCCTCCCCAACAGGAAGGCTATCAACAGGGAGCAAGGATCCCTGAGGATGTACAAGATAGCATTTAAAATTAATTTTTTCAGTTCTTTTAATGTAGTTGATATTTCACACATCATGGATCTTAATTGGTTCGGTTCATCTGCTGTGACATTAATTGCACTGATGGTGTCCCTTTGTGTCTGTAGGATAGCATCGGTCAGAACCAGGCCACTTCCAGATGCACCATGCACACGGGACGTGCTGGAGACAGCTGGACGCTCTGCGGCTACAACCCCCTCGCCGGTACTCTCCTTGTCAGGAACCTCCTCGCCACTTACCGCTCCCGACTCTGGATGAACTAAAGGACACAACACCACATTACCCCACTGTGCTTTTCTAAATTGTTGACACAGCTATGCAATAAAAGATAAAACAGTGCTTTATATGGTTCATCTGTGGTCTCAGCCATGTCAGTGTCTCCCTCCTTCTCCTGACACTATGCCACACACACTTGCTTCCCCGAGTATTGAGGCTATTTTTGCTTCCAGCTGTGTGAGCTCAGGTGTGCCCTTGCCACCAGTAGCAGACACACTCTGACGGTGGGATGCAATTCTCTTTTTTGCCTCCACCTTCAGATCTGACCACTTTTTTTAAAATTCTGATACTGTCCTCTCTGTGGCACTCGTTGCATTAACTGCAGTGGCGACATGTTGCCACTCAATGCATTTTCTCTTGTTTGTGACCCCGTTGCTGTGGCCACCAAACAACCTTTCTGACCTCCACCTCACCCACAAGCAGCTCGATTTCTGTATAAGAAAAGTTTCTTGTCTTTGTTTTCTTCTCAGTTGTTGCCATGATTCACCGTAAAGAACCATTGATCAGCAGGCTCATTTATATATCAATATATATATATATATGCATCAATATTCATGAGGTGCTTAACATAGACCATTTATGGTTGAATGTGGGCGTGTATAGGGCGGGATAGGAGGCTGATCCACGTGCGCACATTTCAAGGTGGACTGTGATTTATAAAGGGAACATTGACTGCAGGTGTGCATATGCAGAGTTTTACAAGTCTGAATTTTTTTTGGCGCATGCCATTTTAATTTTTTTGTGCGCACGTACACTTTTAGTAAGGATCCTACGCATTGTTTTATAAATGAGACCCCAGGTCACCTTTGCTGATGTGATTTCCCTCCTGGACTCCCCCAACTCAAAAAATGGAAGAGCCATTAAAAAGGTGATAACGGTGGGAGAAATCAGGAGGAGAATTTCTACTCCTGAATCAATGTCGGTGAAATCTGTGACAGGTTACATTACAACGAGTAGGGAGCCTGAGAAAAGAAGATGTCTAGAAGAGCAGTTGTGTAAATATTAGTTCCTGGAAAATCGACAAGGGTATCTACTACCCTCAGTCGTATCACAGAAGGTAAGAATTTAATAAAAAATTGATTTGTGGATCCCTTCAATTTATTCATTTCATATACAATATGCTTTCAACTTGTCTTTTATTGGAAATGTATAAAAAATGGAATGCATCTGAATGTAATAAATCTAACTAAGACATAGCCATTTTATTTGTAAGTTGTTGTGGATAACAGTTTTTTTTTACCATTTGCCAAATGTCAAAAGTTTAAATGCAAACAGGTTATTTCTTGTATTGGGGACAGAGCTGTAGGTATATACAGCTCTGATTAGACCTATATTAAGGAATTGATCAATGTTGTTTATTAAATTTAAATATGAAAACCCAAATAATTGCTTTCCTTTGGAAATCAGTGTGTTGATGCATGATAGCTAAACTGAATTGTAACCTGAATAGTTATCAGCCTAAGCTCTGAATGTTAAAGTGGTTTGATTACAAACAGTCAATATGTTAGGTGATGCTGGTGCATATCTGTAAGAGGAGAGACCTACAAAAGAAGCAACTGTCAATTACACAATAAATACACAATCATAGTATAAACACAGGAAACATGAAAATACTATCCTCAAATGTTGCCTTGTTGGCATAACCTGGAGAGTATGTAACGTTATTAGTATCATTTTTATTTATTTTTAAATTTCAATCAAACCTATTAAGGTTCTTTTTTTTTAAGTACATTGTGGGCTGCACAAAATAAACAGAATTACGTGACAGCACTAAATACAATACGTCAATGAATGCTACGTTTTTGGCATACTCCTCAGCCTTCCTCCTCTGATATGCAGACTGGAGCACAATTATCAACAGTTGATCAATTTATCTTGATAGTGGCTGATACTAGAGTACATCTTCCTTCAGGTCACATTTTAGGAACCTATCCACACTGGTATCATCATTCCTGTCAAACCTGCCTTCAGCCTTATATTTGGAGGACAGATATTTAATATCGGTCGAAGAAGGATAAAATACTCTGTTGGTGGTAATGTGTTTACCACATTAAGGCAGCAGTGGAGCAAAAGGAGGCAATTTTATCTTGATGAAAATCATTTATAATTTAATAATTATAGTCATAAAACTGCAATCCAAATATTATAATTTCATAGGCTACACAAAAAAGGAAGAAAAGGACAAAGAAATAAGAGGATCCTTAGCATGTTAAGTAGTGGTAGGCAAACCCCCGAGACTAACACAAATGGTTTAACCCTACTGCTCAGCAGCCAATGGCACTCACACGTTCAAACTTCAGACAAGTGGCCAAGTGGGTCAGAATTACGTTAAATAAATGCGTTAACAACGTGTTGTTTATGCGTTGTCTACGCATTGTCTACGTGTTGTCAACGTGTTGGAAATTACGTGTATTTGGCCCGGATGTCTTTCTATCGCGGTCAGTTTCAGAGCGGTCAGTTTCAGAGTCTACGCCCAACCTTGCGGCGAGTTTGAGCGGCGAACTTGCGCTCAAACATCAAATAATTTCAACTTTGACCTCGTGCAAACGCTGACCTATACACGCCAACCAATAGATTTACAGTATAGTCCGTGCCATTCCTTGTAAACAAGGAGGATCTTTACAAATTTGAAATATTTATACACAAATCAAAATTTTAAAAGAAGAAACACGTTTTTATTATTTCTAATTGATATGGAACATTATTTTACATGTATAAACAGTCCGTCTTCTAAAAAAATGTATCATAAATTGCATTGTTGATTATCATTATTTGAATGAATTTAATGTTATACATTATTCCTCTTGATAACTATCTGTCCTATGCAATTCCTCCGAAGCTTCTATTGTAACTGTTAATTTTTTTTTGTTATTCAATAAAGTATTTACGGTTACTTAGCCGTTGGAACTATTTTTTTGTTTTTATCAACCTTCCTGAACGCATATCCAAACTAGCCGCGACTCCACCTCTATTGGAAAACAATGGGATGCTCCACGCAAAACAAATTTTCACGTATCATGTGAATGCAGTTTATTGCCGGCACTCCGCACCAAATCATTAAATGATTTCATTGTTAATAGTACCTTTTGTCCTCCCGCCGGCTCCCTTACCAAATTATTGAATTATATATGGGGTAGCCAATAAAATTCAGCAACTTCTACTTGACTTGAGTGGTGTATGAAGACTTCAGCCAGGCACAAATCACTCGCGGCTGCACTGTGTGCATGCATGAGTTGTCGAAATTTATTGCGAACTAAATATGTTCAGTCAAAATCAATGAGAATAAAATAACTGAACATACTTAGTTTAAAATAGCCTTTCAATGACTCGTGCATGCATACAGTGCAGCCATGAGTGATTCATGCCCGGCTGAAAGATTCGTTCAGATCTACTAAGCTACTTTGGACAAATGTCTATACACTTCCTGCAATGAGGACTGGACAATCCTGATAGTGAGGGACTGATTTTTGGCACCAAGCACCCCATGACACTGGCCTTGGCTCACTTGCTAGCCTGTAGAATGTTAAAATGTCCAATCAAACTTCCAACAAGCAACATAGCCTGTCAGATCTAGCTGTCCTGGATGTCGGTATTGTGTATCTCTGATAAATAAACCAACATCTTACTCTCGTCTACAAACAGTATAACAAAACAGCAACAAAACAGTATAACAATGTCACAAATACTATGCACTCTCCAACGCAAAATGGAAATGCATAGTATTGCCTAGGCCAGCCAACTCTCACAATTACAGCCAGACATCACCTACTTGCGGCGTGCACTTGCAAACTAAACATAAACAACTTAAACAAAAAAAACACATCACATGGTTTAGTAAAACACCCATACATAGAATTCTGTGCTGCTTCTCTGCAAACTATAAACTAAACGAACAAAAACAAATTATACCATGTCTGGCAAACCTCTGGGTGTAGTGTTAATACTAGCAGGTTCGATGAAACACCAATAGGAGACAGTGTTGGAAAAAACACTTAATATATTGGGCAGAGGTACAAAGGGACAATCCAAAAGCTAGGGTCAAAACACAGTTAAAAAAATCAGTTGCCAAAACAGGTTCTCATACACAAATGGGTCAATTATTAAATCAGGGTCTTATACCAAAACCAAATTTAAAAAACTCAATGATAAACTTGGATTATCAAACACAATGTGCCATTGGAACACAGGACTGACGGTTGCTGAAAATGGGCCTCTTTACGCCTATTGTAGTGAAGTGTGGGGCACTGTGGTCGAGGGAATGTATTTTGGGCCACCGACTTTACGCAGCCTCTAACCATTTTAAGGTAATGTAGTCCTATTGGCCCGGTGGAGTAGGACTTCAATCCCCAGGAGGCAGTGGGATGGATGGGCAGCCATTTTAGATAAATTAATTTATTGGTTAATTGATTGAACAGCTGCCTTCAATTAAACCATATGGCAGCCTTTAAAAAGGAGCAGGTTCCAACCAGTTGGAGAGTTGGAGAGTGAGCTTAGAACTGAGAGCAGTATTGAAAGAACTAATGTTTGTGAGAAGTAGGACACTAAAGTCTTAGGCTGTGGCCAAAACCGTTTCCAGCTGCAATAGTCATTTACGACATTAACAATGTCTGCACTGTATTTCTGATCAATTTGATGTTATTTTAATGGACAATTTTCTATCGAAAACAAGGAAATGTCTAAGTGACCCCACACTTTTGAACAGTAGTAGGGAAGAGGTAAGGGGCAGGCAGTCATTATGGGGGGTACAAAAGGAGGAGGAAATATACAACATCAAAAAGAACACCACAAAATGGAGTCTACAAATATTGGACATAGAAACTTCTAATTTTGTTGAATTATATACAATAAAATTAAATGCTTGTTTTACCTATGCCTTGATTATTTTGAGGGATTTCAATAAAGAGCTTTACAAACCATACCATGACCAAAAATCCTAAATATCAATATTAATGAAGCCAAAGTAAAAAGGAAACATAAAATAAAGGAACAGTGATCTATGACTTTTCTCTGGTGTTTATCAAATTGAAATTGAATAGTATAATATAATTGAATTTTGAGTTCACAAAATAAAACAGAAGACTGACGCATCTAGTGAAACTAATTTGAAAAAACTGAAGGGCTATTGAATATATTGATATTTTGTTATATTAAAAAAATCCACTGAAAATCTAAATGCAAAAAATGGCATACATCCTTAAATTAAAACGCATTTCTTGTGTCCTTGACAAGACGAACTCAGGTACCACTTTGTACATGTAAACATCTGTTAAATACTTTAGATCAGTGTTGCTGTGGAAACACTGCACAAATGCTTGGCCATGCCAAGGAGGCATGTTTGAATTTAATTTGAGCCTTGCAGAGAGAAAAGGGAACACAGAAAGACTCTCTCATCTGATGGTTAGAGGAGGGAGGCAATAAGACTTTGAATTAATAGGGGGTAAAACAGTTGAGGGATAAAGATTCTGATGGAAGAGAAGCAAATTGAAAGAGCAATAAAGAAAGCGATACAAAGAGAGGGAAAGGGTCACACAAAGGCACAGTGTGAAGTCACCCGGTGCTCGGTAAAAGAAAATGAGCCAGAGTGTGACAGGCACAGGAGACTAATTCAGCTGTATATCAGGTTGAAAATTTCAGGGCGTAAAATAATGGAAATTACTACATCTGTGCTAAAGAGCAGAAAACCACCACAGACACAGAGCACAAAGCACAAAACCTTGATTGAGAGAGAGAAGTGGAAACATCTCTCATACTAAAATGTGGGTGTGTGTGTGTGTGACCGAGAGGAGACTGCACAAATGGAGGGAGAGTGGGAGTTGGAGCAGGTAAATACTACAATAACTGTAATTTTCTAGCACTGTCTGAGGGAGAGATTGGCCAGGCAGCAGAGGACTGAAGAGGGGTGGTGCACATATTGGCCAGGCTCATCTCCCCAGAGAGGCCTGGGGAGGGGGACTTGAAGGACCCTCAGCACACCAGTTTTGCCTCTAGCTCTTCCACAGTTTCTCTGTCGCTCATGACCCACTCATGTTCTTTTAAAGGTGGTCTGATCATTAATAAAAATATTGCCACCATAGAAGGCTAGAAGGAGTGTATAGATGTGTACATATGTGTCTCTGTATGTAAGTGTGTATGTGTGTGTTTTAAAAGGTGTGAGGGAGAGGGTAAGAGACAGCAAGCTTGTGTGACCCAGTAGGCTGTATTTTCTGTAGTATAAAAGCATTTGCCTTGTACAGCACAGCAACAGACAAACCCAGAAGATGCTTCTCTTGAGTAGAGTGAAAGACGCCTGTGTAAACATGGATCAGACAGACTGACGCGAGGAGGCCATCCTAGTTTACCGATGAGACGATATCAACTTGATGTATAGTACAACTGGCATATACAACTAGGCTGCAAAATAACACAACCTCACATGTACTCTTTGTACCTTTCACCTCACATACACACCCTCAGCCTCATCAAAAAATGTTTTTTATTTTTAATTCCTGCACACGGTAATGGAGTGTGGTGGTGAATGATGTGTTAATATGATGGAAAGACACTGCTGGTTTTTATTAAGAGACATTATGGATATGGCATTACTACATTCTCTGTTTCCTGATTGACCTACTCCTGACATGGACCCCCCCCCCCACTCCAACACCGAACCACCAATGTCAACAACAACTAAGCCCTAACAAAGGCTTAGCCCTTACAAAGAAATTTAAATGGTGACTTGTAAAGACGTGTACACCCTGTGGAATTATTCACAGGCCTGCACAGATTGCCCAGAGTCCAACCTGTAAATCATTGGATTTCATCTTTATGCCCACCCAATCATACACAGGGGATCACTGTGTTTTATGAATCTGCTGGATTGCACTGGGTCACTGTTTAGAACTTGAACTTGAACTGCACGGGCGATGCAACTTGATTTTCACGGGCCCATGACAATTCCTTCCTGTCAATTCGCCCCCAGGACAATTGGTCCCAGTGACAATACATCCCCGGGGCTATTCGCCCTCTATCGACAATTTGCCCCCATGTCAATTCTTCCCATCATAGTTTCTCCAGATGTACATTTGTAACCATGAGTTCATTAACTTATTGTAAAGCCATAGTACATATAGCCGACATATAAATGAATTTGGTCAGTCAAAGTATAAAACGTGCCATTTAACATCATCAGAGTACATCCTCAATTCGAGTTCTGTTGAATTATTTTTTACATAAATATGGTCTTTGATGTTTATTTATCTTCTGCACAAGGAGTTCTGCAACAGATGGTATGGCCTCTAGGGAGCCCTGTTCTCAATATCATCTAGGGTATCTGGGATTACCTGGAAAAACAGAAGCAAGCGAGACAGACAAAGACTGCATAAGAACTGTGGAAAGTTCTCCAAGATGCTTGGAACAATCTACCTGCAGACTGTCTAATAAAACTGCAGTACAGTGTACCTAAGATAATGTGGTTCTAAAGGAAAAGGGTGATCACACCATTTATCACGATTTATATTGATTTATTGATTTATTTAAATATTTTATTATGAACTTGTAGTTGTTTTTGGCGTTTCTTCTTATAGTGTTGTTGTAAGAACATTTGTTTGAGGATGGCATTGAGAATATTTTTGTTTTTTTGATCAATAAATTTGAAGACAAATGATGAAACCATACACAACCAAGAGGCACGCTTCGTGTAGTGTGTTGTAACTTCGATTTCTTCAAGAGTTCAGCAAGGATTAATATCAGGGCTGATAAAAAATAAATTATCACGTTAATGGCATGATTTTCTGTAGTCCATCGCGATTAATCGCACTTTTTTAATGTGCTCAAATTTGGCCCTAACTAAACATTTTTCCATTTAAAAAGGAGTGTGTTATGTTAAAGGCATACTGTGTTTTATTGTAATGGAAACACAAAATAATCTGTATCAGAAAGTTCGCTATTGCGTTTGTTAGCTTGCTGCTCGTTGACTTGTCCATTTGCCTCCTGCGCACGAACTCCAAAAGAGTACGCTGCTGCTGCTGCTGCTGCTGCTGCTGCTGCTGCTGCTGCTGCTGCTGCTGCTGCTGCTGCTGCTGCTGCTGCATTGCTGGCCTTCCCACTACTGCTGCTCTGCGTTGCTAGCCCTCTCACTACTGCTGCCGGCATCAACTCTGTGTTTTGCTTGAAAATGATACACAAATTCACCCTTACAGTTGCGGCAAATAACTTTGCTTTTATCTAAAGATCCATCTGAAAAAGTATTGTAATAAAACTGGCCGTTTAAAAGCCTTCCGCAGCTTTCTCCATCATTCAAGCTTCCTTAATCAGCAAAGCTCTATCTAAATTCAAGCGCGAGAGCGTGGAGTTGTATTTTAACTATGGATGGTTCTAAGGCTAAAAAAAAAGAGTTAATTGCGAGAAAAATAATTATAGGTGCTAAGCATTTGAAATTAATCGCACGTGTTAACGCGTTAACTATGACAGCCCTAATTAATACACAACAGAAAGTAGACCCCTTGCCCCTCCTTAACTGTCAGAGTCAATGTCTCAATGCCAACCCACTACTTCCCCCCTGCTCTGCCAACTTAACTGTCTCTGACCAGAGAGAGAATTTTGACAGGGTTATCATTGATACTAAATATTTGTAGTGCACAAACAGAACTCCGAAACATAGGCACCATTGGTCATTTTTTTGCATTAATGAAATTACTTTCCTCATGTGGAACTGTCAGTTTATCTCTGCTTGAGTCAGTCTATACCACCTATGCAGCCCCAAATGTGAGGTACTTACCCATAATTATTGATTATTGTTATTGTCACAAATATTTACATACATTTCTGTTCCTTTCCATTTCATCTGGTTGCTATGGCAAAACCCTTGGTGCCATGTTGTTATGGTTACAAATCAGTCTGCAAGCTGGGGTGAGGGGGCATTTAAGACATTCACCAGTGAAGACAATATCAGCAGTATTGTGCTAAAAGCAGTATGTTCACATCAGTCTTAAACTGTTTAGAATGGCAATTTTTTGTTATTCTGTGAGAAGTGGTCAATTTAAGACCTTTTTAAAAACATATATTTTCCCAACTGTGATTTAGTAGAGGCTTACTTGGAAGCAGGAAATCTTGAGTCTCGTCACTGACTGTGATTAAGTTGCATGCTAATTATTTATTATCTTCCAGGTTGATAATCAAGTCTTTTCTAATTTCAGAGTAGAAAAGTGTATGCCATCTGAACTCTTTGGTGTGTTGTCACAGGACTTGATTACAGAGAAGTACCTTTCATGAAGAAAGTTTAAAATACTTTTTTTTAGTTTAAAAAAATAATCTTCCCAGAAACATAATCTGACCATAATTGCCAAAAAGTGATGGAATTAATAAAATCTTGAAGGATGCTATTTTAACTTCAGATTTAAAGCAGTTTCTTGGTTTCATCTGGGCTAAATGTATTATTTGGACTATTTAAATTACCAATATTGAGCACCAAAGAGACCCACCAGAAGAACACCTGTATTAAGGAGCAACTAATTGAACAATTATGATGTCATCCAATTTTTGCCCCTGAATGCACAAACCAAATTAAGTTAATATATTAACTTTGCTTGAGCCAAACTATCACACACCCAAAAAAAGAACAAGGATTTCAATCAATGTGCAATCAATGTACAACTAATGATTCAAGGATTGTTCTTGACCCTTCCTAATTTTCTCACTTTGGACTATAATGCAACTTTACTAGTGACAATGGCTATACTCAGACGGCTTTCCTAATCATGCACAACTCAATGCAGAAGCTGCTGCACAGCTAATATCTCAATTTATCACTAATGTTGATCCAATCTGCTTAAGCAGTGCTGTATTTAAAGTGGTGTTTCCCAATCCTGTTGCTGGGGGACCAGGGTTTTGCACATCTTTATTCCATCCTATTTCATAATAAATTAAATCACAGATACTATTTCCTTTTTTGCAGCGTAATGTTATGTTATGATACCGCTATGGTATTAACACCGAATAATAAGGCACATCAGAAATCAGGAATTGCAAATTACCAGTGCATAAAACCTACTGCTGAAATATATATAACTGAATCCAAAGAGCAACGAGATGGTATCAGAGAAATAATAATAATGAGCGGCCAAAATTGAGGGACACACTGATGCGAAGCGATCCTGGATTATTCATGGGGGCCAGTCTAGATTCTTAGAGTTAATTCTTGATTCTATTTTAAATCATGTTGGTGGCAACTTGTCGATTTGTGTGTCACTGGGCATGACACGAGCACCTGAAGTAAACCCTCAGGTAGATGGGATACCATTTAGTCTGTGCAGTTTTGAAATAACACTGTTTATCACAACCACAACACATTCAAAAACACATAAAATGATGCATCCTACAAAGAGTGAGATGCAAGGAAACGGGAAGGCTGAGTGTTGACAGGCTGGATATGGGTTGAGTTGGAGGACTATTCCCGTGGCTTTCTATTTGGTTTATCTGAGCTAGCTTATAGGCAAATAATATTTTGAAATATGTATTAATAATGTATCAGTTCAATTATCTTTACTGCAAATCAAGGTCAGACACAGATATTTCACAAACTGCATCTGTTTATTTAAATCTGAAACAACTGACACAAAGTTAAACCACTTTACCCAGTTTTGAACATTAAAGTAACATGAAGAACCACAATGAAGAACGCAAAATAATAAACATATTTGTGCTTCAGGCAATTGTTTCTCTGACAACAAAAGCTTTGCAGGATATGTTTCTTATTCACTTGAATAAAATCCGGAGTGGGTCGTAATTTATTGAGAAAATAAAGGGACTGAAATGCAAATTGCCATCTTTAAGCACTCAGACTAGTTAGAGCTGTCCCATCCAAGTACAAAGAACCATGGGCAAAGCAATTGTGCCCTATCATCTAGATGTGTCCCTAAGAACTTTGGGTAATTCCACTGATGGAAGAAAGCACCTACTTTATTATAAGAATGAAATTGTACTCTTTCTAAGCAGAATAATTTGAATTCCAGAGGCTTACAATGCTACTGTAGCTATTTTCATCAAATGTCAAATCGCCTTACCCTCTGACAGTGATTTCAAAAGTGTTATGACTCTTGAAGAAAGAGCGTACCTGAATGACACCTGTATTACAACCACTGGTTCAAACCCATGCCCGGACATTGCCCCCCAAGCCCCAACCTTCTCCACGGTACCAAGCGTGTGTGATTGGCTGAAACAGCAGGAGGAGGCGGAGCTTGCGCACTAGGCCACAGAATGTTGCAGCAGCGACTACCACCAGTGGTGACATCATCACAAAGCCCAGGATGATGAGGGCGGAGCAACTGTTGTCATCAAGGTAATTGCAGAGATGGGAGGGTGAGTTCAGAACCTGAAATTATATGAAATAAAATTAACACCTGAAGAGAAGGGGTTGGGATTGAAGCAGCCGCGGATCTTCCGTGGTTGCAGAGAGGGGCACCCGCCCCTCTTGTGATTGGCCACCCCGTGTGCCCCCCCAATTTTCATTGGCTCTGTTCGCTTTGAATACTCACTTTTGGGTTCTCTCCCAATATAACTGTTATTCCCCCCAATATATCTGTTATTCCCCCCTGTGCCCCCCACTTGAAAATAATCTGGATCCACCCCTAGATTTAAGTCAAATGGGGGGGACATTGGCGGAGGCAGAATATGGAGAGAAAAAGGGATAACAGGGGTAAGGGGTGATTTGAAAAGGGAGAAGTGTGTATTTGAGACTATGAAGTGTGCAAGTGTCTGAGATGGAAGGTAATGATGTGTAAAAGTCTCTCTCCAGGCTTCCTGTCTGTTCAGGTGTGAAACATCCCCCGAGCTGTCAATCTACCACTCAGCCATCAATAAACCATCAGAGATGGAGGAAACAGAAAACAGAATTAAAGTCAAAAGTAGAACGAGGGGGTTAAAAACCTACTGAAGAACTGATGTGTAAATGCGATGTTCACACAGACACACGATTACACGCATACAGAAAGAATGCTATATGGCTAAACTTTTCACGAAGGATTTCCTATCTACACCTCCCCAGAATTTGGCACTAACATACCTCTATACACACTCTAGCCCTGTCACACATTACTTTTCACATGTTTCATTACCAGCTGCCGAACTAGCTACACTATCTTCAACCATTATTGCTGTAAGCAAACCCAAACCTTCTTCTGTCCTCGTTCTCACTCAGCCGGGAGGTGACTCTGTTAAAGCAGAGCCCTCGCTCCGAGTGTGAAGGAGCAAGCGGGGTGGAAGAGGAAGAAGTTATTCCTCTACATGCCTTATCTCAGGACACTCCAGACTTGAAGAGAAAGAGCAGAGTGAAGATTATAAGACTTTTTAATGGCCCCATTGATGGGGCAAAAGGAAAAATGGGTCCATTACATTTTTAACATTACCCTCAAACGGATTCCACTTTATGGGTCAGCAGGCAGATTGATTTTCTTATAGAGACAATGCTAACTGAAATACACCAAAGCATTTGAGAGGCCTGCGTGAAATGCCCTGATCAGCTGAAGGCAAGAAATGAAACCTTTCATATCTATTGTATGTTAGACTCAAAATGTGAAAGCTTTTAAAATTTCCTCTGGGATCTCGACATATGTGTGTTTGTTTCATACATTTGAGTAGGTTTTTCTTTGTCTGAGGACAGGTCCTCACCCGTGAGTGGCAAAGGAAGCCGGCGTATAGCAGCAGCGCAGCAGGCAGCAACACCAGGGCGAACACGGCAGCCAGGACCAGCACGCAGGCCATGACCACGCCCACGTTCCATAGTGCCAGCCCTGCCCCCCAGGCTAGGCAGCCAGCGGCCCTGCGCCGGGCCCCCCACACACTAGCCTCAATGTGTGCCGGTGGCAGTGGCAGCATTCGCACCCGCTCCCCTAACCCGCACTCCTCCTCTTGGTCCTTCTCGTCCTCCCTGGCGCCCCCATCCCCCAAGTCCACGTCCAGGCCACACATGCTGAGCAGAGTGGGTAAGGAACACCAAAGAAAGTGAGACGGGGGCTAGCGGATGTTTTTGTCGAATAACAAAATTAATATGGGAAAATTAAATGGGCTGCTTTACTCCCCCAGGCATAGTAAGGCACAGGTGCTGGGGGATCCCACATATATGTGGGAAAGTAGAGAGGATGGTGTTTTTCCATCTATATATAAGATTACACAAGTAAAAGCAAATGGAAAAATTTTATAGAAACAAAAAAGGCTGGAATATGGTTTTTCAATTCATAATTCTTGGAAAACTGATATTTCTCAATTGTTGTTTCATCCATATTTTCTAGCAAGTTCCCAGTCTATTTGCTCATGTCTGCCTCCTTTTTCTTAAGCCACTAATCTACTTGCTTCCTATGGCCTGATAACTGCCAGATTGGTTAACTAGGCTGGTCACTCCGGCACATACAATTAATGGTATTGATGCAGTTTTTAAAAATTAATTTGTTAATAATAAATATTACGGTTTGGGTGGAGGAACCTCGGTTGAGTCTGTGGGCCCTGTGGGAGCTAGCGGGAGAAAAGGTGAGTGCGTGTTTAATACCTACTGCATCTTAGCTGTACTAAGACAGTGATATATTTGCATAGGTCCAAAACATAATTTTACTTAAAACTTAAAATTGTTACTACAAAAAAAATATTTCACTCGCACCGTTTTAGCCGTCATGTCTCAAAATGATGAGCTAACGCCCTTTCCCTGTTATAGTATCGGTCATGACGATCGATCATCCCTTCTTCCGTTCCGCTAAGAACTCTACAGATATTTTGCATTCAATGACTGAGTCATATTTACCATCCTTGAGTGACGATAAAAGCCTAATAGAAAACAGAGCTGCCTTTCCCACTCGTTTTTTTTTTAAAAAAAGGCAGCAACAATGTCTACATTTACATTATGCTGAGTAAACTATAACTTTGGTTAACCGAAACGTATACGTTTTCAGGCTTTTTAAATTTAATTTATAATTTTTTAAATTTTATTTTACACTGTTTCGCAGTTACTAAATGCATTTACTTTTTTTCAACAACAATGATCTCCTTTGTTACAGCGTAGAATAACGTATGCGACGTTGGTATAATTAGTGTTTGCTCATTTCGTTTTCATTAGGATTACATAGTACGGATTAACTACGCTATTTTAAAAACGCAATACGTGGATAAGAGTAGGCTCCTTACCTGCTCGTGCTGTCCAGTTCAGTCCGTTTGCAAAGTGCTGAGTTCACGGCGTTGTACAAAGGCACCAAGTCGCAGGTATAAAACCGATCAGAATTCAAGCGTGACACGCGCCGAATGACTCCTTAACTGCAACAATCAACAGTCTCGTGTTAGTGTGTATGAGTGCGCCAGAGTCCGTAGGTGTGTGTACTGGCCATTTCGATACAATTGAAACTCGTAAGCAATTTCTCGGGTCTACCGTTTTTTATCTGGGTATCATCTGTATGAGTGCACATTAAGCAACAATGTTGGTCGCGCTACAATTTTGGAGGATCAGGAATACTGGAGAGAATCCCACAACCCAAATTGCATTTACTTTAATAAAAATAATGATACTTGTAGATCAACTTAAAACTCTTATTATTAACAGCGGCAGAAGTAAAAAATAGTTGATTTTACCAGCAGAACTGAAAGTAAGCATCTCTCACTTACGAAGTAAACATTTAGGAATATTAATATAGTAATAGTTGTAATAATAATAAATGTTAAAATCATGAATGTTATTATTAATCAATCATGTTTCGTTTTAATGCGGTTTGCGATGTCATTTTATAGGTATATAAACACTTTGTACAATGAGTTCATAGATTAATTATCCCTGCTCTTGGCAATCGGAAGGCAACTTTGATATTAACTTCTGCATCGGAACATGTGCCAAGAGGGTTTTTACCGTCTTTAATTATTCTTCCCCTTTTTATTTCTCTGACAAAGCGACGGCGGGCTAATAGGATGAGCGACCTGTAATAGACTAATGCAGGGTTTTGCGTTTGCTTTCCAGCAAGTGTTTCACCCTCCCTAGCCTTTTGATCCAGGAACTAATTGTACTTTTGCCTACGACTCCAAGGAGTGCCATCATTGTCAATAGCGAGCTCTTTCACAATGAGCTCAACTACAATCTCCCCCTCTAAATAGCTGCAGAAACCTAATTGAAGAGGCCTTGGTTGTCAAGTATCCGAGTAATTCCGCACCAATTCAACCTCCCTGGCCACTGGAATTCTTTCCGCCCTAGCTGGTTATCAAAATCACCACCTCCTTAAAAGAAATGAGCAACAATTAGCTCGTTGAGTTAAAGACCTAAGTCAGTAGCAAGTTCATTCCTAATGAGCCAGTTGTCTAGTCCTCGGGAGTGCAGGGGTTGAAAGTAACTTATATATACTTATGTACTATACATTTTGGCAGTACTTGTACTTTACTCGAGTACTTTTATTGAAATTCTATTTCTTGAAAATATAATACTTGTTCCTCGACATCAGCAATGGAGATAAACGTGGTTGGTGCATTTATATAATGTTGTGACACCACAGGAGGACTGGTGTAAAATAAATCGTGGAGCGATTTAAAAAGAATTGGTCTCTGGCAGTAAGTGGGAGACAAACTGGGAAAAGAACGAAAGCGCACGATGTGCCAACCTAATAAGATAACGAACAAATTTCCCTGTGTTCCAGATCATTCTTCCTAGCCACCGTTGAATTGCTTCCACTTAATGCAATTGGGAGCCCAGCACAACCCAGAGGCCAAACTACTGACATTTGAAGGAGTGGCCAAGCATGAGGACTGGGAGAAAGAAGACTAAGCAGGCATCCTGCCCCCATTCCTTACTGGTTTCATAACCTAGTTCAGAGTCATAAATTGTAGCAATACCAGGACCTGATAAGTGTGGTTTACGGGTCACAGAAAACCCATCTAGGGTGACTCATTTAGTGCCAGGTTTCAAATAAATTCACAAAATCCAGATCCGTTTTTACTTCTCTGGCTTTAGTGCTCAGTGATTTAATATTCAGCATGTCTACATTTACCATTTTCTTATCACAGCATGAGTTATTCAAATACCTACTACTACATTCAATTCTGATGGACAAGCTCCTTGGTATCGTAACATAACAGATTAGTCTCAATAGTATAGCTAATATTGGGCAAATTCACCTGACTAAAATTAGAATTTGATGCATCTGAAAATATATTAGGATGTAAGAATACTGTATATTTGGATGACTAGTCACAAATCCTCAGAAACGCGCAGACATTGGTAATGGACTTAATTAACAAAATAAATTCCAGTTATCTATAAAACTACATTGTTTGGTGCACACCAGTCTACCAGCTATCAATTTTGTAATGAGAGTCAGCTGTAAACTTTGTCGCCTCTTAATGGTTGAAGTGGGGCCAGAGAAAATGACTGTCTGACTTAATTTCTTTGTTACAATATTATTTTTCAGAACTTCAGATTGTGTTAATCAGATGTAATTTACAATTACAATTATATGTTATAAATGTTTAATTTATAACAACTTTAGAGAATTTACATTTTCCTTTAACCACCGTTTTAAAATTTTAATCGGCTACACTTACTACATACAAAATTATCAGTACAGATAATATTGATGGAGCTAAATGTAAACATGTCCCACTGAGAACGGAGAAAAGTGGACTCGGAAGTAATTTCTTACCTTTGTCTTATAGTAGAGGGTTGATAAGGCGGCTGGTAAATAATCCAGAGAATTTTATCCTGTTTGCTTTAGCCTAGGTTATAAGCAGTCAGACCAGGAAAAAAACGCGACATACCGGCTTATAATTCCGCGTATATTACATACAATATGATGTATAACTACTCTGAATTATTTGTCCTTTGCTTACTGACTGACTGAGCCAGGAAACCATGGCCCCAGACAAGCCCGAAGGGCCATGGAGGTGACTACCTCTACCTGGGCCAGATGGGATAAACTGGTGGGATAAACTTGGGCTTTGCTGGAATTCTGGCATATGTATTTGTCCTGGTCTCTCCCCATCTGTGTTGGGACGACTCCTGGCACAGCGCCACAGTAATGACAATGCATTATGACAATTTTGCTTTTTAAGCTAGAAAAGAGAGTGGACTTAGATCAGTGGCAGAAGCTGGTCACAACCCGTATGAAAGCTTTATTTAATGGCCCCATTCCCATCCTCATCGCACAGCCCCAACCAAGTTAAGCCATGAGGTTATGCTTCTTTCAGCACCGGTCAGCATAACCAGAGCATAACCAGAATGGCAGTCCCTGACAGCAAAACACACTGTAGTTTAGAACAGACTATGTATCAAAAGAACATTATCCCAACTTGATACATCTACTCATGAATCAAAAGCATAAACACCAAGTACATCAGACAAAACATTCTTCACAAAGACATGCATTGAATGGCACGGCAGCTTTGTTGTAGCCCACACAACTGATCAAAAACCCATAGGTATGCTCTGTCAGGATTTTGGTGCACAGCTGAAACTATGGAAGGTGGTTATCTTTACCAAATTAGCTAGCTACTTGTATGGGCGAGGCAGGAGTAGTGACGATGGCAATGGGCAACTGTTGTTAGCTGTGTCCTTCTCTCCCACCTCCTCTATCGATTCCAATCCACTGTTGGAGGGGGGTGGTGAATGGCTACTTTTGAAAAAGTAGGTATCTTGGTAACCTTTTAGTGCTCATTTTTGTCACTTTGTGTTTGAATGCCATTGGAGAAGAGCTAGAAAGCAAATGTTGCACTCAACAAGCAACTGTTCTTTGATGTTTTCAAATTTCATTGCGTTGGCATGACTACCTAGCGTGATCCAATAATGAAAATTATTTCCCAGCAATCTTCACATCAACCACATAATGAAAAAAACTGCACTACACAGCAGTTTCACCAATAAAGGATTAAAACCAAAAGTTTGACAAGGTAATTACTCTGAGGTGTTTTTTTGTCAAACCATGATATACACTATATGGAGGAAAGTATTGGGACACCTACATACAGCGGGTGAAATAAGTATTGAACACGTCACCATTTTTCTCAGTAAATATATTTCCAAAGGTGCTATTGAC
>JAOYSI010000023.1:1574445-1597199 GCA_025775065.1 Hiodon alosoides | reverse complement strand
AAAGCGTCTTTGTGACATGGCAACATGTGAAAAGCGCTGTATAAAAATAAAATTGATTGATTGATTGATTGATTGATCCTTTCTGATGAAGAGGTAGCTGCCGAGTCAGAGCTGGCTGAGGTTGTGGTCACGCCCATGGTAAAGTGTAGTGAAGATGAATAGCCACAGTTCACTTTGCCAAGTTTTGTTCCAGACTCTGTGGAGTCGTCTATTTCGTCATGAGAGGGCACCCGACTAAAAGTATGCATAGCTCGCTTACAGTTAGAAAAAGAGGAGCGGGAACGTGAATTTCGACTGCGTAGAGAGTTAAAAAACTTGGAGGCGGAAACGGCTCTCAAAATGTGTGAGCTTGAGTTACAAATTAACGTGGGGAACGTAACTCATAGTTCAGTTTCCTCCGAGACTCAATATGGTTTTGATAAAGTTAATAGTGCAGTATTGCCGTTCATTTTTACTAGTTCTGTGTCACTCACAGAAAAGGTTGAAGTCAGGTCACCATACTACGTGACACTGGTGATCACCGTGAGTTGGCCTGTGATGTCCGTACAGTTGTCATAAGTATCGGTGTGAGCTATGTGCCCCACTTCATCGTGTCCACATACAGTCTTAGCTGGTGTCTGGTTGGTTTCCTGTAGCTGTCAGGTCATGTTTTCCTGTTGATTGGGTAGACTTAATTATGGGTAACGACATTGCAGGTGGTAAAGTGTACCCTGACCCTGAGGTAGTATATGTCTCCATCTCTGAGTGTGAGTCAGAGGAGCTGGTCCAGAATCACCCAGAGATGTTCTCAGTCAGCGTGTTGACCAGAGCTCAAGGTTGTAAACAAGATCAGGAGGTATCTTTGTCTGACTCCATGTTCTCTTCTGTCTTTTTTGAGGACAGGATGCCCGCTGGTGGAGAGTTGAAAAATGGGTGTGAGAAGGTATCCGAGACTGTTACTACTCTTGAAGTGTCACTGCCGTTGACATGTGAAGGGCTCATTAGTACACAGAAAAGTGACTCCTCATTAGCAAAGTGTTTTGCCGCAACTGTTGCTGACACAACTGAGAGTAAATAAGGGCTGTGTTTTTTTGTGGAAAATGGAGTGCTAATGCAAATGTGATCCTCGTATACATGTGCAGCAGTAGATGAGACGGGTGAGGGGTTGGACATCATGTACCAGATGGTAGTTCTGGTAAGTTGGCGTACGCATGTGCTAGGATTAGCTCATAAACACCTGTGGTCTGGTCACCTAGGCATCACAAAAACCTATGGCCGGAATGAGATCTGATGTAGCACGTTTCTGTAACACATGTAGTACATGTCAGGTGATAGGTAAACCCAATCAGGTTGTGCATCTGGCCCCACTGTGATGGCGAGCCATTTGTCCATTACCAAGAACAAAAGCTGGTAACCAGTTCTTGCTGACGGTAATGTGCATGTCCACTCGTTTTCCAGAGGCAATTCCTCTGAGGAAAATAACAGCACCAACCGTCACAAAAGCGTTGATCAAGGTCTTTACTGCATTTGGTTTGCCCAAAGTTGTTCAAACGGATCAAGGAACAAATTTAATGTCTAAAGCGTTCCGACAGTCCCTGCAGACCTTAGGGGTGTCACATTCGGTGTCTAGTGCCTATCAACCAGTCGCAAGGTGTATTAGAGCGCTGGCACCAAACACTAAAATCAATGCTGAAAAAGTACTGTTACGACACAGGAAATAAATGGGATAAGGGCATGCCGTTCATACTGTTTGCCATACGAGATGCAAAACAGGAGCCCCTGGGGTTTAGTCCATCTGAGCTTGTGTTTGGCCACAAGGTGTGTGGGCCATTAAAAGTGCTGAAGGAGCAGTTGGTGTCTGGCTCCTCCTCCAAGTCTAATGTGTTAGTCTTCATGTCATGGTGTAGGGAACATTTGCGTCACATCACGTTTGTGGCTAAGAAAGCCCTCTCCTCATCTCAGGTCCGCATGAAACAGCAGTATCGTAACGCTGTTGAACGCCCAGCGATAGGGTATTGGTTTTATTGCCTGTGCTTGTTTTACAGGTTCATATATAGTGGAGAGCAAAGTCTCAGAAACAGACTGTCATCCACACACCTGAGTGCAGAAGGAAAAAACGGTTGTGTCATATCAATATATTGAAAGCTTATCTTTCCAGACAGGATGATCAAGGGGGACAGAAAAACTGTGTGGAGGCGACTATTCCTGCCACCATTCCTGTGTCCCTGTTCTGTGGAGTGTCCATGGTTGCTGCTGAGGATGATAGTTTGGTAGGGTTGGAAGGTCAACAGTATGGTATGCTATCTAAACACAGAGTTTTTGGCTAACGTGGAGACACAGTTGTCCTATCTTACTGAGACTCAGCGAGGTGAGGTGTTCAACTCATTTCCATCAAGCACAAGAAGGCGTCTGAAAATGTGGTTGCCTCGTGGGTGAGGTTTATCAATTCATGTGTTTAAACTGTAATGGATGTGTGATGGTCTGTGCTTAAAAGAAGTCTTATATTGTGTATGTTTCGAACGATTGTAGTTCCCATTGTAATCAAAACCCCTTGTTTTGCTCTTAAGGGAGGGAGTGTTACGACCCTAGGGCCGTATGTATTTTCTATCTCTCCTTCTCTCCTGCCTTCTTCTGGTAGTTGCTCTTCCCCCTTGTCTCTGCTGCATGAGTGAGTGGCAGCAGGTGTGCTTAATTACTGCTTAGTGCCTGGAGGAGGTTAAAAAGGCTTAGCGAGCGCAGTCACAGGAGTTGCAAGAAGGTAGCTTGGGGTGTGTGGGTGGTTCCTCCCATAGCGAGAGTAAAAGAAGGTGAGGGTATGTGATGTGTAATAGAGTAGGAGAATTGAAAGAGAGCAGAGCGAGTGTTAGTGTGTCTGACAGATGGAAATAGCGAAAAGATAGGAGAAGGAAAGAATGGAAGAGAAAGACTGTGGGGGAATACAGGAGGACAGAATTTGTTATTTTGGTGTGGTCTCCGACTAGAGGGACCGTGTGATGAAGTAAGTAAACGGCCTCGCATCCACGGTAAAAAAGAGTTGTCCGACTTTCATTCCGTGCACTGCAGAAAGGAAGAAATTGAAAATCTCTTCATTAACTTGCCACAGACGCTAAAATGTGTATGTTTGTCTGATGACTCATGCAAACGTAAACTTACATATTTCGCTACTACTCCAATTGTGCATATGAAATTTTGTGTATGCAACCTAACTTATATTTTTACGTTATACTCTTACTTTACAATACAGAAATCATCCCCTGTGACAATGCCTACGGATTGCCGTATCTTGAATTTTGACAGCAAAAAATCACACAGCTTCACCATGTTTGCAACAGACACATAATTATTGTTATGTATATTTAGTTTGGGCCATCTAAAAAAATATAATGCAGAGAAGTAGCTTTAGAGCCCAAACTTCTTCTTTTTTAAATGTACCCCATCCAGATGGCCAGGTCACAGTGGTTCTATTTACCAACAATTGTTAGCCTGTGCCTGTGGCAAGAAAAGCTTCTGCTGATGTTATACTGGAATAAAAGAAGGACCATTAAAGAAAATAATTGGAAAAATGTGAACCTAAAACAACTGAACTTTTTAAATAAAGCTTCGTCATCAGTGTAGAGACAGGCGTGTTACACGTTGAGGGCCTCGCTTGCTTTTTGAACCATGTATCAAGAAGCGCTGTTTCTCGGGGGTCGTTAGGGAACATATAGCGGGCCATTCATCATGTGAGCGGTTAGGCCTCCAATGCACTGAGGAGACTCAGGTTGAATCAATAGTCCAGGTACAGGCTGTGTAAGGACTGCCAGGAGCAGAGAAAGGCGACGTCCTAATGGTGTGGCTGACATCTAACACGGCCTCTTACTAGAACAGAGTAAGAGGGAACAGTGGAGAGCAGATATTCCCCCAAATGTGAGTGCTCCATCTGTCTGCTTAAAAACAAATAGGCACTTCTTTGATTGTCATTAGGAGATTAAGGACTAAGTAAGTAAATTAATATTTATTAAAGTTATTATGAATTTTCCCATTTATCTTTGCATCTGGTCTCGTAAGGACATTTTCTCTGCTAGGAATTTGCACTCACTACATTGCAATTTGTGAAGTGCACCAGCGTCATCTTTCTCATCATTAAGTACTTACCGATTCAATGTATGACTGAAACCTGGCTGTGTGTCAGACTTTTTTTGTTGTTGTTTTGTTTTGTTTTTTTTCAGCCTAAGCAAGCTGACTGTACAGAAGGGATTTCCTTAATTTAGAAGCAGTGCTGGCCCTGACCTTCAGATTCCTCGGCACACCACCTAAAGCTGCTGGCCGTGTGGTTCTCCAACTTGGTGTCATGCGGTACACCGCTGTGGCAGAGCATTCCCAGCAGTCCTGATCTTTACAGTGAGGCTCGCTCCCACTTGTAAGGCTTGTCTTATGTTTATATATCGGGACACTGAAGTTTTAAATGTTTAAATTAATTTTCCTTTATGCAAAACTGAAACATAGCATTGTAAATATGAAAATATGAACAGCGTTGCTGTTCAGGACCCATAAATAAATCTTGGAAATATGCAGACTCTTCTGTGAAGCTCGCTGCTGTAGTTCTATTCAATTTTTAAAAGGGTTTTTCCCACTTAACTGAATAATGACATAATGAAAGCTCACAGGGCCTATGCCAATGACAGCAAATAGCACAGCATGCTATCTTCATATGTGCTTGTGGTTTTATTCTCCGTCATTTGCACACACTGTGTGCAGCAGTTTCTTATCCCTTACACATGAAGTTTCTGATGGTCTTAGAGGGGAGAAAAACCCTTCACCTTCATTCCTTCTGCCATCTTCAGGATGCTGCTGCTGCCTCCACATTAAATCAGCCTGGGGAATGTTTCTCCCCAGAACCTGGCTACGGAGATGCCTTTTGCACCAAGTCCAACAGGATAAACTGTTCTCAGCTCACATGACCAGATAACACTCTTTATGCCTTATGTGCAATTTGAGGCTTCTGAGGTCCTCTCAGGGGCGCAATGCAACCCCTGCATTGGACTGTGAATGTTAACTATCTAGGTGGTGCCAGGGGGAGGATTCCTCAACCTCCTGCAATGCAATCCAGTGTCTCTGAAATACCACACAGACAACACAGTGTCACAGGGTGCGGGGGCACCGGAGCAGGGAAGAACCAAAGCGCAGCTCCCACGCGGACCGAGTCCCGGCCAGACATGGCTTTTGAGGCACAGCAAGTCCAAACTAAACATGATCTTTAATGACACATGAAACCCAGTACATGAAAACAAGAACAATGAATCCGAATAACAAAACCTTTGTGACGGGGTTATAAGGAAAACAGAAACCAAGTTGAGAGGTGCAGGGCGAATGAAAAAAAAAGTGCACAAGTGAGTGGAATGTTAATCAATTAATTAATTGATTGAAAAACGTGACAGAGTAACAGAAGAGGTGAAGGTGAACCATGACACACAGCAACACTATCCAGAGGCAACGTGTGGCGTTTCATTTTATTTATTTATTTGGCAGGCCAGCTTGCTATTTTTCAAAACAGTCACTTTAATACGCTTGTTGCTTGCTGCTGCACTTTAACTGACAGATGTGTCCTGATTTTCCAAGTCTTGTTTTGATCTAGTTTGCTGAAAGTGGCAATGCCAGGGACTATGTAACGTGTATGAATTAATAAAAAATAAAAAAATTACTGTTCCATTACTGTTGGCGTCACAATCGTATCCAGGGAGTGTAAATGTCTGACTGCACAGACATTAGAAGGAATAATGCTCTCAAAGTTTTTCTTTGACAGATATCGCAATCTCATATCTCGTTGGTGTGTCACCAGATCAGCGAGTTGTGCTTTTCATGATAACTGATGTACTGAGCCGCTGCTTACACAGCACACAACATATTTAGACACACATTATCGACAGACAATGGTTTTAGAAATCATGGTCTTTTAAGATGAATTCTTCTCCAAGCCAGTATCTGCAGAATTCTGTGCTTATATTTTCCCCAATGCTGAGCAAAAAGTTTTTCGATGAATTCAGCATACGCAAATGATAAAGGGAACACAGCAAGCTGAAAACTACAGGCTACTATTCAATCTTTTCATGTCATTTTGATTACAATAGTCTCCTTCTTCTACAGTGTTTGCACAGTCGCAAAAAAAAAAATAATGAGAGCAAAATCTTTTCCTTGTCATTCTGATATTCCAATAATAATTATTATAACCTGCATTGATTGGTACTAATACGTATGTTCAAGATTTACAGCATGTTGGAAAATGAACTGAAATAGAAAGCAAATAGAAGATTTGAGTTTGAGTGAGGGAAAAAAAGCAAGGCTGCTCACCATGGCAACTGTTACACCTTTATATCAACTCGGTCGTGACATTAGGTTGATAATAGGAATTCCTCACATTTGCACTCCAGTTAATGCTGTTCTGCGGTCAGGCAAAATCAGCTGTGGTCTGATAAACAGGTCTGTTAAGTATATTAGAACGATTTTCCCAAGCAGACATGGCCTGTCATTTGCTTGACCTGAATAAACAAGTCTGAGTTGCAAAAAATAAGCTTGCCCAGTGTTCTAAACGCCAGACTTTCAGAAATACATTTTTAAAATTATTTTTATTATTTTTTTTACCTATGTTTACAGGGCTGCTCTGTCTCAGAAATGAATCAACTAATGATTTTATCATGGCTGTGTAAAACAGAAATACATATGTGGTAGTGATATTATGAATACACAAAATACATGATTAGACAGTCATTTAAATTCATATTGCAATGTAATCCTTTAACATTTTTTTTTTGAAACATACATTGAAATATATTTATTATATTATTTATTATACTTTTTTTAAGTGCAATATTACATATTGAAGTATTCAAAATTATTTTGAGCATTAGTTGATATAATGGCACGGGGTGCGGGGCCCCACAGTAGGGATGAACCCACGCGGACCGAGTCCCGGCCAGACATGGCTTTCAAGGCACAGCAAGTCCAAACTAAACATGATCTTTAATGACACATGGAACCCAGTACATGAAAACAAGAACAATGAATCCCAACAACAAAACCTTTGTGACAGGGTTATAAGGAAAACAGAAACCAAGTTGAGAGGTGCAGGGCGAATGAAAAAACAAAAAATGAACAAAACAGTGCACATGAGTTAGTGGAATGTTAATTGATTAATTAGCTGATTGAAAAACGTAACAGAAGAGGTGAAGTCGAACCGTAACATATAAACTATTTCCACCACTGGAATTATTCTATGTAGACATTAAAATAATTTTGCAATAATGATCTACTCTTTCCTGACAAACACCATGAACATATTCCTATTTCTTTAATTTTTTAATCATGTATGTATGTATGCCATAGCCCTTAATTTAAGGGTGAGAGAAAATATACTTTTTAGAATTCATGTATGCTTGACACAGCTAAGAAAGCTGTGACACAACCTTTGGTTTTTCTTAACTTTCTATTAAGAAATCAATCCTTCTATGCCTGGGGAACGACTGTTTCAATTAATGTCGAGGGCTATTAATTTTCACCGCCTATAGAGAAGCTGGGAACAGGCTCCAGGTATAAATAGCTTGTTTAATTACACAAGTTCACAGAGTTGGTTTTATTGTGAGTCAAGTCCTGCTGTCTTTCACTTCTAAAAATCAGCATCTAATAGAGTCAGTACAATTTTCACAGCTACACACAAACAGGATCATTGCTCACTTATGGCTCGCTATCAGACATCTGCTTGTAACCGTCACGTCAGATGGTTACTGGCAGCCTCAAGACATAAGTGCCTTTTAAAAAGAGAAAAAAAGGATTTTTAAATTCAGTCTTGCATTGGGGGGGTGTATCTCTGTGTGAGCCGATTCGAATGCTTCTGCTTATTACAAAATACATTTTTCCCCATTATTCATTATTCAAAGAAATAACAGCCTCCCCCCTCCAAACCCCATTCCTACATTTTAATACCCTTCCCAAATCTTACCCGCTGCTTACCCACTCCTTTTTAATGCTCTGAGCTGACATTTACAGTGTAGAAGCATACACAGGAGAGCACTTTATCACTGCTTTCAAATTACAAGTCATGCCTCTGGGAAGCCATTGATGAAACTCTGACAAAGACAGATAATGGGGTGTTTATTTATTTATTAAATCTGTCAGAAATGCTGCGTATCTAGGCAGTTCATTTCTGATGTTGCTCTACACATTATCAAGGCCATCAATCTTATTGTATTGTTATACAAATTGTTGTTATTATATTTCTTTATAATATTATTTTACTTTCTATACTACTCTTAAAACTGCTACCACAACCCATCTTTTTTATAATAATAAGTACATGCCTATGTAATTTCATAGTTATGTAATGTCTACCATATGACACACCAGACTGATAATTAAAGAGGTGATTCAAACTACCACAGTGGTTGTCTTGAGAAGTTCTGTAATTGTGTAATTCAATGCTTCCACTGATTACATCCCACAGCCCTACATCTATATAAGATACTCATTACAATGTATGGCCGTCCACACTGCAGCTGTGTAGCCTGAGTTTCTGATTGCATGTACAGTGTCTTCCAAATGGCCTTCCAGTCCCATACCCTGGTTGAATGTAACGAAAAACATAATTCGTCAAAGAGAAAAGGGTTGTGGAATATTACATTTTGTATCAGATGAACTGAAAATAGGTGTTAAATGTGTGGTAAATTCACCAAGGCTATTCAACCACTAAGTATCTACAACCAAAACACAGCTAAATAATCCTTTATCAAATTTCTGTGATCTGAAGATTCATACTGGTATCTGGAACTTTCGACATATGATCACTTCATCCCTTGGGGTATAAAAGGTTATAACACACCAGCAAGGAAATCCTTCAGTAACATTCACCGTCATGACAAAAGTGCAGACAAAGAATAATTGATTTTCAAAGGTTAGGTTTTGGCTATAAAAACAGTCACCAGAAGCTGAATCTACCAGTTTCCACTAAAGTATCCATCATAAAGAAGTTAAAAGCCACATGAACAGTTGCTAACTTGCCTGGACCTATATTGTTGTCATGTGCTGTGTGAATAATGTCCCAAGTGATAAAAAAAATCCAGGACCAGAAAGTTTGAGATCTTCATGACTTTGTATGTCGACTGTATTAGTATGGTGCAAACAACAGAGATGCCAGGAATAAGCCTTTCTCATAGGCTCATCACAAAAAGTGGCGTTATGGATTTGCTGTTTCCATTGCCTCCTAGTGTGTGCCTACAAATGTGTTATCTGGCTGGGCCCATGCCCCAGGCTAAAAGCCTTGTTTCTGACTATGAGCGTGACCCAAGTTTTCTCTTGAACGAGCTCTGATTCGTATTCCCAAACTAAAGCAAAAAAAAGAAAGTATATTAATTTCTGAGGAAGAGAAGATTGCCATTGCCGATATTTCTGATTGTTACTTGGGTAATTCATTTCTATTTTCAAGAAGAACTGAAACTTCAATCAATATATAGAAATACAATATAATTTTATGTAAAAACTTTTAAAAAGGAAATCCTGAAATTAATAAAAGGCTGAAGATATCAATGTTCCATGTCAATGTATAATAGGCATGTTGGCTAACTTGGTAACAAAGCTGTGTTATTATATTATAGCATATTATTATTATTATTATTATTTATTTAGCTGCAAAGTTAATGTGTGCAAAGTGATGTGCAGTTTCTGGTGGTATGCACATTAAGTATACATCTAGGTAGCTTAAGCACAGGAGAGGAAATGCAGCTAGTAATAATTCAGATGGTGCCTTAAGGTCAGATGAGCCCACCAGCATTATCTTTTGCAGAAAAGGTGAGGCACTGAGAAAACTATGCTCTCTGTGAAATATGGTGGTATGAACAAATAAATTAATTCAAGACTGTACCAGAACATTTTGGTCAACAATTGTAGACCCTCTGCTAGGAGGCTTTAAGGTAGTCCTAAATGGAAATTCCAGCCCAGCATGACAAAAATCCCAAGCATGTATCACAATCGACAATTAAATTGTGTTGAACACAAAATTAATCTTCTTGACTGCCCATCGTAGTTTCCGAATCTTAATCCAATTAAAAAGGATCTCAGAAAGCAGTTCACAAAAAAAAAAACACTGTTGGACCTGCAGTAAATCTCCATAGAGGAATGATCAAATACCTCCAAAGCAAAAGGTATGGCAACCTGGTAAACACTACAGAAAGCATATTATCTGTGTGATCAAAGCAAAAGGTGGATGTACAAAGTACTAATTGCTGGAGTGTGAATCATTTTGTGTTGTCTGTTTCATTTAAATACCACACCATTTTGCATAAGTTTTACAATTAAGTTTATTTCATGAACACACACACACATACACACACACAGGTTTCGTAAAACAACTTGCAGCACAACGGTCTAGATATTTGATCATCAGCTAGGTTTATAAGCTAAGTAGCTGGCTGACCAAAAAGCTGAAAACATTTTAATTGTGAACACATAATATATTTTACAAGAGGAATTTTTGTCAGCAAAATAAGATTTTGATAGGTTTCTACAGAGAATAAATGAATTGATAAAATCATGACCAGATTTTTTAATCAAGCACTGATTTATAACAAGTATGTCTGGCTATCAATTCTCCAGGTAACAAATGTGCCTAGATTTTTAAAAAGCTCTAAAAACCAATTTCAAGAGCATTCAATGCATTACGAAAATATTATTCAGGAAATGTTATTGGAGAAGAGCAAAGTGCTAACTCCCCCAACTTTCACCCATCTCTCTAATTTTATTCCATCAGCTGAAGGAATTTTTGGTAGAGCTTTTATCAAATAAAAGATGAATAAAAAAAAAAGACAGGCAAGAGATCAATGTTTTTTCCCCCTCCCTACACATTGAGACCATTCCATTAAACTCATCAAGGTAATGAAAATCCAGAGTTTAACAGATCTGTCTACCAGCGTTGCATTGATTTGCCATACAAAGACCTAACCCAGCCCCCTGCCCCACTCCCCCATAGAAAAAATGCCCTTTCATAAATGCTTTAAGGCACTTAGCAAATCTTAATACAGTTCCCTGACTGGTATTTTGGCATTCTTCTACAGAGCAGCAATGCTTTATCTTAATTAAGAGTCAATCGGCCACCTAGTGTCAAAGGTAGGTTTGCCAGAGCATATCTGGCGAAAGATTGAAACTCAGCTACCTTTTCATATGAGAACCTCAAGAAATTTCTATTACCCTTCTATATACTCTATGTTCTTATTAAATTCCCTTCCACATAGTTATAACTTTGAGTTCAAGTTAATCTAACCTAAAAGCTTATGTTTGTCACCTTGTTTTTTTTTGTTTTTTTTTATAGTCGGGTCATACCAGCTGACTCCATTACCTGTAAAACTAAGTTGCATCTATGTAACTGATCTTCTGCTGAAGTCACAAGCTGTTGTTTCCACTATCATCTCGGCCACCATTTGTCATCACTCCATTCTCTCGCCATCTGATGTTCAGTTGGGCCCACTAAACATTAGATTTAAAAGAACTCTAAAGAGGCAATTCTTCGCTAGAGAAACTTGCTAAAATTGTAGACGTCATCACCAAGCCAAAGCACCAGGCCCTCTTTGTACTCGACGATCGCTTAACAAGGGCTCACCGTATGATTGCGTGGACTTCGCTGGAAAAAAAAACCCACTTAATTTATAGAGACCGCATACCATTTGTATCAGTTTATTGGTTACATTTAGACAATTAGAAATGTTTACCTTTTTTAGTTTCCCTGTTTTAAAGCACTTGTAACAACTTGCTATTCAAAGATGTTTTATGTAAACAAAATTAAATAGAATTGAATACCACCTGAGAAAAAAATAAATGAATTACAAAAAAATGAAGGTGTAATTGAGTTTGCCAGAGCCTGAGGGGACTTGATCAGATGCCTTCACTCAAGCTAAGAAGCCCTAGGTTGGTCAATCCCAAAGAGAAGGGTCATGCAATAAAATAAATAAAATAAACATTTTTAAAAAAGCAACTACTTAAAAAATGCAAACTTAAACCATTCTGTTAGGGGGATGTTTTGCTTAATGATTACAGCCGTGAACATGATGAAATTGCATTGATGTCTTATACCCATTTAAAATAATTATGTTTAATTCAAATTTTAACACATTGGAGGTTAAGTACCTTGTAGAAGTATCCCAGCAACGATTAAAATCTTGGATGTCTTCTGTCCGTAGCTCTTAAAACTTTTTCACTTTGCACTGAAATCATCAAGATGACAGTGTTTAACATGCAGAAGTAACTCTTTGGAGCAAATGTTTTTGCCCACACGCTGCCCACAGGTACTTTGCTGGTACTGTAACAACTCGTCAAAATGACAGGTTGTCCCTGAGGTCTGTTAAATGTAGACATAAAAAACAACAGGAGCCCAGAAAACAGAAATAAAAAAGAGTTTAAAAAAAAAAACACAAGGCAGTAAACACAGTATGGGAGCGATGTTAAGAACATTAAAAAGTAGTCTTTTTTAATGTTGCTCCTCTCCTGTCTTTCTGTGTGTGCATGTGGTTCCATTCAGTTAACTCAGGTGATGATCAGGTGATGGTCTTGTGCAAATGTATCCGTGTCTCATCATTTTAAATTTGGTCATGGTTTCATTGAGGAATTTCAGAGGAAATATTAACAGGTTATTTGCAATGAGACCTTTCCCGGCAGCCAGAGAGATAATTCGGTCCTTTTTGATAAGTTTCTCTACACTGAAATTGACAGGTAACAAAATAACTGCAAAATAGTCTCCAGCGAATAAGCAGCAATGAAAAATATGTGCCTCAAAGAACATCCATTGATAGTTCCCCAGCCGAACTGGGCTGTGTGGAATGCCTGGGGTTGTATACATTTAATGCAGTTTTTAACCACACTACAGCGCTGAACCTGGGGCTGCCAAAAAGCCAGTGTAATTTCATGGACTTCTCCGCCAGTTTAAATGCCAATTAAATACAAGTTTTATTTTAGCTTTTATAAAATTGCTTGCATGGTGCTTATATTTTGACAAACTTAATCTTAAATTTTTATTTTTCGGACTCAATGAGGGATATCTGAAGCAATGTCTCAAACTTTCTAATTTTGGTTGCATTGAGGAGTATTGAGTATTGGTATTATATTGCAGATGTGCCTTTTTGAAGCACTATTACATAGAAGTTAATCCAAACACACTTATGAGACCCATGTCCACATGATGTGAATTTTATTTCATTCAAGCAAAGTTGCCAGAAAATAATAATTGTATTATGCATGGAGTATTTCAACTGCAAGGGCCATAGAACACATCATCTTTTATCTCTCTGGTATTCATAGCTGTCAGACCCCAGGATTGACAATAGCTGAAAATTTGATGGACCGCTGACTTTTGGCAATGTTCTTTTTTTCCACCACTCGGCAGAGACAAAGCTTTCCGTCTCAGATAACAAATAATGGGGCTCTGTCAACCAACACCAGCCATGTCAAGTGGACTCTTTAGCAAAGGAAATAGGGGGTGCTCCCCAACAACCCCAACAGAACGGTCCTTGATATTTGCCCAATAATCTGTGCATTACTCCCCATTTGGCACTTGCAGGAGATGCAGGAGACTGTTGGAAAGACTTCATGCACATCTTTGTACAGAAGAAAGTGGTAGAAATAAATAGTGGAATAACACATCTGATAGTTGTGGTTGGTTTGCATTGTTGTGTCAATATATTGGACACCCCAAGGGCATCAAACCAGAGTGGCAATGACACTAGAGTAAAACCATGGCTAAAGGCTAATGTACTTATTTCTTATTACTAATTATTAATTGATTATATTTTTTAGCTATTCTAATTGACTAGTTCTATTGACTACTGTAAACCAAGATCATTTTGAAACCAAGTGATTAGTACCTGCAACGCCTGCAGTACAATTCTGAAAGCTATATATCATCAATCTGGTTACTTTCTTCCCACCTCTATTTATTGCTCTGCATGTGGCACTGTCTGTCTGTCTGTCTATAGCCCTGCGGTGTACTGGCATTCAGTCATTTGTTTGCCCTATCTCATGCCTTGCGTCTGCCGGTTTAGGCTCCAGCGCACCGTGGACCTGAGCCCTTGGATAAGCAGTTACAGAAAATGTATAAATTTCACAGTCATTGGTATAACCTTGATTCATTGGGCTCAGCCAAGGAATTGAAAGAGGACAAAATAGCAAGCAGTCGTGTTTTACCCAGTTCTCTGGAATCTTGCTTTACAATATTTTGTTGCGCGCTGAGCCAAAAAGGTCATCTACAATATATACAACATTTTTTCAACATTTGCTTGAGAACGACGCCTAGATGACTTGTCTGAATTAAAACTGGAGAAATGTATGGACTGTAGCTCGGCACTCGAATGATTGGACAGATTCAAATATACTTAAGTAGCCAACAAACCTAAAATCTAATCTAAATCATTGACATTGCAAACAAACTATGGAATAGAAGTTTTTCTGTATCTTCAGTTACTTGCAAATAGGAAGTATGAACATGAACCATTTATCAGAAACATAAATAACAACCTTTTTCATTTCTTGACATGTTAAAGTCAAAATTACTTTCAAAAGTAATAGTCTGGATAAAGGAGCACTTTTCTAAATTATAAGTTCAGACCATCATGTCATAATCATCGCCTAAAACGACGTTGTTTTAAAGTGTAGTTCATTTCAATCTGCCATAAAAATGAAATTTCAGCAACTCCCCTACTTTTGTTTTGTTTGCACGAACACAGGCATGAACTGCCTCTCTCCTCCATAAACAGACAAGCTGTTCTAATTTGTTCTGGCACCCAATGGTACAACATCAAACAAATCAGCCTGTTGCTTGCAGAACCTTTGTTGGATTAATCTCCTCAATGCTTACGCTTTTAGCTTTGTACTTCCCTGGTACAAAACAGAAGGATAAAAGATGGATAAAAGAAGGATAAAACATTATGGAGTTTTGAATCAGAACTCCATAGTGGAATAAGGTTATTATTTTTCCCCTCACCAAGATAAGAGGCAATTCAGACAAAAGAAACCCCAGAGAATATCGACAGTTTACTGCTTTACAATTTTCTTTACCCCCCCCCGTCACAAACACACAGACACACGCACACATGCACACACATTACAGCCTGTACTGCAAGTTTACGAGACTCCGAAAAAAGTGACAGTCACCTTCAGACTAGCTAGTTTTAATGTGAATCCATGCATATTGTTTTGAAGGCATTAAAATTCTGTGGATACTATGGAATGAAGACGCCTACAGAGTGCCAACTGTGGATCCTGACACCACTGTGGTGATGGGCCTCTGCAGACAGGCTGATCACTCAAGATGTGTCAGAAACACCAGTGAACCTTTAAAGACATGCAGTGGGAAAGGATGGACAGACGCAACAAGCAGTTTGTGTGTGAGCGTGTCTGTTAATCTATATGTGTGTTTCTGTGTGTGTGTGTGTGTGTGTGTGCACGCATGTCTGTCCATACATGAATATTAGTGATAGATTTTATTTGCTTTTACAAGATGTGTTTCATAACCCTCAGTAGCTGTCTCTGTGAGTTTCACACAATCCCCCTTTCATCGTTTACAGTAGCAGCAGCTTTCACAGGGCCATGTAAACATGTTTGTTTGTCTTCGGCTGGAAAATCACATTGTCAGCATGGATAATGAAAAATCAGAGTACACAAGGTAAAAGTCTGAGATAGCTGTTGCAAATTACCCCTCTTTCTATCTCCGCAATGCCATGCAATAGGCCTTTAGTCACATTTGCCTTTGTAAGAAATTATTCAGACATGAAGCGAAGCAGAATGAGCCGCAGTACATAATCGGCTCATTTAAATAACGAAACCGTCTGCGATGAGATGCAAGGGAACCCTGTTGAAATGGGAAATAATGACTAACGGAAAATGAGTAAGAGCGATTTATTAGCTGGTTACAGAGTCGGACAAAATCAATTCTCCTCATGGTGTCATGTTGCTGAGGCAGCAATGAATAATGAACATTGCCTCATCGGTTTTGTATTTGGAAACCATCATTTGAAAATAAACATTTTTATTTATATCACATATAGCCAATAGAGCCTTAATTTTTTTTGTTTCCCTCGATGCCTGATTCATGGCCTAACCACAACAAGTGAGCTGCCGCTATAACAAACACACTGCTGTCGAAAGATTTATACATTTACCAAGGTTACCTGATGGGGTTACCTAAACACACTTAAGTTTTTGTTATCAAACCCTCTACTGCTGGCACTATTGGAATATTCCAATGGTGTTTTCATAGCAACATGGATAGAACGTTACATTTTTGCTGAAAACATGGGAAAAGCTTGATAAAGTCTCTGAATGCGCTGGAATTAAGGTGTCAACTCACAGCCATTACTAGCAGAACCGAGCAAAGACATTGTAGACTTTGCGGGCTTTGCCCTCTGCACCTTCACTTCGCTGTTCTAATGAGTTCACTGTCAATGAACAGCAGCGGACAGGAGCAGCAAATGAATGTGGACATGTGAAATCGGGGGCAACGAGGGACTTTTTTGACACCTATTAGCAGTGACAGGGAAACAATTTAGTCTGGCGACTCAGCAATTAATTCATTTTTTTTTGTTTTTGTAATTATAGGCATAAGTACTGGAACCCTGCGAATAATGTTTTTAATTGTGGGCACTTTCCATTTATTAAAAACCATGTCTGAACCATCAAATGTCATGTTTGCTCATTATATACAGTGATCTGATTAATGCTAGTGCGAGAATCTAATTGGTAAAAATCTGTTCAATGAAGCAAGAGCATTAAAACAAAAGTTTGATTATAGATCTTGTAAATGCATGACTGTATAATCACTACGATGAGTCTATTGTTTAATCATTTCTGAACTTTATTATATAAATTATTATTGTTATTATGGTGGCTAAGTGGTCCCTGGACAATTTAAGATATATATTATATATACTATGTTTGAAGATGGAGTTTGCTCTTATAAAAGGTGTCCCAGGACCCAAAATTTTGCGAAACTCTGATTTAGACAAACTCAGGCAGTCACGTTCTCATCAAAAAGCCATGTCATGTTCCAATCCAATGACAGATTTGCAATTCATCAACAAAACTTTGACATTATATATGTTGTAGCATAATTAAATAAAAATTATTTATGGTTTAAATGAGGATTTAAAAATAATTCTACAAATGATATTATATATATACATATAATATACAAAGTATATCACTGGTACTAAACCCAGGAAGATGATCTTCACAGCAAGAGAAACTCAGGAAAAACTTCACAGTGCGGAAAATCCAGAAATTAATCCAAATGGTAATTGTGTTTATAGAAACCTTCTTGCCTAAATGACAGCCCTCTGACAGATTATCAGTTCTGTCATAATGTTCCTGCTTCTTTAAGTATCTTAAATGAGTGGCTATGACACATGTACGGTACTGATCACAATATCAATTAGTAAAGTTAAGGGCAGGAATTAACTGACATCTCAATGTCAGCTATATACCTTTTCTAAAATTAAAGTATGTAAGGGGCTATATTTCTACATTTGTGCTGTGGTGAGCCCCACAAACTTCACAAAGTATGTTTAAATTGTTTTGGACAGAATATTAAAAGTGACTAGTTTTATAAAAGCAATAGAACCCTCATCGAAAGGGTTCTAATGTGACTGATGACGTCAATTACAGCATTGCAGCCGATAATCCAAACACAGTTGACTGTGACATAGTAGAACGCTAAAACAAACTTCAATGCAAAAGTAAAACTTTGTGTATTGTCCTAAATGGGCATTACTGTTATTTGCAATATTTATTCTATTAGAATAAATATGCATTGCATTACAATATCCAGGGTTTAAATCCAACTGGGGAGCAGCTCCAGAAAATATTTTAATAATTTCCCCCACTTTGCTCCTACTCACACCCATTCTCTATAAAAAATACAACTAAAAACTTTTTTTAATAGGACCTAAAAAATTTGCTGCTTGAAGTATAAAAGCAAAATACTGTATACATCATGGTCATAAATCAATAATACATGGTATTATTGTGCTCCACATAGTACTGAAATGTTTCCTCTTCAGTGTCAGTAGCCACCAGTCATCATAATCGGAGGAGGGGGTCCATCTGATATTACATGGCAGCCATAAATGCCCCAGCCTCTCAGTCAGCTAAACTGCCCACAGCATTTGCCTGCTTTGCATTTTTCTATCAATTTACCTATACCCACATGCATAAATCTAAATTTATTATTCCTAATTTTCTCCTGGAGAGGTTTCCTACCACTAATGGCTGAAATAATGCTAATGTTGAATCCAAGTGGAATGTCTGCTTTTACCCTGTTCCCACAGTTGTCTGTCTTGCAGATCCAATGAGATACACTGCACATTACAAACTGGATAATCGAGGAAGATGGAGAGAAAAAGTTGAGCCCTAAAACTACATGTAGTCACTTTACATTAGATGTCTCTGCATGATTACAGGCAAACAAGTACGGTAGAAGCAGCAGTGAGGCTCTGCCAGTGGGGATGCTGGCCAGGAGTTTTAATGAAATGCAAGAAGAATTCATTTTTGAGTTTTTATTATTATTGTCATATTGTGTGTTTGTGTGAGACTAGTTGTTTGTTAGTGTAAGCCTTGTTTCTCAGGGGTATTGAAAGGGAGCCAAAGTCAAAATGTTGAAACCATGTAAATTGTGACCCAAATTAGGAGCTATTATAGCCTTTTTAGAAAAGGTATAAAGAGGCTCTTGTTTGTTTATGAAGAATAAAAATTATGTCAGCAGAGTCACCATGCAAGACAAGGTGTAGCAGGACCTTCACAGGATGACCTGCCCCCTCCACCCAAGGTCCTACTTATACCAAAAATGACTGAGTAATACTATTTTATCCATGTAAAGAGTGGATTTTAAAAATTTTAGTTGATATTGTGTATATCAAATATACACAATATACCCAAATGAGTCCCATCAAAGACTTTAAAAATAATGCATAATATCCATACTATTTATAATTTAAATAACACAGAAATGCAATTTAATTATTTATATTTGTTGTCATATAATTTTGGTGAGAGAGTAACAATGAACAAACAGTGAAAACATTTTTTTTTTCATTTTATGCAAACATTAATATAATGGGCATAATATAATGGGCATACTGTATGTATGCGCTGTATGCGCTGTCAATTTTTCCCTGGGTATCTGAGCACAGTAGTTAACATAATAATGTGTTGTCTTATCTGAAGGCTAAATAATCAATGTTTATTGTGATGCCACTGTTAAGAATAATTTACCTAAAATGAAACATTGAATTGAATGGCACTTAGGGGTCTATTTTGACAATCCTAATGCCCTGTGCAAAGAGGATCCGTTTTTTAACAATTTTTGCACAAGTGACTAAATGCAATTTCCAAATGGGTTGATTTAAATTTACAATATGCATATTGGTGATTACACAATAGCCAATCAGACCGATCCATATCCCATTTAAGAAGAAATTAATTTGCAACGTGAAAAACTGTTAACCTTGTGATGGCAGATGAGACATTTCAAAGGTTTTCACACTGCAGACGAATAGCAGACAAATGCACCATTCACACATGTCCTGTAGTTAAATACCCTTTTGGAGTGCACAACCTAATTGGTTGTGGGAGGATAGGTAGTTTTTATTGATTATGTGGTGAGAATTAGAGAAGCAACCAACTTTTGATCAAAAAAACTCAGATCATTTTGGGAGCTGTGTGACAGTTTGAATATGAATTTCAAAAGAATGTTGTCAAAATAGAAAAATATTTCACCTGTAACTGCATCATTATTAAACACAGCTTCAGCACAGCACAGAAATTGTCACACCTTTCCTTGTGCCCCCTTTCTCCACTCCAAACCAGCTGACTGTAGACAGTGTAATTACCTATTTAGACAGAAGCGCCAAACAATGCATTGCTGTCTGAATGTAATCCATGTGCGCCAATGTGCGTTATGGCATTGTCATAAAGCAAAATCAATAACTCACATGACCTGGAGTACAGGTGTATACAATACACAGCCCTCTCATTACTCGGTGCACAGACATATACACACCCCAGTCATTACCCAAAGCACAGGCGCATGAACACCCCACTCATTGTTCGAAGCACAGACACATACACACCCCACTCATTAGCCAGAAAACAGACACATACACACATTACCCATTACTTGGAGCACATACGTATAAACATGGACACACCCCACTTATTACACAAAGCACAACCATAGACACACCGTCACTCTAAGTTAAATATAAAAAGTAATAACATAATCCATGTATCTTTGTCACATATCTAATAAAAAATACCCCCCCCCTCTCCCATTTAGCAATATGCTAAATATCTGGAAATCTGCATATAAATAACTATATACACCATTAAGACAATGACTCAAACCTGCGGAACCCAAGGTTGCTTGATGAGTGTAATGTTATAATGTTTATAATGTTAAATGCAATATAAATTGAGGGTAATACGTATGTAATATAAGAATAACCTACATGAATGAAATATCAAAAAGTTAGACCAAAAGGTTTTCCTATTATCTAGTTATGAGGAGTTTGTTCCCCATAAATGAAAATCCAGTTTAGGAAATACCTTTTCCCAAAGCATTTTAATATTCTACAAAACCCATTCATGCAAATGTAATGTCCAACCTAGAAAAAGGTTGCCACTACATTTAGTAGCTTAATGTTAAGCTTAAAAATACCACTGACATTACAGCATTCCTATTAAGGATATTGTTGTTATATTTAGGTCAAAAAGCCCTACTGAAGATAAGTTCTTCGTATCTTTCTCAATGTTTTTGTAAGTATAATATTTTTATATAATTATTCTATTTTATCATAATATTATATGTACAAATCATGCATGGTAGTGTAGTAGGGTAGGGCAGTTGACTCCTGAGAAAGAACTGATTCTCCACAGTAAAATGCCCAGTAAAATGCACCACAATGCAGCACAGATTTGTTTGGCCAGGATGTATGCGTATTCCTCACCAGCGAATGCCATTTTCTTAGCTATTTCTGCTGCAGTTATTTTTCACCTCCACAGCCCTGTCAAGTGTGTGTGTGTGCAAGTGTGTGGGTGTGTAGGTGGTTTGTACGGGCGAGTGTGTCCCCTCTCCTGGATGAAGAGTGGACCGACGGGGCTGTAGCAGATGTCTGCTCATCTCTCACCCTCGAAGAGTTGGAGCCGACTCCGTTTACAGGTCTGTGGACAAAAATGTGTGTGCCGACACCCCCACCAACAGGAGAGCTACTGAAACCGTCACCGTCTGTCTTCTCTCCCTGCCTGTTCTCCGGTCTCTTTTCCACTGCAGTTAAATCTGTTTTGGTAATATTAGAAGAATGTGTCACAGTGGGAGTAAAATCTTTTAGTTTGACCTCATGCTACATGCTAAATTACAATGCAATGTGCAATGTACAATTTTACATTTATCTCCAATTATGACATTTTTCCACTAAAATGCTACCAGGGTCAAAACGGGTAGCTCGAACATAAACGTTTTTTACATTACTATTTAGAAACACTACCATTGCCACTGTAATCCCCCACAATTGTTAGTTAAACTTGGAGAAATTATGAACAATCCCATTCAACCTAAATAAAAAACATAGGATTAAATTTGAAAAAGAAAAATGTATGCAACCTGTTCAAAGACTAACGTACTGGATTTTAAGGTTCAAAAGGGTTTGTGAAGAACCCTGACAATGGCATATCCATCGCAACACCCCTGGAGGACTGGTGAGAAAGTCAGAGAGCCTTAGCAGGGGGGTGGCTAAGGGCTGAGGTGAGACCACAGGTAATATGCTTTTGGTTGTTTCGGATGATCTCGGTAGGTATTGGGGTAAAAACCCATTGGCAAATATGGGATTGCAGTAATCCAGGTGGGATTACGCCTGGGTTGGAGGACAGAGCATGTTATCTGTGGGTTTATCTGACGTTGTTTAGAGAGCCAGCAGTGTTGGGTCAGCAAAGGGATGTGGTGAAAACTGACTCAGAGAATCATGGCTGTTGGGGTACGTCTTCACAGTGCTCAGTGTTTAAGCCTAACTGATTGTAGTCAAGCAGGTTAAAACAACAAATGAGAAAACTGTATGGTGGCTTCAGCAGCTGACTGTGTAGGGGAAGTAAAACTGAACGGTGATTTGATACTGATGCGTGAGAGGGAAAGGGACTAAAAGTGAGATTTATGGTGGCCCAGATCATCAGTGATGAGTGACGATTTTTCTGTCTTCCGCATGTTATACCAAATAAAAACATTTTGAAATATTTTCTTTGTATTGCAGTGGTGCAGATTTAAATTGGATACATGTACAGACTGATTGCGAAACATAACCTTTTCATTCTGATTTCAAAAGCTCAGGGTCATAGGAAGACAAGGAGTCTCAAAGCCTGCCAAAACTGTACTGCTGGGAACCTTGTATTCATGCCTCTTTCTTGGAAGAATAAAACAATTTTCTCAGGTATACAATTTAGACACCAGAAGGCTTTATATATGCATGCATTCATTTGTGCATTCATTGTGCTTGTTCTGGGTGAGCTGAGTGTGTAGGAGGAAAACATTTTCATTAAATACTATTTATAATGTACACAAAATAAAATGGCCACATATGAAAATGGGTAGATTAACCAAGGTTGTAAAACTGCCTGATGCCTTTTCCCCTGTTTTCATCTATTTATCTTTTTAAGAATATTGTAGCGTTTTCTCGGAGTGCTACTACTCTGCTGGGTTCAAGCAAGGAGTCAGACACCGATCAACAGAAAGA
>JAOYSI010000023.1:1534725-1545062 GCA_025775065.1 Hiodon alosoides | reverse complement strand
GATTCAAATAAAGTGTAAGAACCCAAACTTGGAGAGACACTTACAACAAGTTTATGGTAAAACCAAGTTGCTTAAACATCCTGTTGATTATGGAATTGGTGAGATGTCTTTGTTCTACCAGTGGGTGCAGATCCTTTTTTGCCGGCTACCTTAGTGGAGCCAACTTGCTGGCTAAAGAATGGCGTAAAGAAAATGTGGTAACACTTCAATAGCTAACTTATAAATACCATCCTGCCATTTTATCAGATCACAAATATTTTAGTCCTGCAATAATGCATTGCCTGTTAACAGCTAGTCTGTACTTTATCTTCCTATTTAGATCCATAATGGAGAAGAGATTGGCTGCATGTATCAACATATTTCCAGAAAGCTCTGTCATGTAAGTGAAGAATGACCCATGCATTCAAGAATTGCAGGTCTATAACAGAGAGCAATTAAGTTTAACTTAGTAGTTGGAACTTCCTCAGGGCAACTGAGTTACCTGGGTAACCACTGTTTTGCGCAGCCATCAGTATGGTAATGATTTCTACATTAACAGACTGGTGAAGGTCAAATTTGACCTATGGTCAAGGTTCAGTTACCATTGAATGGAGTGGAAAAACAAATCCCGCAACTGACTTAGAACATTAAAAAGCTTTCATTTTTCAAAAATAATAGCTATTCAAAAACACAATTTTTAATGACCACTTTACCCAATCTGTGGTGTTTTGTAGGTACTACTGGAGGGGTGAAATCCAGGATGCCAAAGAAATTTTGTTGGTAAGTTTACACAACCAAACAGCCATCCTCTTGTTAATCAGACCACCCAGGGGACAAGAGGCCACTATAAAAAAAATAGATGGCCACTGACAAAGTGGAGCATCAGTGAGTAGCTAATGTGAGTAAACAGAAGTTTATGTCATGCTATGGCCAGTCCTGATATATTAGCAAGCACATCATCCGAGAGCAACAAGCTGTTACAGGTACTTCATCTTGGGTTAATCTTAGAGATTTTTGTGCAACAATTTGATCATCGCACCGTTCAGTGGCAAAATTAATGAATACTGTACTAATCTGAAATACGCTTTTTGTCTCCACCAGGTTCTTACCAGTATTTGTTTTCTTTTTTATAGTTAGCAAGGACAAGAACATCAAAGGTCCAGGCACTAACAGAATTTGTAAAGTGAGTTATGTGGTCAGTGCTGTTCAAAAGCCTAACTTTGCATATTCGGTCTTCCCATTAGATTTTACTCGTACAAAACTCTCCAGCATTAATAGTGTCCAAACAACAAACTAGTATCTTGTATCTTGTTGGCCATTACAATGTGTTAAACTGCATGAGAATATCTTTTTTTAAATATATTTTTCATCCAGGTCTATCCATCCATATGATATCCCTGAAGTTCTGAGCTTCCCAGTGGAAAGTGGGAATCTACCATACATGAAATGGATTGACAGTGCTGTTCCTGATGAGTGATTGAGACAGTTCCGCCTCTGATCTCATACACTTGACGAGGAAAAGAGATACAGGGTTTAAGGAGTGACTACTTGAGGAAAACTTGTGTGTTTCACAAAGAATGATTATAATTATAAATGCTATACATTTTTTAATGAAACTTTTGGTTTGTTAAAGGTTGTTTAACAACTTTTTAAATATAGAACTGATCAAATTTAGTAATATTTACTAAATTTGTTCCAAATGATAATTTCACATATTTTTAAAAAGCAGGTTAATTATTCAAATACAGTATACATGGGCAAATTTTGAGTAATGTAATGGGCATTGTTTTTTCCACGCAGGTTTGATGAAATTTGCCTTTGATGAAATTATCCTTGGAAATTTGTTGTTAATTTATGTTCTTGCACAGCTAGGAAAACAAAAAAAGATGTATTTCCTGAAAGTACCTAGCCCACAATTTTAAAATAACCTCAGAATGATCAACTCACAGAATAGTTTCTACACCTATAATCCCTGCTCCCAAAGACAATTGGTTAATGTGGCACAGTAGATCTGATAGCAAGTCACTGACTAGCTGCTTCAGTTTAAACATGCATGTGAATTTCCCACAATTATGCTTGTTTTATCCATATCGCCAAGATTTCAGAGGCACCTTTTCCCGAAGCAACTATGACTGGGACTGCAGATGCAAGTCTGTTTATATTTGAGCATTTAGGCATACTGGCTGACCACTCAATGAATTATATCTGAGTATTATATGTTAGGATATACCCTGGTTCACGAGCCAGCCACCAAATTAAGTTCCATGTATCATTCATTAGTTTATTAAAGCAGTTAGTCATTCAAAACAACATACATGAGTGAAATTTGCTTTTTTTGCCATGCAGGTTTGATGAACCATGAAAAATTGCCTTGGAAATGAACACTTAATTAATAAATTAAATTAATCACCCAAAAAATACCAACTTTTTTGTTCAGCTCAGTACAAAACTAACAAAATCTTCCGAAGGATATCTATTTAACTGGAAGAACATTTTGGAAGAACATATTTTAAATGATTTTTGGTATTTATATGAACTTGCAATTGCATTACTTTAAAGAAGCCATCCAGAAAATGTAAAATTAACTTTTTAAAATTGAAAGTCATACTGTTGACTGGACTTTGTTTCTTGGAATATGAAATTATAAATATGACCATACTTGTTTATTCACAATCACAAAGCTTTGTTATTCTATAAAGTGACGCATTTCTTTATTTCATAATATAAATATAACTAATATAAACATTCATAAAATGTAATTTTGAAAAGGACTGTTATCTGAAATTTCCTGATTGAGTATAGATGAGAGAGCTGGTGTGTAGACACTTTGGTGTGTGGCTCTTTGTTGCTTAGAGGCTGCAATGTTTAAACAGACTACCCAGACCCTGGAAAACAGGAATAAAGGAATACCTGTTCCGAATACAAACACTCACAGGCTAAATGAAGCCAGATCCATTGACTAAGGTCCATAAAATTCTGGGTTGCCAATATTTACACTGCTCTGGCCCTGTACAAATGTATGCACTGTTCATTCGCAGTGTGGTTACAAGGAGGTGCAGTATTAAGTTAAAAACCTGGAGATGGGAAACACATAAGAAACTGGGGCATTGATTTTGAAATCTAATTACTTCACAAAAGAGAACAAAAGTTTTTATTGCAACTAGTTCATATGTTACTTATTTGTTTAAATAACTGCATTATCCTCATAATTTTACCATAATGCATTTTACTCTATGAATTAATGAAAGTGTATTTTAATACAAATTAAGCATTTTTATTTATGTATTAGTTCATCCCTATAAGTGCCCTCAAAAAATATATATTTTATATATATACATTTACAACTGTAGTCATGTTTCATTCAAACTAATACAGGTGCTTTGCAGTCTGGTTTAATGAAGAATTATGGGAAAATTCCTTAAGAACTGGTGCTAACGTCTCAGGTGTCTGCTAGTTCTGACTTTTTCTAAAAGGAGTACAGTTCATATTCACTCATACCTAGGGCTAGATTCACTCTTATTTTTGGTACCGTGCCGTGAAAAAGTATTTGCACCCTTCTTGATTTCTTAGTTTCTTGCACTACACTTAAATGTGGCAGATCATCAAACAAATTATTATGTTAGACAAAGATAACCTGAGGAAATACAATTATTTTAATAAATAATTAAATTTTAATTTTAAATTATGATTTATTTTATTAAGGGAAAAAACCTACCTGGCCCCATGTGAAAAAGTAATTGCCCCCCTTTGTTAAATCATGAATGAACTTTGATTAACCACATTTTTTTTTAGAAAATTGAGTTCAATTTCACTAGCTGCACGCAGGCCTGATTACTGCCAGACCTCATCATGCCTCAATCTAAAGAAATTCAAGAACAGATGAGAAACAAAGTCATTGACATGTATCAGTATGGAAAGGGTTACAAAGCTATTTCTTTGGCTTCGGGACTCCAACGAACCACGATGAGAGCCATTATCCACAAATGGAGAAAACTTGGAACAGTGTTGAACCTTCCCAGGAGTGGCTGGCCTACCAAAATTACTCTAAGCGCGCATGGACAAAAATGGGATCCATGGGAGAGTTCCAAGCCGAAAGCCACTGCTGACCAAAAAGAACACAAAGGCTCGTCTTACATTTGCCAAAAAACATCTTGATGATCCCCAAGACTTCTGGGTAAATATTCTGTGGACTGACGAGACAAAAGTTGAACTTTTTGGAAGGTGTGAGTCCCGTTACATCTGGCATAAAACTAACACAGCATTTCATAAAAAGAACATCATACCAACAGTCAAACGTGGTGGTAGTGTGATGGTCTGGGGCTGCCTTGCAGCTTTAGGACCTGGACGACTTGCTGTAATTGATGGAACCATGAATTCTGCTCTCTACCAGAAAATCCTGAAGGAGAATGTATAGTCATCAGTTTGTGACCTTTATGCAGCAGGACAATGATCAGAAACACACCAGCAATTCCACCTCAAACACCTCAAAAATAAAGGTTTTGGAGTGGCCTAGTCAAAGTCCGGACTTAAATCCGATTGAATTGCTGTGGCAAGACCTTTAACAGGCCTCCAATGTGGCTGAATTAAAACGATTCTGCAAAGAAGAGTGGGCCAAAATTCCTCCACAGCGATGTGAAAGACTCAAAGACTATCGCAAACACTTGATTCCAGTTGTTGCCACCAAGAGTGGCACAACCAGGTATTAGGTTTAGGGGGCAATTACTTTTTCACATAGGGCCAGGTAGGTTTGGATAGGTTTTTTCCCATAATAAATGAAATCATCATTTAAAAACTGCATTTTGTATTTCCTCGGGTTATCTTTGTCTAATATTAAAATTTGTTTGACGATCTGCACATTTAAGTCTGACAAATATGCAAGAAACTAAAAAATCAGGAAGGGGGCAAATACTTTTTCATGGCACTGTATATAGTATTGGAATGATACTATGGGATAAAAAGAACAGTTTTTGTTAGAAAATTGAAAAGAACTCTCTTATTGTAAACTTTACTTTCACCACTGATTACCATTGGCCCGACTGGGTAGGCCTTGAATTTAAACTGGAATGACAGCTGCCCCATCATGGACTCCATTTTTGCCCACTGTTCCTAAGGATACCACAATGGAAACTGCAGACTGAGGCAAGAACATTTGTTCTCAAGAATCTGCAAAAATCCTCGCACTGAGAGCATGAACCGAAGCACAGCGAAGCACGAAGCACCTCCCTAACAAAGGTTCATTGTGGATTTGTGTGTTTAACATCCTGCTGATCATGTGTAAGTGAAATTTTATCACATACCTTGGAACTATGGTGTACATTCTAATGGATATTAGATTCCAGTGTTCTCCTGTCATATTTTATTAGGCTTCTGTGACAACAATAAAATAGTGTACCAACTAAATATTAAATGCACTAATTATATGTTCTAGTTTTGTATTGCAAAACATGCAAACATTAAAAAGCATGAATATAATTGCAATGTACTTGTTTGACACTGACTGGGACTGGGACTGGGACCAAATCAAAATTGCAACAACCGTAATTTCATTTAATAAAAATATATTTAATATTATATAATAATAATTATATAATTTTTTTTACTATAAATAGCTATTGCATACTGTTATGTGGATTGTTATTAACAGGTTGCCAAAGTTTTGGTATGGTCCCAGCCTATATCTAAATTAAGATTGTAGCAGCAAGGAGATGGTAAGTAACAGTAAATAGTACATACAGTTTCTGCACCAATGCATCCAGTAATTGGATCATGTCTGCTGTAATATACAATTATCATTTTGGCCAGGGTTGATGAGAATGATTCGCTTATTCAAGTTTACAGTAGTGGCTTTGCTTTCGTCAGAAAAGAGACGATCAAACCAGGTTAATCCCCAGATTATTAAAAGTTTCTGAGAGGTAGCACAGGTGATGGTACACTCGTTAATGGTTGGATGGTTAATGGTTGGATAATATTTCCTGTAGTGAGAAAATTACATCATATCCTATAGTTCAATTCACACTAAAGATTACCCAAATGTTTAAATTGATGACAGCATTAATAAGTAAATGTAGTCTTACATTTACACTAAGTAAATTGGTTTATCACTTTGCCACCTTCACCTTCTTATGTTAAGATTTGTGGTCATGATAAACATTAAACTTAAAAAGTTGCATGCCATCCTCAGTTCTCATTTGAATAAATAAAGGTCTTTAAATGCTGCTTAAATTAAATCTCATCAATTTATTTTCAAATTAGTTTCTGCTGCTCGGTTCTTTCAGCAATAACAAGACTTCCGGTTTGGGTAAAAAGTTTGAAAGTTTCAAAATGTTTATCATAGCCACAGATCTTAACATTAGCTGAAGATGGCACTCCGATAAACCAATTAACTTGGTGTAAAAGTAAGACTACATTTACTTATTAAGGTTGGTTCCATGAACAACTACCAGTTTTGCTCACCAGAGGCATGTAGCGCTCCATAGGCCCCTTTGTTTATGTCCGCATCCTTTTCAAGATTGCTGCCTTTCTGTTCTGCATCAGCCATTTCCTCTTCCGAGGGTGTCGGCGTTGCTAACGGCTGCTTGTCCCCACCTAGCATGGCAGCCACTTCTCGCTGCGTCATGCGTCTCTCCATCCACCAAGTTTTCGCACTCTCACCATCGCCTCAGTGATGCCTCGGAATCGCTCCACATATCTCCAGTTACATTTGAAAGATTCTCAATCTTTTTCTTCGGGACTAAGGCGACGCTAGTTTGAAATTCCCCCGCTGACACCAGTGTAGCGTTCGCGGTGAGTCCCCGAAGAAAACTCTTTTGTGTGGATGCTTCGGAATAAACGGGCAGAAACCATTTTTTTGACAGTGTCTGAGAGTTTGTTTTATTGACTCTTCGATAGCACACACTATGGGCTGAAACCACGCCAAAATAAGAAAACCCCGTCTGAACAATTCCTCTCCTTCTAACTCCTCCGTTTTCCTTCCTTTTTCTCCCAGTTTTTTAGTTTACTCACTTTTCTTGCTGACATTCACTCCTCTACTCTTCACTTTCTCCAACACTCTACCCCACTCTTCAATTTCCCCAACACTCTACCCTACTCTTCACTTTCCCCAACACTCTCCTCCCACATCACGCCCCCCCCCCCCCTCCTTTTATCTCCTCCCCAGGACGGAACCACCCACACACCCCAGGGAGTGAACCCTCTCACTGCACTCACCCACAACCCCATACACTCCTCACTCTCCCTACCTGCTATCACCCCCTTACTAATTCCCCTACCTAACGTAGTCTACCGCCCTTACAAGGAATTCTCCCGCATTTGCGGATAGGTAAAGTCACCCCGGAACATGGGGCAGCCCCTCCCACTCCCTCTAACCCCCAGGTCGCTACAGTATTTATGAATGCAGCCTCACTAATCAATGTGATTTTATTATAAAATAAAATAAAAGACTAGATTGGAATTACAGGGAGAAAATTAGTGCTGTTCAGTATGTTTAATTTTGCACAATTTTCTTTACAGAACCGTGTCTGTGCAATACAGTCAAGAATAGAGTTTCTCTTCAATGGTCTCAGATATATTTAAACGCTTTGAGTGTTTTTCCATAATACAAATGAACAGTAAGTAAGCTGTGTTCAAAAATAAAACATTAAATCAACAACATAATAACGTACCTTTTTAGGAATATTTCAATTTACATCATCATCATACATACTTTTATTTTGATGGTTTTTTGCTGTTTTCGTGTTTCCAGAAGTAAGATCTTATTGTTGCCAGCTTCAAGCTAGTTTTGCTGCTAAGGTATAAAAATGGTTTAGACAACCAGGTATCTTATGCCGAATGCCTTTAAAAAAGTGAAGGAAAGTGAGCTAGCCAGATCCAGTGTTTCACATGTGGTAAATACTGCAAGAGAGTCTGAGAATAGACGATTAATGGAGGTCTCCACTCCAAGCCAGAGACTACACTGTCATCCTCAGGCCATCCTCAGACATTACCCCTCCTCGAGTCAATCCTCACCCCTCCTCAAGTAAATCGTCATACATCAGACCTCACCACTCCTTGAGTCAATCGTCAGACCTCGAGTCAATCGTCAGACCTCGAGTCAATCGTCAGACCTCCTCGAGTCAATTGACAGACCACTTCAAGCCATACCCCCTGCCAATTTTTACGAGACAATTGACTCATGGAGGAGTGAGGTCTAATATCTGACGATTGACTTGAGGAGGGGTGAGGATTGTCTTGAGGAGGGGTTTTGTCTGAGGATGACCTAAAATGGACACCATACTGAGACAAACAGAAACAAATCCATGTATACAGGAGATTATTGAGGATACATTGATTGTGGATAAAATCAGCTTTGTTGTTTTCATATGTAAAACTGTGAATGTGGCAATGCAACAAAAGAAAAATAATGAGAATCAAGACAATTGTAGAGGCAGCTATAGAGATGCTGGGGATTAAAGAAGTTAAGGCTGAACTGATTCATAAGATGTTAAACCCTTCTAATTATGATGGACTTTCTCAAGATGATTAGCTTCCTCATGGTTTTCCATATCCTCCAATGGAATGCCAGAAGCTTAATTGCTAATGGACAAGAGTTCAAGAAGGTTGCAGCTGATCTGAAAGTTATACCTGATATTATTTGTTTACAAGAAACATGGTTAAGACCACACATAGACTTTGTCATACCAGGTTACAGATCTGTTAGATGTGACAGAATTGGAAAACAAGGTGGAGGATGTGTAACATTTATTAAGGATACTTTAGCATATAGAAGATTAAATGTCCCAAATGGGTATGACTGTATAATGATAGTAATGTGTAGTCCCAGAGGAGATTTCAAATTATTCAATTTATACAATCCTTGCAAGACGCTGTATATATGCAAATATTTCATGAGATCTCAGAAAGTGTTCAAAGAAGAGAAATATGGTGTGGAGAATTTACTGCTCATAAAATTCTATCTAATCGAGGAGAGATCACTTATAATAGAGATCACTTATAATTGAGGAGAGATCACTTATAATGCTACAAAAGAAAGAAATCATGCATTCAGAATTTTAAGAAATAATTAGATTTGAATCATTTGAGTCAAGATTATCTGATTGATTATCAAAGGAAGAGAGCTAGGGCTCGGAAAATAATTAAGTCATCCAAGAAGAATGCATGGACGCAATTCTGCTCCTCCATTGGCCGAGAAATAAAATTGGGTGACATTTGGTTAATGATTAAAAAGATGAGTGATAAAAGAAAATTATTTAAAATCCCAGTGCTGATAGATGGAGCATATCTGGTGTACATAATGGAAGTAATTTAGATGAAATATATAAACCACGAAAAGATGACATTTTAACAGCAAATACTGAGGTAACAAAGAAAAAGGATAGTGATGGATCGTCACTTGACATGGACTTGAAGTTGAAAATGGCCTTAGAGGGAAGTGGATATACGGCTCCAGGACAAGACCAGCTATGCTTTGCTATGTTTAGACAATTACCAGATGAAGTATTGAATATTATATAAAACCTGTTTAATAAGATATGGAGAGAAGGTGTAATGCCTGGCAGTTGGATATTGAGAAAGTGTATGACTCAATGTGGAGAGAAGGTATACTGATTAAAATGCATAAAATGGGTATTGGTGGAAGGCTATACAGTTGGGTTTTAGAATTCATGACTAATCGGACATTCCGTGTTAAAGTTGCAGATGCTGTTTCAGATGATTTTGATATTATAAATGATATTCCTCAAGACTATTAGCCCTATTCTGTTTAACATTATGATAAATTATATTTTTATGAATGTTGGTTTGGAAATAATCGGTAAAACACACTTCCGGGTTCTCCGGCTTCTTGCCGGCTTTATTTCAATAAACAGAAAATAAACAATAATCGCTCTTCAGGGATCCCCCTCACGGGTTCACCCCAAGCACAACAAACTAAACAAAATACCGAACAAAATTAAACTCGGCGGGTCACGGCCTGTGGACGGTGAGGCCGGGAGCGGTCCCCGTCGTGCCAGGGTACGGTCTTCTCGGAGTCGGGTGGCTTGGGAATGCAGCCCAAAGTCTCGTGCCTATCAGTCTCGTGCCGTCGACAAGTACCATAAGGGAAAGTTGAAAAGAACTTTAAAAGAGAGAGAGTAGGAGAAACGAACGAGAAAAAATGGGAGAAGTGCGCAGTCGGTTGAAGGAGAAATGATGTTAAAGTTTAATGCACCAGTTTAGTGAGAGTGCTAAATCAGGACTCTAATACGAAAAATTAATGGTGATAGTTCTGCCGGTTTGAGTGAACTACTCAGCGCAAGAAGGCAGAAACAAGTTTAAGTTAACTGCTGACTAAGTGGTTAGTGCTTTTGCATGGACTTTACTAA
>JAOYSI010000023.1:1499113-1515300 GCA_025775065.1 Hiodon alosoides | reverse complement strand
TAACCCTAACCCTAACCCTAACCCTAACCCCTAACCCCTAACCCTAACCCTAACCCTAACCCTAACCCTAACCCTAACCCTATGCCTGCCGGGATTGCCTCCCGTGACCCTGACCAGGATAAGTGTTTTCGAAGATAGATGGATAGAAACAACTCACCTTTTAACATTTACAGAATATTTTTGACATGACTTGTTTTTCGCTGTGTCTTTTGATGATGATTATATTTATGAAAATATTTTGATTTAAATGTAGTCTGATTTAGTCATTCTCATCATTTGCAAGCTGCCCTGGATAAAATATTTTTGTTATATGAGTTAGTAACAGCCAGTGGAGGGTGACTTGTACCCTGAAGTTTCCCTGAGCCTAACCAATCAAAGCCAGTCTTTCTTGCTTAATGGTTCTCTCAGCCAATAAAGTGGAAAAGAGGTTTTATGTAATCGTACTGGTACACATTTGTGCAATTATCTCAGATTAGGCTTGTGGAAACCAGCTATGTCAAAGTATCTACACAGTGCTGTCAAACAATCCAACCCAGCAAGTAGCAGTGGCCTGGTTCACATATGTGTGTGTGTGTGTCTGTGTGTGTGTGTGTGTGTGTGTGTGTGTGTGTGTGTGTGTGAGTGAGTGTGTGTGTGTGTGTGTGTGTGTGCGCGTTACTTGAGTTGTCACGGTCAGTTTTAGGGAACTGGATTGACGTCCTATTGACACTATCAGTAATGGGCCCAGGGTGAATTTTGAATTTTTTTGTTTATTTAACACAAGATTAGCAGGGAAAATTCTGAAGCAGGCGAACCTTCCACTTCTAATGCTATGCTTTGTCCTTGTTTTGTTAGGGAGAGTCCATGTCTGTGTGTTCAGGGTATTATAGAAAATTCAAAGTAGTAATTTGCTCTTATGTAGACACAGGTCATATATTGGGCTTAGACAACATCATCGCCCTCAGGAATTCACGATACCGGTGCTGAAAGAACAGCTCCCGATTCTGTACCGGCGTCAACTCGAGCCGTTTTCTGATTATCCTCGTTTTCATCACAAAATTTTCCAAAGATTTCCTCAAAAGCAAAACCCGTTTTTAAAATCACATCTCTGCAAGGCTAAAGTATCACACCATCATTTCGGTCAAGTGACCAGGTGAAACCATCGATGTGGCCGTTTGTCGCACTAACCTTTGTTCCACCTTTCTTCGGTGTGAGGTGACGAGGGATCTCCCTGGGGGTCTTTTTTATCTCATCCAGTTGACCTTGATTTTTCGTCTTCAACAGACGTCAGGGGTTCCTCGCACATTTAGCCCGATCCAGGGGTTAACTACTGATATTCCTGCGTTTCTTCGCGTCCGTGTTTTCTTCAGTTTTTCTTTCGTTGCTTTTGGGCATCTAAACGAATTATCACTGACCTCGAAACAGTCTTAATTAAGACCTGGATTCCTCTGCTGTCTTTAAAATTCTACTTACAAGTTAGGAGAGTGTACAATGTAAAATCCCGAACCAAAAATAAACAACCAAACAAACCGATACCTTCTTGAATGTATTTTTCTTCACGAATTATAAATTAAAAAGGTGAAAATGGTAGAACTCAACCGAAGAAATAGTTTGGAGGAATACTTATATACATATAAAGTGTAACGCGGTAGGACTGTTTCCACCCGGAAATAATTAATTTCAACAAATTGAAATTTACAGGAAAATATGTACATAACCTCAGACGCGTATAATGCAGCATCTCGTTAAGTGGTAAACTCAAGGATATTAACTTGCTAATTAGGCTCATTAAAAGCGAAATGAATTATAATCAAGCAAGCCTAAACTCATGTTGTCTGTTACGTATGGCCAACGCGGGAAAGTCGGCTGGACTCCAGTCTCTTAACACGCTGGACTTTTCGTGATAATCTCACGCAAACAACGGTTGGTTCCGTTTAAGGAGAAACCTTGTCTTCCGTCGATTTTCCCCCTTTCCAATAACTACCATTTTCATTATTAAATTTTGTAACATGATAGTATATAAATAAATATGTATATACAATTAGCGCTGTGGGTTCATAATTTTGCGTATATCTACATATTCAAAAGTAGCAGTGCCTGTTTTGTGATAACCAAAACGTCTGATGATATTCCGTTGTTTGGTCTGGCTTTGCCTTAAATATGCCATTGGTGTGCCAACCTGTTGATCTTCAGATTGTAGGACGACTAAATACGTAATCGCTACGTATTTATTTTAACTGTTTTCTAATAAACTGATACAATATAATATTTTCTGAGTAAAACGCTGTTTAAAATTATCTCTAATGCAAAAAATAGGCGTTAAACTACAGGTCTGTTTCCCGTGTGTCTAAGCAAAGAGCGTAAAGGGATCTTTTAATGTCCATGTTGCTGTTTGCTTTGATATTCGCCTTTTCGACGTGCGTGTTAACCCCGTCGTTGTTTTCCACATCAGCCCCAGACTTGAGAGACGATTTGCTGTGGCTCCTTTTCAACTCCTCGCAGGGGCTTGTACGGCCACTGTTGGGCTCGTCTTTTAGAGACGATTGGTCCTGGTCGGTCTCTCTATGATAAAAGTAATTGAAGTTCGACACGATAACGGGCACCGGTAAGGCGATTGTCAAAACCCCGGCGATCGCGCACAACGAGCCGACAATTTTCCCCCCTACAGTGATGGGTCTCATGTCCCCATAGCCGACAGTCGTCATGGTTACCACGGCCCACCAGAAGGCATCGGGGATGCTGGAGAAGTGGGATTCGGGCTCGTCCGCCTCGGCGAAGAACACAGCGCTGGAGAACAGGATGACCCCGATGAAGAGAAAGAAGATCAGGAGACCGAGCTCCCTCATGCTGGCCTTCAGGGTCTGCCCCAGAATCTGCAGTCCCTTTGAGTGCCTGGACAGCTTGAATATTCGAAACACCCGAACAAGGCGAATCACCCGCAGAATGGCCAGCGACATGGCCTGCTGTCCGTTGTTGTGTTCCTGCCCCTGTTGTTCTGCCAGCTCGGTGCCCACCGTGATGAAATACGGCATGATGGACATGATGTCGATGATGTTCATAATGGTTTTGGAGAACTCGGATTTGCTCGGGCAAGCAAAAAACCTGACAAACAGTTCGAAGGTGAACCATATCACACAGGTGGTCTCTATTATGAAGAAAGGGTCGGTAAACGTGTGTGACGGACGGGTCTGGGTGCCGTTGTCCGACCTGCTTGTGGTAGGCAGCTCCCTCTCGTCGCGGAACTCAGGCAGCGTTTCCATGCAGAAGGTGATGATGGATATGGTGATCACGAGTACGGACACGATAGCGATTCCTCTCGCTGGACTGGAGCTCTCGGGGTACTCAAAAATGAGCCATACCTGTTTCTGAAACTCGTTCTGTGGCAGAGGTTTCTCTTCCTCCTTAATAAAGCCCTCATCCTCCCGGAACCTTTCCATAGCCTCCTCTCCTAGCTGATAGAAACGAATCTCATCAGCAAAAACGTCGATGGACACGTTGACAGGTCTTCGGATTTTCCCACCCGACTGATAGAAATAAAGAATTCCGTCAAAACTCGGCCGGTTTCGGTCGAAAAAATATTCGTTTCGAAGTGGATCGAAGTACTTAATTCTTTTATCGGGGTCTCCCAGCAGTGTGTCGGGGAACTGGTTCAAGGTCCCCAGTTGAGTTTCAAACTTCAAACCGGCGATGTTTATCAGTACCCTTTCATTGCTCTCGTCTAAATCCATATCCAACACATCGCCGTCGAAGAGATGCGGACTGTGGTCAGCCCGTAACAACGCATCTATAGCATTTTCGCTACTACCGAAAGTGTTGTTCATGTCGTTTATTTTCCACGAGCCTTGTGGCAGGCGACCGACGGTATTCAACTCCTTACCGTAGCCGCCGTCGTGTGCGCTTTGCGCGAAGGTTGACTGTGGGATATTCAGCGCGTTCGAACAGGCTTCGTTAGCATTTCCTCCGCTCCCCTTAGCGCCACCGTTTTCAAAATTTACCAAGGCGATCTCCATTCCGGATCCATTAAATATTCATCTCCAAAAATACTTAGATAGTTGGACTAGAGCTGTCCACGGAGTTCTCTTTCTCAACAAAAGAGCTCAGCTTCAGATTAAACTGGACATAATCCCAGCCCCCTCCTCCCCCATTTATAATCATACATATATGTAGGCTCTGTACAAAAACGCCTAAGCCAGCGCAGACTCCCTCGTATTCATAAAGTAAATAATGCCACAAGAGGAGAGTGGAGACCCGGATGAGAAAGCAATTAATCCTGACGTCAAAAGAATCGTTCGAGCATCGCTGTCAGGGAAGCCTTTGAAAATGGTTTTCGCTGTCAGTCAGTGTGTCACTCAGACCTCAAAGAGGGGGGGGGGGGAGAAACGCGAGTGCGAAGACAACAACGTCGCGGCGTTTTTACGCCTCTCTCTAAATAGATCTCTCAGCCCGCGCTCAGATACGTTTGGATTACAGTTATCAGTGAATAACCGTTAGAACTCACTAAAACGTTTTCAATCAAATTCCAAGTTTTCCTCGGTTGTGTCTCTGATCACCAGTTTCCTTTTCCCTCAATATATTTTAACGATGGTAACGGCAGAATGTGTGTACTGTTTATCTTCACTTTAAGATTTTCAAAGAAAGTTAGTACCCTTAGTATACATGTCCAAGAATAGTTTTCAGTATCCGTTGATCTCTCACGTGACGCCCATTAAATGCATAAAGGGGCGACACCATGGGGATAGGAGACATTACTGAAGACACCTGTCCCAAGGGCTGCTTCTGCGAATGAGGATGAACTTTGAATCGGAATCGGGCCTCTCCCTATCCGAGGAAATGGCTCCCCTTTTCTATGATATAATCTCCTCCCCTGCATTGTGTTCTCTAGGAAAGTTTCCTCAAAGCCATCAGAGCAGACTGGGTAATGAATGGCAGGATTAACGGGGGAGCCAGTGGTGTATTGGACAACATAGCCCCCAACAACCCCCCCGTCCAGTCCCCGACCCTTGAACCCAGGGGCAAACCAAACCATCGTCCTTCCCTGGAGCTCAACATTGGCCTCGAACGGTCTGAGCCGTGTGACCCAGTGCTCAGTGGCCGTGAACGCGAGTCAATATGACATACGGAAGTTAACATGTGAGGGGACGGGTGTCATACCCCTAAACCAGCCAGTTTAAAAAAACAAGAAGGAACAAATTCAACCTTAGTGTTTACTGTGACTTGAAGTGCCACGCATCGGAGGGGATTACGCACCAACCACGTTGATTGGTCAGTATTTCTGTGGACCAAAATATTCTTACTGTGGGTTACAGTAACATTCTGCATTGCAAAGCTGTCCATATGAGATATTATTTAGTGTTGTTTTGGTGTTTAATTCCAATTTTTCAGATTCTGCATGTCAGGGGCCGAACCCGGGACCTAGCGTTTATCCAGGCAGAAATTGAAGTAAGACCATTATTAACCTCACACAAATAATACGAGATTACTCTTCCGACAAGAGCCAGGAGTTTTGCCCTTACAGTAGTGGAGTGTATTCTGCTCTTCAACACACGCTCCAATTAGCACGCAATAAAAATACCAACTATTTCAAAATCCTTCATCCTAAAGCACATTCCCCATTGAATCAACTATTACAACATACTGACTCCATCTGTTATGGTCCACTGTAATGCTTGACACTGACAGACAAACCCCACCCTGCTAATTTAACCAGAGCTCAGAATAAGCATTCTTCTGCCTGGAATAAAGTGAAGACTGGAGATATACCTGGAGCTTGGTTTATTGATGTGGTTTAATTCAGAACCCATGGTCTCCCACATGAGAAACTGAAGGCATTTGAATCTGAAGCGTTTGAGCCGGAAAGGGGGAAACCAAGGGGAATTACAGCTTGGTTTAAGCAGCAGATACGGCTGGATGAGGTTTGGCTCGAGACCCCGGGGGGCCCGTGGTGAACAAAAGGACCCGGACAGGGGCGGCGCTCTACTCAGCATCAGCCTAATGGCGGGCGGTGAAGTGGAGCGGCGGCAGTACCCCCCCGGGGGGACCAAGCTGTCGGCAGCTCAGCCGGGCGGGCGGGGGGGGGGGTTTTCATTAGGAGATGGCCGAGCGCCGTGCTGGGGGATTATCAGCGGGGACGAGGTTCTGGGTTAACCCTCAGCCAGGATGCCCCGTCCGCACCAAGTCCCTGCTCGGACACGGGCTCGCCGGTCTCGCCAAAACCAGCTGCTCCTCGCGCGGCATCACCGGGTTACCGACACGCCGTCTCTCCGGCTGTTCCAGACGTGGTCTCCTGTCAGTTTTACACAGGTGACTTCCATTAAAGAGTGGCAGGCTGGAGTTTAACCTGCGGTTCTTTACTAAGAAAAGGGGAAGCAGAGGGCAGTTGTGTGAATAATGGCCACAGAATGTCCGAGCCTCTGTTGTGCTTTGTCCCGTTTGGTGTCCTAGCAACACCAAGGCCACAGACAAGTCTCTTTGGCACCAAACCGCCTGAGAGGAGCAGCGGCCAGGAGGTAATTGGTGTCTGTTTTTCGCCATTCGTTACACTTCAGATTCCGGAATATCCCGGAGGTTTGAACTAGGCACTCGGTAACCTTTCAAAAGCATTACATAATCACAACAAACAGACCTTCGCCCGGCAGCACGCCTGTGCCACGTGTCTGTGCTGAGATAATAGGTGCCACTGTGGGCCATGCACGGCATACTTCTCTCTCACTTAGTCTCGGTGAAGCAAATCGTCTTGCATCTCAACAAAAGCACAAAATATGCCTGTGATTTCATCATTAAAGGAGCACTCTGTCACAATGTTATTACTTTACTTGGCAGGTATTGTGGGCGTTAGCTTTGGTATAAGACGACAAATGTAAAAATGCATCACGGACAGCCATGAAAATGTATTTACTTGTGAGCGGCACTCAAGTGAATGCTTTGATATATGATATATTAAGAAAATAAAGGGTAATACAGCTCTGTGCTTATTAGGCACCCTAGCTTCTCGACATATATGTAGTGTTTGATGTTTGATGTCTTCTGCCTTAGTCATTAGGAAAAAAATCAGATTTCCAGGAGGATTGGTATGGCCTCCACAGAGCCCTGATCTCAACATCATGGAGGCTGTCTGGGATTACCTGGACAGACAGACAGCAAGCGAGACACCCACAGTCTGTAGAAGAACTGTGGAAAGTTCTCCAAGATGCTTGGAACAACCCACCTGCCGATTCTCTTGTAAAACTGCTCGACAGTGTGCCTAAGAGAATTGAGGCAGCTTCAAAGGCAAAGGACGGTCACACTAAATATTGATTATATATATTTTTGTGTGTGTTTTAAAAAAAAACATTTACTGCCCTTTATAGTATTCAGTTTATATTTAGAAACTTTTCATTTCATTCTTTTTAAGTACTAATAAAAGTACTTATTGGTAAATTACATCTAGGAATCCTCCACAGCCAAACAAAAAATGGCTTTATTTTATTATAATTATTTTATTATCCACACGTTAGCGTGCAGGAAGTGCTGAAATCAAACCCAAAAAAGTGACAAAGATTTTACAGCTGTTCAGCTAAAGAACTACCAGAAATGTGCTGACAGGTGTCAGACAAATGTTTACAACCTGAGTGACAGCCAGAGAAATCTTGGACACAAGAAAATAAATGTGAGCTGTCTGTAGGGTTAGATTCTTAGCCAGTAAGGATTAGAGACAAATTACGCAAGGTAAATCTATCCTTGTTTCATCCAGTAGTGTGATCGTGACAAGAATTGCATCTTGTCCTGTTTGGATTAAAGAGCCGTCCCCGGTGGGAACGACTGCTGATTTCACGCGACTTCACATCACTAGGCTCTGGGCACTCTCTGCACGGACGGTCCAATTTAGCATGTGTGTTGCTTTTAGGATATGACTGATATCAATCTCTATTGCTTCTCTTCCCTTGTTATGCATATTTTTCGAGAGCATTAAAATAAGCAGGACATGATGTTGACACGTTAGCGACCAGACCTCACAGCAAACCGGTGTTTTTTTACACAATTAATAGTATAATATAGAAATATATATATATATATACTATTAATTGTGTATACATTATAAGCATGAGGTGCTTGGAAGTGATATTCTAGATCAGAGACGGGATATTCAAAGGTGACCCTGAGAGTGATTTAAATCATTCTGTCGGCTGTGTCCCCCCCGACGGTCGCCTGCGTCCTGAAACGGACAAGGGTGTGCACGTGTGTGGAAGTCGCGGCCCTGTGAAGCTGAAAATGCCATCGCCTGGTGCTTCAGCCCCGCGGAGCCCGCGCGCTCGGCACTCCGGGTCTCGCTGCCGGCGGCAGGAGGAAACCGTAACCATAACAACGGGTAACCACTAACAACCGGCGTTTTTTTTTTTTACAACGACATTCAAATCAGATGCGCTAATTGTGGCGGAGGAATTGTGTGCTGCTGCGCGTCCCGCCAGCCTGGCATGGCGGAGGCAAACAAACACCCACCAAGTCTCCGCCCTTCAGTCGGGAGGTGCGTGGGCCGGGCCCGGAATAGGATGAATTACCATACCGGATCGGTGGTGAAGGAGACGGCTGCAAGCCATGCTCGTTAACCAGGTTCAGTTGTGCACACGTAGGCCTGTGTATGCGTGCGTTAAATAATAGGCTAATTGATGCCTCGTTGGCTGTTGCTTACGTAATTATTGGTTGAGTGTTAAGAAATGACTAAGATAGTGACATGCCCGGTGCGTAGAGCGCTTGGGAATGACAAATAGCATTTACGATGGCGATGAATGTGACTCTCTCGCCCGGAATCTGACTACCGATTACAGTATTTCAGCGTTGATTTGAAAAAAACTGTTTAAGGGGAAACAAAACCGCGTTCTCCCTGTTCTGCACGGACTGCACTCATTAGTCTGTGTGTTTCTGCGTTTCTCCACAAACCATACCCCCCCCCCCCCCAGTGAACACAAAAGCTCATACTGCTCACAGAGTCCTGAGTCACTGAGTCACTGATGTACGAACCTCCTTACATCACCTGGAGGAGGCGGGCTGCGTGACTAACCCCACCTTCAGGGGCCAGTCGGAGAGTGGCGAAGTCCGCAGGGGACACCGAAACGCTCTTCAGCTAAGATCATCTTGACAGCAGATGCCTGAATAATAGTGTGTGTGTGTGTGTGTGTGTGTGTGTGTGTGTGTGTGTGTGTGTGTGTGTGGTGGGGGGGGGGTGTTACGCGACCGTGAGCACAACAGGGGTGGACCGAGGACGCCACGTCACGTGTGGCTCATAAAGGACCCTTCACTCCCAAGACGTTCCAGAGTTCAGTGGTCTAAAGGTCCCACGTGTGTCAGGAGGAGAGCTGAGCTAACCTCCCCGGGTCACTGAGGGTTTGCGATCCCCGGTCGAATGACCAGAAGGCTGCTTTACTATGGTACATTACATTATTTCATAACAGAGAAATCGACAGCTCGGTCACCTGTTCAGGGACTTTAATTCACACCACAGAACGGGGGAAGTCCCTCTTTCGTTTTTGGTTCCATGCACAGATTCATGGCTTAAAACTCAGGATATTCGACTGATTAACTCATTAAGGGTTTTGACTGAGCAATTGAGCAGTGTCCTGAAATTAAAGCCCTGACCCACATTGATGTTTTTGTTTTCACTTAACCCTTTAAATGAGAACATTGCAGACCATATTTCTCTCCTTTAGTGCCCTCTGGTGGAGAATATGGGTGGCAATCATAGAGCAGGGGCACCCTGGCAGCATTTCAAAATGGCCTCCTAGTCTTTTTACCTCTTGGGGGCTGGGGTGCACTGTGCACAGCTGGCTATGGGGGTGATGGGGAGGCCCTAAGGTCTGCCACAGTCATCCTGCTGGTCTCTCTTGGATCACCCATCCTCCAGTCCCCACCACCATCTGTCATCCAGGGACCCCCCCCCTGCCCCACTCCTGGTCTAGCACCATCCACATAGGCTACCCGTATGTTTTGGGTGATCAAACAAAGCGCCTCTGTACCGCAATGTGGCTTTTGCCTAACATGGGTGACATGGGAAGGGTAGCACAAATTTTTACTGAATGACAGGAGAGATTCTGATTGACAGCTAAGAACCGACCTGCTGCTTTTCTCTGGTACTCACCAGGTAGAGGGAGAGGAGGGCGGTACTCACCAGGTAGAGGGAGATGAGGGCGGTACTCATCAGGGAGTGGGAGATGAGGGCGGTACTCACCAGGTAGAGGGAGATAAGGGCGGTAATCATCAGGGAGTGGGAGATGAGGGCGGTACTCACCAGGTAGAGGGAGATAAGGGCGGTAATCATCAGGGAGTGGGAGATGAGGGCGGTACTCAACAGGTAGAGGGAGATGAGGGCGGTACTCATCAGGGAGTGGGAGATGAGGGCGGTACTCACCAGGTAGAGGGAGATGAGGGCGGTACTCACCAGGAAGAGGGAGATGAGGGAGGTACTCATCAGGGAGTGGGAGATGAGGGCGGTACTCATCAGGGAGTGGGAGATGAGGGAGGTACTCATCAGGGAGTGGGAGTGGAGGGCGGTACTCACCAGGAAGAGGGAGATGAGGGAGGTACTCACCAGGTAGAGGGAGATGAGGGAGGTACTCATCAGGGAGTGGGAGATGAGGGAGGTACTCATCAGGGAGTGGGAGATGAGGGAGGAACTCACCAGGTAGAGGGAGATGAGGGAGGTATTCACCAGGTAGAGGGAGATGAGGGCGGTACTCACCAGGTAGAGGGAGATGAGGACGGTACTCATCAGGGAGTGGGAGATGAGGGCGGTACTCATCAGGGAGTGGGAGATGAGGGAGGTACTCATCAGGTAGAGGGAGATGAGGGAGGTACTCATCAGGGAGTGGGAGATGAGGGCAGTACTCATCAGGGAGTGGGAGATGAGGGCGGTACTCATCAGGGAGTGGGAGATGAGGGAGGTACTCACCAGGTAGAGGGAGATGAGGGAGGTACTCACCAGGTAGAGGGAGAGGAGGGCGGTACTCACCAGGTAGAGGGAGATGAGGGAGGTACTCATCAGGGAGTGGGAGATGAGGGCGGTATTCATCAGGGAGTGGGAGATGAGGGCGGTACTCATCAGGGAGTGGGAGATGAGGGAGGTACACATCAGGGAGTGGGAGATGAGGGAGGTACTCACCAGGTAGCGGGAGATGAGGGCGGTACTCATCAGGGAGTGGGAGATGAGGGAGGTACTCACCAGGTAGAGGGAGAGGAGGGCGGTACTCATCAGGGAGTGGGAGTGGAGGGAGGTACTCATCAGGGACTGGGAGATGAGGGAGGTATTTTACCAGGTAGAGGGAGATGATGGAGGTACTCACCAGGTTGAGGGAGGTACTCACCAGGTAGAGGGAGGGGAGGGCGGTACTCACCAGGTAGAGGGAGAGGAGGGCGGTACTCATCAGGGAGTGGGAGATGAGGGCGGTACTCATCAGGGAGTGGGAGATGAGGGAGGTATTCACCAGGTAGAGGGAAAGGAAGGCAATCAAAGGAAAATATGTGTCGTTAATTTTATTAGTTTCATGTCCATTTTAAAAAAAGGTAGTGCTTCCGTTTAATCGGACGTTTTTTAAATTTTATTCAATTTTTTTACAAACTCATGAAAGGCCTATTTTGTGTGCTGACATAAATTAGCTTCTGCTTTCTCTCCATTTGCACTGGCATTGCGTACTGTACTGTGGAATCCATCAACTGAGTTTCTTTCTGTCTGGAAATCACTTTCCTGAATCACTGAAACAAGGAGATCGATTGGGGAGAGCACCTCTATAGTGGCGCTGTTAGTATTGAGGATCACTCTGTTCCCTGGCAACAGAATGTTGTCAAATGAGGCCTTCTGATTCGTGTTTACGCCGAGAGTGAATGCTTGAGTACGAATATTGGACCAAAATTGATTGTATTTTTTTATCTATGATGATGGGCTTTGTTTGAACTATTTTAAGATCTTATTTTTAAGACTTGAAACAAGTCAATTTATTTTATATTACGCATTCAGTTCTGTAAGCGAATTAACTGAAGAAGCTAAACTATTACCGTTGTACATTAAGGCCGGGTGTCTTGACGTTTCATTCAACCGTTGTGTAGTTCCTTTTTAATTGTATTACAGGCTAATATATATTAAAGGCTGTTAGGGAGACCCTGGTGACAAGCAGCAAAAATAGTTTAAACAATTGTTTTAAAAATTGTAAAAAGAATCGTTAAACCACAACAAAACACTACAAGGGGAAAATAAACGTTTCCATTGCGAAGATGACTTGAGTCGGGTACAGGGGACATCCTGTGTTTTTTTTTAAGGCAGGAGTGTTCTGCGTCCTTAAAACAACAAACCTTGGATCGCCGATTTGGCGAGAGCGCAAAACGGTTCAGTCTCACTTAAATTATTGAACCTCGGGGGTGGCAGGCCGTTATAGTAATCAAATCATAATGGCAAAGGCAAGGTCGTTAATTAGCTGATCCTCCGGGCTTAAATGCGGAGGATTTACAGGTTGGTGATTTTGATAGACTTGTACCCATTTAAAGTGTCGTTGCCACAAGGTGGCAGTGTTGAATTTGCAGCAGAACGGAAATGCGGATTTTCTGTGGGCTGCAATGCACAAATACGTAAGGCTGGACGGAGTAACACGGAAGCCTGAATTCTATGTCCTTGTGCCAACAGCAGTATTTGATACCCAACTATAGTTTAGTGACATATTTCCGATATTTCTATCCTAATGAATAAGAGTAATGAGAGCACGTGAATTTCATGCTGGGTTATTATATGATGTCACCTTTGTGCAACAAATCATGCAGAATCCATGCATGTAGTCCGTCCCACATGGACCTACTGTAGACCTTGGGAGTTATATAATAATATATACAGTAATTGTCCAATACACATGGTATTGCACGACTTAAATTAGAAATTAATTGATAAACACAATTAAATGAATAAAAAACAGCAGTGTGTCCAAAGGCAATTGCCCAAGGATATAAAGAGGCAAATCAACTCACCTTCTGATTCAGCAGCACAAATAAACTGCAGGGCTGTCAATTGATGTTGTATTCTGCTGCACAACCTCCCTTTGCAAGAAGCCGTTAACAGGCGCCGCCCAGTGTTCCAGAACAGTACTGCAACAACAAAGGAATGGTGCAAAGCTGCCCTGCGTTGTGGGCAAATGTTCATAACTGCAGGTTGACAAAGGTGGAACACGCTGTGTGTGTGTGTGTGTGTGTGTTAGTGAGCGAAAGAAAAAGACAGAGAAAGTGTGTTTGTGCGTGTTACTGAGAGAGAGAGCGAGAGAGAGAGAGAGAGTGTGTGTGTGTTACTGAGAGAGAGAGAGACAGTGTGTGTGTGTGTGTGTGTGTGTGTTACTGAGAGAAAGAGTGTGTGTGTGTGTGTGTGTGTGTGTTACAGACCTTTCATCCAACCTGAAATTGACTCCATTGTAGTAAGAGGTACTGGTGTTGAATGCTTAAATGATTTTAGCCTGCTTTAATTCTGCAGGTTCACTTTGTTTGGTGCAGGGCAGGTCTTTAACCTGGCATATTCAAACCAAGGACGTTTTTGTCTTGAAATCAAGGAAGATTTAACACATGGGGTCACGTTCAAAGGAGCCATCAATCAACTGCTATCACCTTTCATGAGTGTGTGGGTGGAGGACATGGAAAAATTAAATTATGCAGCTGCTAGAACAGATTGTGTTGGTACCGTTGGTCAGAAAATAGTGTGTTAGTAAAGTCGGTTAGAACAGAGTGTGTTAGTAGATTTGGTTGGAACAGAGTGTGTTAGAACTGAGTGTGTTTGAACAGACTGTATTAGTGAAGTTGGTTAAAACAGAGTGTGTTAGAACAGTTGGTTAGAACAGAGTGTGTTAGTACAGAGTGTGTTAGAACATAGTTTGTTAGTACAGTGTTTTGGAACATAGTTTGTTAGTGCAGAGTTTGTTAGTACAGTGTTTTGGAACATAGTTTGTTAGTGCAGAGTTTGTTAGTACAGAGTGTGTTAGTACAGTGTTTTGGAACATAGTTTGTTAGTGCAGAGTTTGTTAGTACAGAGTGTGTTAGTACAGACTGTGTTAGTGCAGAGTGTATTAGTACAGTGTTTGTTAGTGCAGAGTGTGTTAGTATAGAGTGTGTTAGTACAGTGTTTGTTAGTGCAGAGTGTGTTAGTACAGTGTTTGTTAGTGCAGTGTTTGTTAGTGCAGAGTGTGTTAGTACAGTGTTTGTTAGTGCAGAGTGTGTTAGCACAGAGTGTGTTAGCACAGTGTTTGTTAGTGCAGAGTGTGTTAGTACAGTGTTTGTTAGCACAGAGTGTGTTAGTACAGTGTTTGTTAGTGCAGAGTGTGTTAGTACAGAGTGTTAGAAAAGGGCCAGATGGAGTCATCCTAGCTGATGGAGTGCTGCCCCCCCCCTCCCCAACCCAGGATCTGGAGAGGCGCCGTTAGTCAAGGTGAGGGCGGTATAGGGAAAAGTGTGTGAGTGTGTGTGTGTGTGCGTATGTGCGTGCGTGTGTGTCTGTGTGTGTGTGTGCGTGTGCGTGTGCGTGTTTGTGCCTGTTTGTGTTTTTATTAAGGGTGAATATTACTGAAAGATGATAGCTGCGTTAACTGTCTCCTGTTATTACTCTTTGGGGCCAAACTCCTTTCATCTGTGGCTCTGTTTTGAATATGAAGCATGAATGACACAGTCAGTGTCACCTAAGAGCAGGCCTTAATCTTGGCACAGTCTCCATGGGGGCCCCGTCTCACATGACAGGGGACCCCCCCTGTCATAACAGGACCCACGCTGCAAAGAATCCTGAATGAAAGTCAAAGATGACAGTGTGACCTTAGAAGACAAATGAGCTGGGGTGAGAGTGAGGGGGGTTGCTATTCTGGGGATCATTTTCTGTCCTGCGCTTCAGTGTCTGAAGCCTTTCGTTGTTCTAGAACTCGCTCTCTGTATCTGCTGCTATAGATGAATACTGCTGGGTCCACTCACAAAACTTCACTTCGGAAAAGATTTAGTTCATATTACTGTCCGTATTTAAACACCATATCTCCCAGTAATCTGTGTGTGTGTGTGTGTCTTTGTCAGTCTGTGTGTGTGTGTGTGTGTGTGTGTGTGTGTGTCTTGTGTGTGTTCATGTGTCTTTGTTAGTGTTTGTGTGTGTGTGTGACACTCACCATGAACCCAATACTCTGCCCTGTACCATTCTGCTGTTTTTAAGTGCTCTGACTCACTCCAAACCTGTGCACAACGGTTGCCCACTTCAATGTAACATGGCCTCATTTGTATGCCGAGTGTGGTTGAAAGGGAGCCGGATGCTAATGCGGGGTGAAAAATGGCCCTCTTTCGCGGGGATTGTTATCTGCTGTTGGGAAAAGCGACTTAGCACCTCAGCTCCACAGCCCAGCTCTTATGGAAGTGGCACGGCCAAAAAACTGGTGCAGGACGACACTATGCACGGGCCTCTTGACAGACAGGCCCTGGGCCCTTGTGCGCAGGAGGCCTGGATAACGACAGTCCTGGTAGTGGGGAACCGTTTGAATAATCACATAGGTCACCGAGTAGGCGCTGTGTATCCTGTGTAGTTTGTGTGTGCACCAGGAGGACAAGCTGGTTTTCTCTGCTCAGGGCAGCGATCGTCTTACTCGTGTGCCCCCTGCCCCCCCCTGGTTTTTCCTTGCAGTGAAACCCAAGACCCCTGAGGCCTGGCGAAGGAATCACGCTAACCCCGAATTTAATCAAAACCCTCACCCGTTCTCCAGAATACACATATGACAGCCTCCGTCACTTGAAGCCCGTTGGCGAAGGATTCCTGATGCCCCCAGCCCCCAAATGTGGGTGCTTACTCCACTCCACATCCCCCTGTTCAGTAATCCAGGTGGCTTTCCTGTAATCTCCAGTTCAGCCTCAAAGATCTCAACGCTTCCTGCACAGTTCCAGCACTGGGAGACACCTGGGTACATATCAGCCAATCACTGCCGCTGTTAATCTTGTGATCATCCTTCGGATTTTGCCCTTTAGACCTCTTCAAGATACCAACATTTCTGAAGCTATTCTAAATGGCTATATTTATATATATATATATATATTTAGACATTTGTTCCCAACCTAGGAGCAAGCCTATACAAAACACACAATAAACACAAACTCCTCAAAACACTCCCACACACGCACACACGTACTCCTCAAAACACTCCCACACACGCACACACGTACTCCTCAAAACACTCCCACACACGCACACACGTACTCCTCAA
>JAOYSI010000023.1:1479593-1491064 GCA_025775065.1 Hiodon alosoides | reverse complement strand
GCTTTCTACAAGATTTTGGAGTGTGTCTGTTGGAATTTTTGCCCATTCTTCCAGAAGAGCATTTGTGAGGTCAGACATAATGTTGGACGAGAGGGCCTGGCTCGCAGTCTCTGTTCTAGTTCATCCCAAAGGTGTTTGATAGGGTTGAGGTCAGGGCTCTGTGCGGGCCAGCCAAGTTCTTCCACACCAAATTTATCCAACCATGCCTTTATGGGCCTTGCTTAGTGCACTGGGGCCAGTCATGGTGGAACAGAAAAGGGCCTTCCCCAAACTTTTTCCACAAAGTTGGAATAGGAATTGGGATAGAATTTTCCAAAATGTCTTGGCATTTTGCTTGGTGATGTAAGGCTTGCGTACAGCTGCTCGACCATGGAAACCCATGCCATGAAGCTCCTGGTGCACAGTTTTTGTGCTGATGTTAATACCAGAGGAGGTTTGGAACTCAGCAGTTACTGAGTCAGCAGAGCGCTGGCGACTTTTACACAGTATGCGCCTCAGCAGTCGGTGACCCTGCACTGTAAGTTTACGTGGTCTACCACTTTGTGGTTGATTTGCTGTGGTTCCTTAACGCTTCCACTTTGCAATAATACTACTTACAGTAATACTACTTCATCGTGGAATATGTACGAGGGAAGAAATTTCACGAACTGACAGTGGTATCCTATTATAGTACCACGCTCAAATTCAGTGAGCTCTTTAGTTCAGGGCAGACTGCATGGCTAGGTGCTTGATTTTATACACCTGTGGCAATGGGACTGAATGAAACACCTGAATTCAATGATTAAGAAGTGTGGCCAAATACTTTTGTCCATATAATGTATCTGGGGTGGCCCCGTTCAGTACTATAAATTCAGTGGCTCAAGCCAGGTTTCGGATAAATTCATAATGTCAGTATTGTTTTCTGTTACAATAAATGAAACAGTATAACAATGAAATATATACAAAAACTTGTAACAATAATTAACAGCACATACAAAACTAGTTGTTACATTCCTGACTCACAGTTGCGACTACAAATCATTATACAGAAACACTTATAGATTATACTATATTTGTAACTCTCTTCAAATCATGTTACGAAAAATAACACCGTTTTGCATTTTAAATGAATCGCAGATGTTAACGTGTTAACCTTGATAGCCCTAATTTGAATGTATGCACAGTACGAAGAAAAACTGAGGACCCTGTACTGAACGGGTTGGTGCAAATGCGTGTACCTATGCACACATACAGTAGGAGAGTTTGTCTCAGTCCTGACTGACACCACATCCTTATGTGAATTTGTTGTCAATTTTAACTCAAAATTTTTTCTGACTACATTCAATTAATTTCATCATAAAATTTAGTGTTAGAAACCACTTAGACATTTATTTGGGTTAGTAGGATATAAATATGGTCTGTAGTACTTACTCAAGATATTGTGCCCTTAATGTAAGATTAATATACTGGTGTTTAAGATTTGATGCTAACTCTGCCATTTGATGGACACACAGAAGAATGGCATTTTAAGTGTTTTACAAAATTTAACATTAGAATTTTTTGTATTTGTTTTGTATTTTTCATTTACATTTTTTGTATTTTTAAATTATTATTATTTTTTACGATTTGTATTTTTAGTCATTTAGCAGACTCTCTTATCTCTTATCCAGAGTAATGTACAGAAGTTCCATATTTTATGGGTTAACGTGCAAAAACAGATGTTGAGCTAATATGCCCAACTGAGTGCTACAAAGGAGATAATAGACAAATCCATTACGGACAAGTCATATAATCAAGATCAAATTCAAGCAGTCAGTGGCTGGGGGGATATTCAGGATTGTGGTGAGAGGTGTTGTTGGAAGAGGTAAGTTTTCATTTTCCTCTAGAAAGCAGTAGAAGCTTCTGATTGTCTGACTGTCTCAGGCATGGTGTTCCACCATTTGGGTGCGAGTGATTTTACAACTGTACAAAAGTTGTACTATGTCCAGCCTTGGGGAAATGTGGTAGTTAAGGCTCGTTGCATAAAACTTGGTTCCACTTGAAATTTCCCACATAGTTGCTAAGTTAGTTTTAGGGTTTGAAAAGTTTTTAGTTTTCAGTTCAGAACACCCACAAACACCCCTCTAAACCATTCCCATCCCGTTCTGCTGCGGGATGGAATGAAATACTGCCCCTACAGCTGCACGCACCTCCGCCTAGGAAGTGTGAGTATGAGTATGTTTGAATTATCCTGCATTTTAGACAGAAACATGGAGGAAATGGGACATGAAATAGTGGGTACGGCATGGATGTCATGGATGTTGTACCGAATAAAGTTATAAATGGTGACAAGTGAGTTTTGAGTGTTTGTGACTGAAATCGCGGTAAACCCGCGTTAAAACCATAACACTGTGTAATGAACAGTGGCGTATAGCCGAACGCCCGTGTGCATATGCATGTATGAGTGTGCGTGTGAATGTTCAAAGTCTCTCACTCTCTCCCGCTAGCACGGGCTAACGCGATTTACCCACATTCTTGTCGGGAGTGCGAGGCGTTGAGAAGGGAGGTTTTACCTTCTCACATTTCCCTCCCCCTCTGAAGTCTCGGCAACAGGGTGGCAAGACAAGAAGTCCCTGTGGGGTCCGAAATGCCGCATAAGGCCTGGCGGCCCTGACCAAGCCCACCTGCCAATAGCCTTTGCACAAGTCAAGGGTGGTAATGAACGCCGCTTTACCCAGGCGCTCGGTCAGATCCTCCAGCCGAGGTGGAGTAAGGGTCAAAGTGAGATTGGGTGTTCACTCGCCGAAAGTCAATACAAAACCGCATAGTGCCATCCTTTTTGGGCACTAGCACCACCGGATTACTCCACTCACTGGAGGACTGTTCAATCACCCCCAAGGCCAGCATGTCCCCCACCTCCGCCTTGACGGATGGCAGGAGACGCTCTCACCCCAATGCGCCATTCGCTGGCGTCTTTGAGGGGGATGGCGTGCTCCACCACCGATGTGAACCCCGGCCTTTTCCAGAACAGATCAGGTGGGATGATGCCCTCTAGCTCCCTCTGCTGGCTGGAGCTCAGGTGGGACAAGTCCAGTGTAGACGAGAGCTGACTGGTGGGGAAGAACTGCTCTGGACTGCCTTCCTCCTCCACCACAGCCTGCACCCGGAGCTGGAGTTGGGGTTGCACTGACCTCTCATGCCACTCTTTCAGGAGATTGACATGCAAAGTCTGCCAGGACTTCCTTTTTCCTGGGAGGTCAAGCTCATAGGTGGCTGGACCCATTTTCCGTACCACCTCGTAGGGACCTTGCCACCTGGCAAGCAGTTTGTTCTCCGAGGTGAGTAGAAGGACCAGAACTATCTGCCCTGGTTGAAGGGTTCTCTGCCTGGCGGCCTTGTCATACCAGCCATTCTGGTAGCTTTGGGCTTGCTCCAAGTTAGCCCGCACCAGCTCAGACATCTCCTCCATCTTGTCCCTCATTTTGAGGATATGAGCCAGGATGCTGCGGGTCTTGGATTGTTGAGGTCCCTCCCAGGCCTCTCTCAGCACATCCAGTGGCCCTCTCACCTGTCTCCCATAGAGAAGTTCAAAAGGTGAGAAGCCAGTGGATGCTTGGGGAACCTCCTGATACGCAAAAAGCAAGTAAGGCAGCCAGCAGTCCCAATCCTTCCCATTGGCTGTGACAAACTTCCTCAACATGCTCTTTAGAGTCTGATTATAGCACTCCACCAGGCCATCTGTCTGAGGATGGTAAGGAGTGGTCCATATGCCCTTGATACCTAGCAGACCATATACCTGCTTCAGGGTTTTTGACAGGAAGACTGTACCCTAGTCAGTGAGGACTTCCTGGGGGATACCTACCCTAGAAAATAGCTGCAATAGGGCCTGTGCTATGGGACGGGCAGCAATCTTGGGCAGGGGAAATGCCTCAGGGTAGCGGGTGGCATAGTCACAGATGACTAAGATGTACTTGTAGCCTGTTTGTGTCCTTTCCAGGGGCCCTACAATATCCATGGCTATGTGGGTAAATGGAACCTCTATAACCAGGAGTGGCTGAAGGGGATAAGGACTAGTCTTCCGGTTGCTGGTCAACTGGCATTCAGGGGAGGTTTTGCAGTACTTCTGCACATCACTATAGAGCCCTAGCCAATAAAACCTGGCTGCAATCCTCTCAAAGCTCTTGGTGTTACTCAAGTGACCTGTTCAAGGAATGCTATGCCCCATAGCTAATACCTGGTCTCTGAGCGGTTGTGGCACAACCAGCTGTTCTGCCCTGCCCTCTCCTGGCAGATGGTATAGCAAACCCTCCTTTACTATATATTCTTCCCCTGACAAAGAAGGGAGAACCTTGGTGGAGACACCCTCGATTTGGGTGACACGGTCATATGCCTTCTGCAAAGTGGCATCTTCTCTCTGCAGCTGCTCAAGGTTGTCTGGGACCTCACCCCAATCATCTTCTGGGTAAGCTATAACTCCCCATTATTCTCTACAGGGCCTGCTAGCCTGTCCTGCCTCCGCTGTCTACGGGTTTCCTTGCACCGTACTCTAGTGGGAGGGGCAATCTCACCCTCTAAAAAGGGCAATTCCTGCACAGGGTTCGGCACAGGGGACTCATCTGCCTTCTCTTACTCAGCGGCCGGTGCTCGGTTCTGGGATCTGGTCATCACCTTGCTAACTGGCTTGCTGGACTGAACTAATTCAGGCAGCACAAGAATGTCTTAGCCTATTACCACTGGGTGGCTCAACCCCTCTACCACACTTACATTCATCTGGTAAGTCTGGCCTCTGACCTTTGAGTAGATTTCTGCCGTGGGATATTCGTGCTCATCCCCATTCACACACAAGACTATAAGGCTCTTAACCTGCACATTCCCTCCTCTCCACTAGGTGGGGCTTTACTAGTGTTTGGGTACTACCTGTGTCTAGTAGGGCGATGGCCAATTTTCCATTAACTAGGACAGGGGTAGTCTGTAGCCTTCCCACAAAGCTGTGGTCACCCAGCTCTGGTCTCGGGATACAGCCATAGCTTAAGGCTTTCAGGCTTAATATGTCCTTCCTGACCACAGAGATAGCAAACCACTGGCCCTCCGGACTACGGCTCTGGTACATCTCTGGGCTTGGCTGGGGCAAAAGAGTTCCGGGGTGGGAGGCTCCCTATTCTTTGGACAACTCCCCTGACTGAAGCCCTCAGACCGACCTCGGGCTGCGAGTCTGGGGTACACCTCCAGCCGGAAGTTCTTTTGCCCTCGCCGGGCCGACAAAAAGTTATTCACCAGTTCTACCACCCTCTAGCCAGTTTGGGGGTTATGTTCTTTCACCCAGACTCTGATGTCTGGAGCCAGAGTGCGGAGAAACTGCTCCAGGATGAGCATCTCTGAGACCTCTGAGATGGATTTTTTTGACTGCCTAATACAGCTTGTTCTTTGTCAGTATTACTTCATTCTCTTGTTTGTTTTACTGGTCTAGATTTATGTCCATAGATATATATATATATATATATATATATATATATATATATATATTTACCATTTAACGCACAGAAGATTAATAAGGTAAGCCCACAAACAAAATACTCAAAAATAATTCAAATTACTCAGACAAGATTACTCAAATAACTCAGACTTTCAATATCAAAACAAAATCAACAGCAAACAAGGGGTACCAGGGGATGACATCATCAACCATTGCCTAGTAGGCAGCACTTTTAGCTCCAGTGCCTACTCACAGAGAGCCAATAGAAGGTTACGACCACATTCTTTCCTTAAAATCAGAGATCAGACATTTTCTCTCGCTCTTCTCTTCTCTCCTCCAGGGTCCTCTTTCCTGAGAAGGGACATCGCTCCCTGAGGCTGTCCCCGTAAACAGAGTATATGCTGCCGTCCCTGCTTATTTCAGCAAGACAATGACAAGCCACATTCTGGACGTATAACAACAGCATGGCTTCGTATTCAAAGAGTGCGAGTGCTAGACTGGCCTGCCTGCAGTCCAGACATGTCTCCCATTGAAAAAGTGTGGTGCATCATTGAGCACAAAATACGAAAAAACAATAAAGTTGATTAGGTAAAGCATTCATTATATTGTCTTCCGACTGTCAAAACAGATTAGCAAATTATTGATTTCTGTTTTTTCACACATTGCCCAAATTTGTTTGTAATTGAGGCTTGTAGAAGAGTGACTGTGAGACAGCAAGAAAGACTAAGAGAGTGTTTTATCCGAAAAACAGTGTGTGGACTTTGGATAGACAGAGAGAGAGAGAGCAATAAACAAAATTAGTAGAGTTGTTTTGGTGTGACCCCGGGCCAAACAGGGATTCGCTGCGTTAGCCAGACTAAAATAAAAAAGGGAATACGTGAAATTCTGGTTTCCCCCCGGTCTCAAACTGGTCTCGGTTTCACCTCCATATCACAGATCACTACAGTATTAAAAGTGTTTTGTTAACTGTCTGGAATTTTAGAGAGGCATTAGTTCTTACCTCCACCCGGTTTAATGTAGACCTTTTGCGTGCGATCTGTCCCTAACTAACTCTTAAGGATACCAACTGACTTCAGCTTTGGTTGTCCACCATGGAACTAGATGCCAAAAATTAACTTACACAGTAACATGGGTAAACAAGAAACATTTTTTTGACACACCACTGCTGCTACGTTTTTAAAATTTGCATTGTGTTTCAGTGCATGGCTTTATTTGAGTTTTCCTCTTATGAGGCATTCTGTGACCATTTTATTCCTATCATAGAATAATACGCAGAAACAGCTTAAATTCACATAATGAACTTATGTGTGGAGTGATTATTACAAACTTTGCACTCCCAGATTTAGGACCCCAAATCATACCCATACTATGATATATAGTGTCCTGCGTATTTATTCATTAAATATAAAAATATTAGATTTTTAAAATAGTAAGCCATATTTCTCACAAATAATTATTTTCCATGTAATATGAGGATCACATGTATTTTATACCTCTGTAGTCCTAATTTTGTAAATTGTCCTGTGGCATGGAATACACTGATCAGGTGCTTCCTGTAGATATGCATTAGGCCATTGTTGTTTTTATGGGAATTTTTGTCCTCAAGACCATTCAGATTCTTTAAGAATTAAATAATCTACTGGCCCCTACTTTGAAAGATTATCTAATTCTGGATAATACAACTATACCAAGGAAGAAGTGTTGTGCTTACCTTATAATGTCTAAGCTTAAAGTCAGAGTTAGCTTTATACCAGGAGGATGAGTCTCTCGTTGCCGATAAACTGAGTGCAGCAAGTTTGACGAAGTGATGCTCACAGCCCAGCTGCAACTGTAAACGGTTTAAACAGTAAATTTCCGCATGAAGGTTAGGGGCTAACAGCTGATTTTAAAAAGATTATGTTTAGATAAATCTAGAGCTGGTCAGTTAAAAAAATGATACATTTATTGTAGAAATGAGAAGTTTTTAAGCTATGCTAAGATATGCGATAAATGTAATAAATGTAACTTTGTGAACTTATAACGTTGGATGCGTTGAATGATTTCAGTATACTGGAGCCCAAGTGAACAATAGTAAAAGTAGAGAACTCAAGAACAAACAGCTGTTCGACCCCCTCTGTATAGCCACCCTCTTGGAAAGCCGTCGTCATAACGTAATATTTAATGGGACCCACTGAGACCCTCAAAATAGTCCTGTTGTCAGAGAAGAGCAGATTGCAGTTGATGCAGAGAGAAGAACCTTCCTTGGGCATGGTAAATTGTAAGAAGCAACTTGGGCTGGAAGGATTACTCCTCTGCAGGATTAGATAATATACTCTCTGCTTGTTAGATTTGTTTTTATCTTGATATTTTAGATGAGTTTTCTATATTATTATTTTATATAAACATAAAATATATGTTAAACTTTATAATTATTTTAATTATCATTTTTATATTTAATTTTATTCATTTGTATTATTTTGATCTTATTGATTTTCAGTGTTGGGCAGTAAGGTGTTACTCAGTAACGCGTTAGTGTAATATTATTACTTTCCCCGTAACTAGTAGTGTAAGGGATTACTATTTCCACAGTAATAATATTAGTTATTAATCCAAGTAACGCTGCGTTACTGCGTTACCAGTAGGGTTGCAGATTTCGTGCATTTTCCTTAACCGATAGTAGAAGAAGTTAACAATCAATAATCGGTTAATTAATAAGATACAAAACGCACGTCTTTTTATAATTATTTATTTAAACAATTATAGCGGTACATTAGTTATGTGAAACTATACGAAGCACAAACTATTTAAACGAACAAAATAATAAAACAGTAAGGCTCTTCGACGAAACCTCTGCTCATTTACGCCTGTCCTAAATCAACAAATGGCGCCACCAAAAAAAACAATGTAAAATGGGGCACAATTACTGCCATTTCTAGACTAGCAAAGGCAGACCAAACCAAATCCGTTTTTTTAAATGAACATAAAGTGCTGTATAAAAGGAAAATAAAAAAAGACCTCTCCACCATAAACTGAAATCCTACTGGTTTGTATTTAAGAAAGTTAACATATCTACACGTGCAGGAGTGAGCTGTGAGCGTGGTAAAATACTCTTAAGACTAAGGCCTACTGGATTTTTATTTAGAAAAAATAGCATATCTACGTGTTCAGGGGTAAGTCGTGCGCGCAGTCTGTCCAGCTTTCTTTATTGCGCGCCAGTAGTTTTTCTCAACTGCAAATGTGAAGTACGCCCTCGTGTGGTATAAAAGTTAACATAGGATACGTGTGCTCCGGAGAAATTTGTTAATATAACATACATTGTCGGTTAATACAATTTTTATCAGTTAACGGCAATTAACCGATTAACGATTAATCATAGACATCTCTAGTTACCAGAGCGCAATTTCTTTTTTTTCTTTTTTTTTTCTCGTCTTAGACTGCCATCATATGATAACTTGTATGCGCGAATGTTCAGAAAAACATTAGTTAAAAAGTCGGGAGTGACTTGCTTTATTTTTTTTTTATTTCAGCCAGGTTGTCCGGCATTAAAAATAATATAGTAATGTAACGAGTAACGTAACTTATTAATTTTAATACCCAGTAAAAAAGTAAAAATAAACAAATGTTCTCACTTGTCACCAACTTAAAAACCTGTGTCCTGAAAAACTCTAGGACCCACTTTCTCTCACTACTCAGGACACCGGCGGACGAGACTGTTGGTAATGAACAGACTCTGGGGAAGGTAACACATACTAAAACACTGAAATAGGGGGCCAGGTACTGTGGCATAGATTGTTGCAGCCTTCACAGTGGGGAAGTGTCTAGAGGTATAACAAGATTTGGACCTCTCTCCGCTAGACTCCATACAACAAGCAGAATATTGACGTAAATCTGTAGGGTATAAAGGGTACAAAGATATTTAAATGCACAAGGATATAAATGTATAGACCCATGTGTTTTATGTAACAATACTGTTATTTTTTATTATTACATATGATAATAATAATAAAAATAATTTTATTATTATTTTCCTTATTTGAAATAATCTGTTTTTTCACGTCACGGTCACCAGCACAAAACCCAGCAACCACAAGGCAACCATGGCGTTCTTTAACCCAGAGGTTCTCAAACTGGGGTCCGCAGACCCTGCCCAGGGGTTGGTCTCAACCCACCACTCTGCAAATCTTTTTCACATGCTGCAGGCAACACAGCCCTGTACAACAGTTTCAGTGGCAGCTGGAAGGCAGGCATGTTGCTATGTTAGCAATAGTAGCCTACAGGCGTCCAGCAGGCAATGGAGATCACTGTTCAGTGGTAGCCAAGAGCTACCCATGTCGAACCCACCCTACCCTATCCATATTCATGTTAAATAGGGAATACGTTTAATCAGGGAATATGAAGGCGCATATTGTCCTACTCTCTGCCCACCTTTGCAGTCATAACTCGTTTAAATAAATGTACCTCTAAAACCAGTAGCACACTATGATCCATAAATGTGTCTGAATGTTAATTCTCAACATCTTTGGCTTGTAGGATGTTTGAACCATTTACTTTAAAGTGCACCTACATAGGACAAAAATTTGAATTAAACCAAATAAATACAACTGATGTGCATGTTACAATTACCGAGTTATGACTGGCAACCAGGTGTTAGCAGGCTAGCCAATAGTGTCCTAAGTTCCTGAATGAACAAAGAACACCCATGCATGTTTTTCTTTACATAAGCCACTTCAAACATTTATGATACTATATTAGGCCTTCCTCTGCGTTGACACAGATAAAACAGGTGAAGTTCAATTAATAAGATACCAATTGATCAAAGCTTACAATTGATTCTTATCAACTAGAACTGAATGTGCCAAGTATTATGATTGTAAAAGTGATTTTAAGGTAACTAGCTACTTACAATATAAATTTATCTTAGAAGTTTAGTTAACTACTTTTAGTGTTTTAGTTTTCCTTTTCCTTTACAATCACATTTGACATTAAAAAACGTATTAATATACATCATACTTATCAGACAAAATGAAAATTTAATCAGTGAGGAAAAACCTTTGTGTTTTAACTTCCATTAAACATTCTCTTGTATCACTTAAACTGGAACGATAAACATGAGTGTAGCTGTGGCATAGTATACTGGTGGAAACTGTACCTCACAATGGATTTAGAAAGAGTAGCTTATGATTCACTTATTGTAGGAAAAAGTGACAATAGCCGCAATCCTGATCTGTAACACAGTCATAGCAATGGGAAAGTTGACTGAAATTTGTGACATGCTTAAACACAAATATAGAAAAATAGTGCAGTAAAATGTTTTACAAACAGTTCCCAGGTATCAAAACTTTGACCACTTTTCCAGTAATCCCACAGGGTGTAAGCAGCACCTGATCAATGCACCTGACAACAGCCAGGCTGCTAGAAGGTTTAAATCCTCCCAGGAAAAAAAAAGTTTTTTTTTTGGTTTCTTTTGTTTTTATCAACTTCACATACAAAGACATGACTACGGCCCCCACAATGCACCTGGGGCTTTGTACAGTCTCAGTGGATGGTGCTGACAATGAACAATCATGGGAATAGCCATTAAAAATGGTTTTAAATTGGAGATAAAAATGCATTCCTTCTGAAAACTAGCATGAAATGCTGAAAACAAGAATGTAAGAATAATAATAATACTACAGTAACAATAATAACAATAATATTTGTTATAGTAACCATAATTTAAACAAAAAATATATTTAAGCCCTAAATTAACAAGACCTCCTAAACTGAGTAGAGCCCAATACTGGTTTTACTAGATTCTTCCTCCACAGGTGAGCTGAAAGTGTACTATACATTTTTAGGTTTAAAGGACTGTACAGAATTGGCAAGGTCCTAAACAGGTAAAAAAAGTATAACAGAAATACTACATCATCTGTATCTGAAATTTGTAATTCCAAGAGCTAAATATGGGGTCTTATATGTGTATATAGTGTGTGTGACTATATTTTTCACACAAGCAAACCTTCATCCATTTATAAATATACATACATACATATATATACATATATATACATACATACATACA
>JAOYSI010000023.1:1441600-1472268 GCA_025775065.1 Hiodon alosoides | reverse complement strand
ATATCTAATAGTCCGATACATTAAATAACCCACAAGCTCTACAAGATGCAAAAGACTCTTCTGAGGGCCGGGTCGCATCTTGAAGGCTCAACCTCAGCCATATATGTTCAAGCATGAGTAAGCAATATACAGAGAATATAGAAGAAAAACTTAAAGCTGTTCATTCAGTAACACAATGGTAGATTGTTTTTTCAAATTCTTGTACTTATGTTTGTAAGTTGGCGTAGCTGGTGTGTTTCAGACACCCAATATTTCCATCACCTTTCCATTCTAGCTAGAATTTCTGACATTAATTAACAAGTAACAGATAAACCTGGAATATTTGTTTTAATAGCTCTGATAAATTGCCTGCCACATCCTTAGAATATGACAATAAACAAAATATCTATAGATAGCAAGCTACAACAATCTTCTTCTTACTAAAAGGAAGTTACATTTGCTTTCTAGTATCAGCTAGCTTTGCTTGCAAAACAATTTTGTAGCTAGCAAGTGTTCTTTATGCTTAGAAGCTTGCCACTTCTTGATTGACTGTCATTGGTGCATTAATATCAGGTCCTCAGGTAAGGAGCCAAAATCACACCCACTGAAATCACAGATGCTTTTAAAACTTCTGTTAAATTTAGGGACGGAAATAATTTTTTCACAGGTTTGCTTCACCCTGTGTGCAAATACCATATAAAAAAAATTGGAGAACTCCAATGTCTTTGACAACATGGCCTCTTTGACATGCATGACTATTTAATGCAGCAGAAATTATTCTAAGAGTGCAGTGTCTCGTTCAGCTAGGGAGGCCCCCAAAGACTGACAGTGCAGTGAACAGAGAAGGTGTGGGCTATGTCCAGCCACTCTCCACAGCAAAGCACCCAGGAGGGAAAAGGTTAACCCAATGGCCCAAGTGGTGGGGAAAAGAAAACACTGTCAGTTTGCTTTTGTAAAGTAAAAAATAAAGAAAAATCCCAGTGGGTCCAAGTTAAGAGGGCCCTTTCCCCCTCCCCGAGACGGCTATAAGACTCTGCATGCAGAAGAGGGAGAACTGCTTGGAGTTAGTCAGGCAGGGATGTTGAAGGAAACTGGGGAGGGGGGCAATAGGATGGCCTCTCATCATCACCCGACAGGCGAATTCGCAGATCGTCCGTTGAATGCAATTTTCATGAATGCTCCTGTTAGTGAGTCCCTTTGCAGTTTTTTCTCATTTCCCCCAGTGCTAGGCCAGCTCTCTGAGGAAAAAGAAAGAAGAAATGAAAAAGCAGCCATTAGGAGCATAACCTTCAGGTACAAAGTGCTTTCTAGCTCTTCTATTTTTCCCCTGGGGTTTGACATTTGGACTTGATGCTTGCCAAGGCAAGTCATTCCTCTCAAAGCCTTTTGGACAGGAAAGATGATTGCCAATTGACGCATTCTGTATCTTTTAATAAAAATCCCAGTCCCCAGATGTTAGGTTTTATGCCTTTGTTTTGGGCAAAATGCCTGTCACAAACAGGAAACACACATCAAAAACTAGTTTGTGTGGAGTGCTAGGTCATTTAAAACATTGAACAAGATTGAAAACTTTAAATTCACAAGAGCACTACTGAGTCTGGGAAGGAAAGCCTAAACGTGCTTCAGAGCAGTTTTGTGAGGGTAAATGTGGGCACCCAGTGGTTTGAGAAATGTCTGGGAAAAACAATACAGTGCTGGTTCTGGCACAGAAATCTGTGTTCATTACTTAATGGTACAAAATGGTACAAGGCTGGTTATCTATGTGCCAGCAGAGCAAGTAACAGGTAAGGGGTTAGTTACTGTAGCAGTTTCCCATGATTCTCCACTGACATACCCAGTTTTCTTGTAATTCATCTATACTGCATGTCAACAGTCTAGTGCACCCAATTCAGAAATATTTGAGTTTGGCTTAGCTTTCTTAGCTACATAGCTGACAGTGACCCATTCACAGAATGTGTAATGTGAATAATTGTAAATGAACTACACTTTCCATATTACCTTATTAACTCTGAAAAATCCGTGCTTCACCAGAGACTAAGGATCTCTGACTTGAAAAATACAGTTTGACACAGTAGTGCAAATTCGGAACCAATTTTAAAACGGAACATTTACCTATTCTGGGACAATTCTCTATTATAGTGTATGGTGGCAAGCCTAGTAGCAACACCTTACCTGTGAACAATTTCAGGGTGTTGCGTCTCGACCAAGTCGACAATTGCTTAAATGTCAGCGCCCCACCTCACCAGAGTTTTAAATAGATACAATTAGAATTCACGCATGTTTTATGTTTTCATGATTTGTTAGTTGTTCACACCTGTTCCTTATTTTATTGTTGTATTCCTTGCAATCATGTTAAGCGTATTTAAACCTCTTTTGTCCGTGTAGTCTTCGCAAAGTCTTATTCTCGATTGATCTTCTGTGTTCTAACCTTGTTTACCTGTTTTTGACTATTCTCTGGATTTCCTTTATTACCCTGTTTGCCTGTATTGACCTCTGCCTGTTTTTGACCTCGACTTTGGATTATACTTTGGTACTGATTCTATATTTAAGGCTGCACATGGGTCCTAACTGTCATGTCCAAGTCGTTACACAGAGGGGAAACCTAAAAAATTTTACCCCCAAAAAATCCAAAATAATTCATTTCCTTGATCATAGATACACCACAATATAGCCTGATGAAGACAATAGATGTCCGTTAGAGGCAGAGTAAACTAGCCCATCCAGATAAACTGTAAGCAGCAACAAAAGAAAAACTGAGTTGATCGAAATCTCATGTTGAGGCTGAATACTTAGCTGCTCTGTTCTGTATTTTAGATACATAGCGTAGACACACTAATGTTAGTAGATAATATTTGCAAGATCTTATTGATTATTAGCGAGTGCTTAAACAGTAAGTGAGTAAATATTGGACTTGCTCATCCTAATTAAACTACATGTAAACCACTACTCCCTAACACTGAGAATAATTTAGTTCTTTAATTCTTTAAAGTGTGCACATTTGTTATGATTTTTGTGATAGATTTTACTATTTGCTGGAGACCAATACCAAATGAATTTAATTGTACCGTTTGGGCCCACCTTTGGGGAGGATATCTATGCATAACAGGCTTTAGCCCTACATAGTGTGCTCAATAGATAAAGCACATTGGCAGGTTTGTGCTGTGTCACACGATTACTGATTATGGTTCAAACTAGAATTGCTGTGAGTGCTTACTTGTGTGTTGGGGGTCAGTTGCATTCTGTTTGTTTGGCACTGTTTCATTGATTCTTAAACATAGCGCGGTCTATTATTACTGTGAAACCTGGTAATATCTCCAGACTGGTCACCCAGTCATATTTTAAGAATTATTAACTTATCTGGATTTTGCGCTTATGTAATGAACTCAGCTTTTTCTGTATTCCCCTGTATGTTATATTCACTCAATTGAGTGGGTTCTGTGCAGGTAATCTCTGAACTGGCACATAAAATGGGGTCTCCCACCTGATAACCAGGACTGGTGTTGTCAATATGAGCTAGTGTCGGGTGCACACATAAGAACGCATTAACACTTCATACAACCTACAAAATTGGCCAATTAAAGCCTTTTATTAGCCTTTATAAAACAACACGTCAAAACTTAGTTCTCACTTTCAAGAACACAAGGCCACATTAAACTTACAAAACAATCTTTAATTAGTACTTTTAACTTCAAGATTCTCCTTCTGGTGTGATATTCATGATTGCAAAGAATAGCTGCCGTTTTGAAGCTGTAGATTACAGTAGAAGTCAATATGACCTAAATAACCCTTTAATCTACAATTTGCAACAACTTGATGGCTGAGGACCTGTAGCAGCTTGAGCAGCTTGCCAGTTTGAGGCTTTTGAAGTTCCTCTAACATTTCAGGGTTGACCACAGCATTGTACCATGCGCCACAGGCACAATCACCTCAGACAAAATCTACTCAACCAACAAAAGCAGGACACAGGACAAGGCAAGCAGCCCCCAAGTATGATAGTAAATAACTATTTAAAACAGTAACCCCCTACCAACCAAACACCAAAGCCCCCAAAGGTTAGTATGCACTAATACTGGATAATACACACGTGCGCCCCATATACATACTAAGGCTGTGTTAATAAAAGTAAGTGTGCAGAAATAATGAATAATACACACGTGTCCCCATATACACATTAAGACAGTGTGCACAAAGATAAATGTGTATTAGTACTGAATAATACACACTTATACATACCAAGACTGAGGTACACACCACACTCATAAGCCAAATAATTATTCCACTAATCACTGACCTCATATTCCATATATAATTGTATAAACACACAGTAACACACTGCAATTCTTCCTTTAAACTTAACCTGAGGCTCCACCCTAAGCGGTCAGACCTCAACTCAACTAGGATCTATCAGGCGCATTCCCACCAACAACATGAAACAGAGTTAGGAAGTACATATTCATCCAAGACAATGATTGTTGCTAACCCCTCAAAAAACTAGGAACAAGGATAGTCTCTCTCTCTTTTGTTGTTTTCCACAGGCAGTCTCTTCCTTTGGCTGGTCCGGTTCCGGTTTGCAACACTCTCGCTAACCCCTTTTTCAAGCTCAATGTGCGCCATGTATCCCCTCTGAGATTCAGGCCCCAGCTTGCATGCCACATCAATCCCTTTAACTAGCCAGCATAAAACTGAGTTTAGCCAATCAATCAGTCAAAAAGCTTTATTGGCATGCCATTTGTTCACCTGCATTGCCTAAGCATTTTTAAATATAGAGCATAAATAGCAATCCAGCTTTTCGTGACGATTTATCTTCTCTACTGGTCAGTGTAGAGTGCTTTCATTTCCCTGGAGGCTGTATTTATGCTGAAGCCTGTGCCAGTGAGGCACTGCACCAGTGCGTTAATAGCACACTGCTGGGGGCCCAGCTCCTGGCCCAGCAGTGCTTTGTGCCAGCAGAAGTGTGGACTGCTGTTGTTAAGGTGGCTCTAGTATTTGATTAATCTTATGCTTATAAGCTAAACGATAATTTAGGGCAAATGTACAAGCAAAATACAACATGCAATATGAAACATGTGCTTCGGTGTTATGTGGGTTTAGAAAAAAACTAAAACAAACACAATGTTGCTGCAAGCAGTAAAGGGGGCGAAGCAGCAGTAAAGGGGGCTAAGCAGTAATGACGGTGGCTAAGCAGCAGTAAAGGGGGCTAAGCAGTAATGAAGGTGGCTAAGCAGCAGTAAAGGGGGCTAAGTAGTAATGACGGTGGCTAAGCAGCAGTAAAAGGGGCTAAGCAACAATGAAGGTGGCTAAGCAGCAGTAATGAAGGGGGCTAAGCAGCAGTAAAGGGGGCTAAGCAGTAATGAAGGGGGCTAAGCAGCAGTAATGAAGGGGGCTAAGCAGCAGTAAAGGGGGCAAAGCAGTAAAGGGGGCCACAAAGTGGCAGAAGAAATAATAATAACCTTAGCAAAAAGAAGGCCAGTGCACTGTAGTGCTAGACTTCCTGACTAGTCACAATTCGAAAGGGGGGCTGGAATCATCCCTCACTGCAGGCAGTCCTTTGAGGGCCTTGGACGGCGCCATATCCTTCCCTGCTTATTCCCTGACGCCGTCTGGCCTATTCCGCCTTCATTCCCGCAGCGGGACTCCTGAACGGAAACAGGCTGAAGCACACCGAACACTATACTCCCCCAGCTCCAGCCCACACATGCAGTTACTAGCCGGAATAGGCTGGGCATTTCCTTATACGTGCTGCTAGAAAATCTATATCACCCAAAGCAGTCTCCAGCGATTTGCTGGCGTCCCTCTCTCGTCTGCCCAGTTCCACCGCATCCACGGACCGCACGCTCTGGCGCACGCTCTGGTCCTCGAAAACCGTAAATAAAACCCGAATATATTCAGAATTAAAGAAGAAGAAAATAACAAAACAAACAAAAAAAGAAAAAACATGCAAACACCCACCAATCACCACTCTCACCCACAATTCTGTCTACAGTGCTCCCACTTCCTGTTTACATACAGTACTGTGAAAAAGTCTTAGGAACCCTAGCTTTTTTGTATAAATGTAGTCTTTGATGTTCATTTTTTTCTTCTGCATTAGTGTGTCAGTAGAAAAAAGCAATTTTTAGATGTTCAAACATTTTCTTAAAGAACATTCTGACACCCATTGTGTGAGGTAGAGGACCCAGAACACAATAGACATGGTTTCAGGTTTCTCCAAAAGGTGTTTTATTTACACTTTCCACCACAAATCAAATGTTCCCTTGGGCCACAATGGTTCCAGTAACAAAGCAAAATTAAATCAAATGCAAAGCCACGGAAGATTATTAGTCTAGTTGAGGACCACTGTTCCATTAATAGCAACAGCAAGTCTGTTCAAAATGAACCTCATATACATGCCACACACTTGTATTTAAAGGACTCTCCTCTGATGAGGAAGAAACCAAATAAGCTAAACAAAGGCGCAGTCAATCATTTAAATAAAAAATAACCGCTTAGACCTGAAATACACATCTACAAACAATGTACAATCCCAACCACAGCATGTACCTGGGCTGATATGTATTCCCCAACCACTGTGATTTGAAAACCTAAATCAATTACTCTCTATCTAGGTTAATTGGCCATAACGCCCCTCTCCCGAGACCAGACACTGCCCCAATCAGGCAGGTAATTGTAAAGTCAAACAATCACCTAACATCAAATTGCAGTCTGGAGATTGTGAACAGGTGTGTCTCATTTAATCTGAGGACTGGCTCAGAAACAAGGTGAAACACAACACAAAGAACTACAATCAGTTAAATCAGTCCAACTAACAAATACATAACTGCTTTTTTAAATATAATTTATATTTTTAACACGAATAATTTTCCCATTCCCCTCCACATGCCATCTGCCCATTCTGCTACCATGCAGGCCCGGAAGCCCGCATCTTAAAACAGGTTAAGCAAAATCAAAGCTGGCCCTTATTAACCAAAAGGCCTAGTGATGTTAATGGGTGGACAACTATACATCACAAAAAACCCGGGCCTGTGGTTCCTTTGCCTTCCCAGACGGAACCTAAACCCTGGTTCCAGCCAGCTTCCTGTTTAATGCATCACCGGCTTCCTATTCAGGGCTATTACAGCACGCCCCGCTCTCCCCTTTTTAATTTAATTAACCCACATCACATCTCCCTGAACATGTGCCATTAAGAATGGCAATAGCTGAATATTGGAGTGAAAAAAGTCACAAGTTCTCTTCCAATAATTTTGTTAAGCCTTGGTAATATTTTAATTTTGTCTTCAGTAAAAGCCATTTGAAAAAGAGCCTCCCAGTGTGTGAATCTATCTCACTTTTCTGAGGCCATATTCAATCAGGTCTGTTGAGTGGAACTTTTTATCCGGGATTCCCACAGGTTTGGATGCTGGAAGACCGAGGGCTCCTTCCATGTTGGTGGACCTGGGGCTGACTAATGATGTAATAACTTGGCGGAACCTCTCCTGTCAAGTTCTGCCGGACACGTCACTAATACAACACAACTGTGTTAAGTCCTGAGATCTCCTGATAAAATGACATTCTGAGTAGAACAAGCATCTCTTTCCAACACACAGAAACCAGGATGACCTCTTTTCAGGTTCATTCTCCCATAACGCTCAGATTTATTTGCCTCACATCCACCCACACTCTCAGGTTGATCTGCCTGCTCTACACTCACACTCTCTGGTTGCTCTGCCTGTTCTCCAGTGGAAGAATATTCTGGAGGAAATGCTTTGTACCTTTGAAACATAACAGTATATTTACAGTAGTGTTTTATTGCCTGTTTACCTTTTGTCAGTCACCCTGTTCTCAGAGAAAACTCTTATGTTTTAAGTCAACCCGTCGAGGGAGTAGGCCAGACCCATAAGAAAATGGCCTTCTTTTGCCTGCAGTACAATGACCCTGGATTCCAGGCTCTTTATCCCCCTCGATTCAGATATCCCTTGCTATCACTATGTGGTTGCATTTGCCTATTGTTCTGTTAACATCCTGTGAAATCCATTTGTGCTGTATGTAAATTGTTGACCCAACCTGTTTCTCTTTAAAACTGTTCCATAAGAAAACCACATCTGCCTGTACACATCAGAGATGCTTCGGTAGACTATGACACTCCTCTGTAACCATTCCTCCATTCCGGAATGATTTGTATGTTTGTGTGTTTGTGAGAAATCCAGACTCAACTCAAGTTTTCTTCCTAAACTGAGTGAAAACCTTTTTTCTTTAATACTCCACTCACACTCTCAGATTTATCTGTCTCACATTCACTCACACTCTCATGTTCACCAGCCTGTTCTCCCCTTTCACTCTCAGGTTGACCTGCCTGTTCTCCTCTCACCTTCTTTCTGTGCAGCTTTTGCCACCGTAAGAGTAGTTGTGATGGGTTCCAAACCCCCCCCTGCTCCCAAGGGCCAGACCGTGACATCTTCATCGTATTGTTATTAATGAAAATGTGATTCAGCCAAGCCCCTAACTGCGACCACAGCTGTGTGGTCTATTTTTATCCAGGATGATAAAAACAAAAGCATTGCAGACTTCTCAACACACGTATTCACTTCAATATGCTGTATCCAAGCTGTATGCATATCAAGTAAGGTAATTTAGATTAGGTTATGGGCGCTATTTAAATATTTATATAGTATGCATCTTTTATTTCTATATTTTGTTTCTAATTGACCCAGCAGTTACATTAAATATGACTCCTTCATATGTAATGCAAATATTTACTGAAGTCTGGCTCGATGTCCCAAATTTAAACCAAAAACGACTGTTTTCAAACCGCTAGGCCTCAGACCTGTTGGTCTGTCTTGAGTACACAGAGCGCTGCTCGTGGGAAGAATGGCTGGCTCACTGAAATAAGTGGCTTTGTTAAAGTGATGAGGTCATCATACAGGTCTAACTGACACAGCAGGCCAGTTCCAGGCCCATCATTTATCATCAATCATCAGTTCATCAATTGTCATGAATCATGACCAGCATGCTTATCAGTTTGACCGAGGAGATAGGTAATAGCTCTGTTAGGGCCAAGAACTGCTGATGGTGTCATTTACTGCAACATGGCAACACGTCAAGATAATAGATTCCCCACACCATTGAGACATAGATGATTTCCCAACATATTCCAAGGGCCTCTGAAGAAAATGAGACAACAGAGATAAGATGGTTCTAAATCATTATTGTTGTTATCTTTCCTCGTCAAAGGAACAAGTCACCCTCCTATAATAAACATCCATCAGGGGAGGAAATATGCAAAGTTCATTTGTTTCCTTGTCAGTACCGCGGTGGTGTTTGATTAAGGCTGGTGTGTTTGTGTGCAACTCACCAATCAATTCGTAAATACACCCTAAAGCGTCAGTCATTCAGATACAATGTCTTATTGTATCATTACACCCACATGCAATTTAAATCTATAAAAAATGCAAAACCATTACTGACGTCCTGCATGGTATTATAGTTAGAACAGAAAGCTGAAGAAATGTGTTGACTGGAATGAATTAAGAGGATGGATATGGTGGAATAATGGAAATGTGATTCGATAGGCATTCACATGATTAAATATTATCAGCGACTTGCTCAGGGGGGTGGTTGGGGGGTTGGGGGGTGTTTATGTACGTGTATTTGTTTAAAATGCAGACAAATAGACATAATACAATTCTAATTCAAGTTTCAAGACACAGCATAATTAATAACTAGTCTAAAAACAGCAAGATAAAGATGGTCGAGTAGGCCAGAAAATAATACAAGAGCATACCAGACAATATAGCCCTCAAGAGTTCAGATGTTGGACAGAAAAGGCACGGGCTCCAAACTGTTATTGCTTGAAACGCATGGTGTTAAAGGACATGCTTTCCAGCTAGGATAAACCTGACCTTTCTCTTGTTTGTTGTAACTTAAGGACACTTTATAAGAGACGAGCTGATGACGGGCTTGTATAACAAACAGGACTCTGGAGTCAAATAAAGCTATCTCCAGAATATCAAAACAAAAAATTACATATTTGTTGTTTTAAAAGTAGCTTGCTAACGCAGACATTGTTTTCAAGAATTTCCGGTTTGTAACATTGTAATCACAAAAAATTTAAATTATTCATTGTCCATCCGCTTGTTCAAGTCAGCGGCACAAACCAACTGGCAAAAGTTTAGTTTGTTAATCAATAATCTGTGAGCTTTTAAATGTGCCTGTAAACAGATATGTTTCACTCTCATTTACCCATAGCTTAAATTCTCAAATTCTTAAATTTCCCCAATAGCCCCTCCATGCAAATGTTCTAATAATAAGATCAACATTAGCTAATATTACCGTTAGAATTAAAAGAAATTACTGAAGAGCTAGCTAGAAATGCTAACGTTGCTCATTTGGTACACATCATTATACACATAAAGAAGAAGAAATTCCTGCTTCAGTGGGAGAGCCTAGGAGCAAAAAATCTTTATGGCTACGCTGAGCCGGACAGCTCTAATTTAAGCCCTGCATTTACCCGTTACATGACTAAAACAACGAAACCAAAACAAACCACCAGATCACCACAGGCAAGAAGGTATTTTAATCCTTTCTATAAAGCAGACTTTCCAATTTTTGCTCTGTTCCACTTTATCCTTTAACAACATCCCAGTCTACATGTGTGGACCATGTAACGTTTACGCTCAATACAATCATTTTAAATATCACACATTCAATTCTAACTTGTTTTTTTAAATATGTGTCTTCATAATATGCCCTCAGTTTTAAAACTGAGTACCCCAGGGCACTTTTGTGTACCATTCACTGAAGCCCGTGCTTACACGTGGTTTTAATCCCTCACTCTGTTGCTAAGGAAACCTGCGCTCACTCCGTGGCATTCTCCACAGTGTGGGGTGGCGTAAAAGGGCAGGAATGAGACATGTGAGCGTCTTTTCATCAGTGCACAGGGAGACCCAGCTTCTCACACTTCAGATTTCACATTCCCTCCAGAGTGCCATTCCTTAGCCATATTCCTTTCAGACTAAATGTGTTCAACATATGGAGTGCTTAGGGAGTTGCTTGAAGGTAAGTGTCATATCAACACACCACACTGTCAAAGTGTGATTGTGCATAACAATTTGGCCTGAAATACTGGAGGGAGGGAATGGGGAGTGTAGCGAAAGGGAACAGATGTCAGGGGTCTGATAGCTGGGTAGTAGTAAATGGAACCTGGAGCATTTAATTCATGATATAATGATTAAATACAACCAATTTTGGCAGGTCTTGAACAGGCAGGCACTGATGGTGGTCTTTTGGTTTAACGGAGGAATCTGTCTCATCAATGATTTCATTACAATTGACCAAAGACCAATGACCTTTCAAAACTAAACTTATGAAGAACAATGATGTTCCAATACTAAACTGATGAAGCGTGAAAGCAAATGAGCTGAAAAGTTGATTTTTTGAGCCTCATGTGTCTGTATGTGTCTATGCTGTTTTTATGGCTACATTTAGAGTACAGGCAGAGTGAGTAATGGATTTAAACTCTGCATCCAGTGTCTTCTCCCTATTGAGAACTGAAGGAAACACAAGCTTGAGCTCTGACCTTTAATTTGACCAAGCCCCAAAGCTTATTTAAAAGAATTATGCTGAGGAAGTCGCTACCTTCGTCTATTGTTGAAGAGTTTTCTATGCAGAAAATGGAGGAACAAACAGTGGATACAGTGGAAAGCTTTCAGAGTTGACATGAGTACACAAGTCACAATTTTAGTTATGGTCCTTATTCTTGCAAGACAAGAGAACAGAGGCAAGTCTGACATCCTCACAGCATAGAATGAAACTCCTTGGGGGTAAAATTGTAGATCTGAGGGAATGTTCTTTTCAAGAAAGTATTTAAATTACACCTCCATAGAAAGTTTTTATTTCTGGAATATTGCCTGCCAGTCTGGTTTCTGTCTATTTGTGCACTCTGTGAAACTACCATACAATAGATTTGCTATTGTATCCTTCCAGATTGCAGCCTTTCTGCCAAACAGGTTATTTGATCCCACACTGCTCTGTGAACTCTCCTGTTTTTCTTACCTAGTCCTGAATGGCAACCAAAAGGGGTTATATCATTTTGCAATTCTTTTTCCATAATATTGAATAGCCAGTTATCTATGTATGTGCTTTTATAGGCAGATAAAGAGTTCCTTAAATTCTTAGGTTGAGGTTGTATTTAAAATAAAATGTTTCCATTCAGACCTTCCTGCATGTAGGGGTATGTAAAATATTTATTGCATAGCTTTAGTACTGTAATTGACCACACTAGATGAAACCTCATGTACATCCGACCCATAAGACAGAAGAACAGTCATTAAAAAAAAAAAAACAAGTTGGTGAGGTGTTTTATGGCGGTAAGGTTGTTTATCCCATAGCTATTGTCCTATTGTGAAGAACTGCTTGAGTACAGCTGTTGTTTTTGTCAGCCATCAACAGAAGAGAAACAGGATATCTACCTTTTAGGCCAGGATTTCTACCTTTTAGGCTTTATTCCTTGTTTCCCCATAGACATCTTTCTAAAGTATAAGGTATTTATGTGATCCAAATTGAATCCATAGGTCAGGGAAAACAGGTTCCATCCCAGATTCTTAAATGTGTTTAGAATATTGATTTATTTATTTTGGATCAAAATAATTGATGGGAGGCATGTAGTGCAATTGTGGGAAAATTTTAGGGACCCAGTCAATTTAATCCTTTAACACATGACCATTACAATAGTAGCCACAGATTGTAGAGTTTGACGGATTTGTGTACAAAACAAGAATAGCCTAGAAAAATAAATGACAGTGACATTGCAAAGCCCTCAGAAAGCACTGCTTGTCAATGTGAACAGAGGGATACGTTTAATCTAAGGCTCGGTTTGATATAATCTATGTTTGGAAGGAGAGCTATTAGTGCTTTTGTTGTTGTTCCACTTTGCCTAGGTTCTGCTTATCTCCCCATCAATCTCCGCCTGTTTCCTTACTTAACATTCAGATTCTGTCAAAGGTGATTGCATCTTAATCAAAAAGCCCACAAATGGGAGCTGGAGAACAAGGAGCCAGAGTATTGCCTTCAGCTATTCCTCTTATTATGGGTGGTAATTGCTGGATGAGGAAGATAGAAAAAAAACCCCTCTCTTGTTTGCCGACCATGTGCATGGCAGTCTTAAAATCCATCTAGCTGAAATATATGTCACAAAATGTTTCTTTATTTTCTTCTATTAATTTTCTATTTAAAAATAAATTAATTGAATGTGGCCTCTTTCTCCCTTGTTTCACTTTTTGGGGAGTTTGGAGGGACTCGATTTTGTATGGCGATGGCCACTTTAGCAGAACCAGGGACTCGATTACGTATGGAAAATACTATTAAACTAGAAATAGGGACTGGATTTTGTATGGAGAAGACCACTACAGCAGAATTGGGAGACATAATTTTGACTTTTGAGACGGATACAGCACTCATAGTCATTTGCTCCCTGCTTGTCATGAATTATTCAGTGTCTGCACGCTGCTGTGTTGGGGGAGGGGACTTTGCCCTGTGATTATGAGCATGGCACAGCACCAGCTGGAGAAGCTGCCCAGGCAGCCGACCCTGGGCTGCTCTGACTCCTGACAGCGACACCACGACCCCCCTGCCGCCAACCGAATCCAGAGCCACTCCCAGGGTAAATCAGCTGTGAATCCGTTACCATATTAAACACGGAGAAGAGCCCCCGTGCTTTTGTGGATGTTTCCTGAATATTTCTGCTGCTGCTTTCTCTGCCGAGGTGTTGTGGCTGATGCATATTGCATTCAGTTACATAGAGTCGTAGAGTCTGAGTTTTATATTCTGGAGATAGCTTTATTTGACTCCAGAGTCCTGTTTATTATACCTGATACCTAACCCCACTGAGCACTGATGCCATGGACTTCATTCACTTTCACCTCCTATTTGCTTTTCATATTAATGCTCTAAAAAGATTTTGTCTGCTTATTGCCTCGCTTAAAAAAAAAAAAATAGATATTGTTTTTCAAGGAAAGTCAATGTGGGGACTAACAAAAACTTCTCTATGATTGTTTTGATTGTGTCACACCCTCAGTTATATGAGTTATATAACCATTGTTGCCGCAGCTCAACACAACCTTATTGTAGAAGTTGTTATAAATGGACTGGAGAGGATTTAAATGCAGTTCAGTATTGTTCCCAGAGACCACTACACATACAAGGCCATTATTAGATCATAATCCAGAAGATATGTCCTTGGAGGGAAGTGGGTCATTACCTGTCACTCTGTTGTTCCCAGGGGCGGCCTCTCCTCCAACCCCAGTGTGGCACATATGTATCATAAAGGTCACGCAGACCCAGGAGTTCTGGGTGCACTTTCAAAAAAGATTTTTACATTATAAAGTAGTAGATCACATTAACAAGTGAACAACTGATGTCTCTGTAAGGTGTCTATGACCTTGCCCACCCCACCACGTCCCAGCTATTTGGTTTCTGGTTTTTCTGGGCTGCAGGAACTGGCTGAGACATGCTTTAGGTGCCAGCCAATCAGGACAGATCACGTAATTCAAAAGGAAATCACAATACGAAAGAAATCTGAAAGTAATAACCGAATCAGGTGAGCTGAGGTACAAAGCCTGGAATAATCAAAACATGAATTGAAATTGTGTATTGAGTCAGTTTTAAAAGGAGGTCACAACATGACCAAGTCGGTGGAATGAATCCTTCTGAATACACACTGGGTTTGTGCACATAGCCTTGTTCTCTCAGACAGCCCTTTTTTCTCAGCAGACAGCCCTTGGAAGAATAACCTCCTGCAACCCTTGTAAGCAAGCCATAGTGACAGAGCCAGGGGAAGAAAAACCTTTGTCAACACTTTCACTTAATTAAAATACATTCAGCACTGCAGTTGTGATGTGATTTTCTGAAGGCCAAAATAATCTCCAAGACAAAGTAAGGCCTTGCTCTTCAATGGTGCCCTTCAGTTAAATTGTTTTTTGGAGCCACATGAAGCTAAATACCCTGATTAGCATGTTTTATTTGGGTATATCATGATGTCACAACAGCGGAATCTTATTGTGTCTCTTTGCAATCTTTGCAAGCTGCTGGAATCAGAATAAAATCCCAGACATTTTTAAGTCATGTTGATCGGCACATTGTGTGACACATTGTGTGGCAGATGTGGAGTAATGGAACACTGCAATTTTGGGTTTGTTCTGGTATGAACCTGCTGTCAGCTGGATTAAGACATTTTTGAGGCCTTTGAAAGTGAGATGGACACCAGTTTTTGCAGTGTAATAGCATAAACCGTAGGAGACCTCTATGATGAGGTTCTACGCAGAAATTTCTGAGTAACTGAATGTGGCAATAGGGCCAATGGTGGTAGAAAGACCACCATGCCTGTGAGAAGAAGATTGACCCCCAGCAAAAAGGGCAGGCTTTGTAGAGCATCGCCTCTCTTTGCCTCAACCCGCTCAACAAAAATGGCAGGCCTCACAGAGCATCACCTCTCTGTGTCTGAACCCCCTCCCCCCTCCCTACCACCCTCTCTGCATTCTCCTCACAGTTCGCTTCACAGAAATCAGCAGTTCTCATTCCGCCTTGCTCCAACTGCACTGTTTTAGATCAAGGGTGATGGACCATTGTTTTGCCTCCAAGTCCGACTCTCATTCCCAGATGGAAGCAGCATAGAAATAGCAACCCTTCCCCTCACCATCTGCCCTGGAGCTGCACAGAGGTCTTGATAGGTTGAATGTGAGTGCATTTTTTTTGTGGAAGGGTAGATGAGGAGGTGCTGTAGTGTCATCCCATCTCCTGCTTAGACACTTCTAATGTGACAAGACATTTCACAGAGACAGCTTGTTCAGCTTGGAGGGCTACAAGACTAATTTCATTATTAGTTAACCCTGGTTCTGCTCTTAGTGATGACATCATAATGGAGTCAAGAAAGTTCCTCCAAACTTCCACCAGATCTTTTAATGTAATTGAAGTTTAGTAGAGTGACTTGCTTCCTACAGAGCTAATTTTTTTTTATTTCTGTTCTTTATGTTTTGGTCACGTTTACCAATGGTATGAATTGAAGTTCATTCTTGAACTAAAAAAAAATGTTTGGCCCGATGCCACCATTTTTTATTAGATTAATGAAATTACCTGCAGCAATCGCAGTGTATAATCAGCCAAAGTAAATGTACTAGACTGCCCGAAATGTGTGTGGAGTGTAAATTAATTTACTTAAATTCTTTACAGTGCTTTTTAAGGCGACAATTATGTTCCATCTGTCCACTTTTACATTTTCATTAGTGAGCAGCTGCAATTTTTTTTAAAGTATGCTGGCACTTTTCATTGTAGAAGTGTTCATCACTTTTCTTTCACATCTAGAGTGCAAAACTACAGAGCAGAATATGCAAAGTTTTTCATTATCTTATTACTTAGCAGCAGAGCCGGCATTACTCAATGCAAGAACTAAATACCGATTTTCATCAGAATTGCCCCATCTTCAGTTGTTCCTTAACGCAGATAAATTTGGTGAGCCTGGTGGCCTTGTGGGTCTGAGATAAATTACATGAATTTGTAGGATGGGGTTGAACTGGTTTAGTGCAGAGGTTTTAATGTGGTCCACTGCTTAGGGTTGGATGTGGCCCAGTTCGTTCAGTGCTGAATGTGTGATATTGTCCAGCTGGTTTTGTCTAATGTGGTCCAGCTGCTTAAGTGCTGAGGGTTTAATATGGTCCTGCTGCTTCAGTGCTCAGGGTTTAATGTTGTCCAGCTCCGTCAGTGTTGGGGGTTTAATGTCTTTCAGCTGGTTCAGTGCTTAGGGTTGGATGTAGTCAAGGTCAATCTGCACTAAATATGGTCAAGGTCATATTTTTATGTGGTCCAGAGCAGAGTTATGAAGTTGGTCCAGTTAATTCAGTGCTATCTGTGTGATGTTTAAAAGAAAAATAAATAGGCCAGCCAAGACCAACAGAAAAAACAATTCTCTATTAGCAGACTGCGATGATCAATCAGGTTTTCCTGAGTGCTTCTTTGAAATCACACCATGTTTTCTAGTGCCTTTCCAAGCAAAGCCAGCGAAGGTGGTGAATCCGTAGCCCTAGGTGGCTGTGTCGGCCTACTTCCTTTTCCTGCCAGGACTCAACAACCTGTTCCCAGCCTTGCTGACAGCAAACAACACACACAAACCTTCAGAAGAGCACATCCATGATACTTTCTTTGTTAGTCCCTCTCCTGTATACTCATGAGATAATGATTATTAACAAATATATACTTCTTGTAAATGGAATTAGTTTGGGAGTGTTCTCTCAAGAGAACAAAACGACAAAAAATAATGCATTATAATAAAAACCTACATAGAATTCATATTGGATTAATTAGTAAATAAAAAAGACGAATCTACTGGGCTATAACCAGTGCATTTAGTTTCATCAGTGTTTTCATCAAGGTAATTGGTAATATCAGTTTTATCAGTTACATAAGAATAGCATAATTTTTCCATTTATTGATGTGAAACCACTCTGCAGTGATTCTGCGAGACCAGCAGTAAAGAGGATATCTTTCTTTTCAATGAAACTTACATTATTTGTGTGATAAATTGGATTTCTCTTGGTATTTGGTCTTTTTAAGGATTTCTGCGGTCAGCCCTTCGTTGGTTCCATAAACTTCTGAATTCAATGTTTTATGTTTGCATGATTATAGGGTCAGTACAGTAGGTCTATGTGAGTATATTATATTTCATTTTGGGTTTCTTAAATGTAATAAATTATCCAATAACAAGAATGAAAAGGATGTGGAAGGACGTACAAGGTTTGCACAATGGTGCATGCCTAAGTGCAGAGTTTCCAAATCATGTCATTTTTCAATCTTGACCAAGACAGCCACAATGCTGTCCGGGCCAGGTAGGTTCGAACTGGCATTCTCTTGGCTTCTGCACCCTCTTCATGTGTAGTGGCAGCATTTGCAGTGACAACCCAAGATGCATTAGCACAGTTACCAATTCTCAATTGGGGAGTAAATATGAACCCCCCCCCCCCCCAAAAAAAAACCCCAAAACAAAACAATAGAAAAATTCTAATTTTTGTCTTATTTTTTACCTCAGGTTAGAGGTTCGACCAAAAACAGAATATGGGAGGCTTTCAGTAATTTGTAACACCTACATTCCATGTCTGAGACATAATTTACTGAATGTGACTGTGGCACAGCAAGGAGAGCATGGGACTTCCATCCCCATAGTGCCACAGTGACGGCCAGAGGGACATGAGCCTGGCGAGACTGTGCTCTGTCTGGCAGGCGATCCACTGGGAGATTTGATGGAGACGGCCCAGTGTGGCTTCCCTGTGACTGTGACTGCGCCCCATATGGCAGCTGAAACACAGCATCTCTCCGGCACTTCGCTGTAGCTTCCAGTTGCTAACCCTAACCCAAAGCACTGTCCCGAAACATTGATTTTCAGATCTTCAGATGTTCGTATATGCTGGGGAGCGGAATCGTAGTCATTCACATAATGGTAGCTGTAGTTTTTGAGAATTCACAGCTGCAGGTTTAATAGTGGTTACATTTTATTGTAAGCAAGACAAAACAGCGAAGGAAAAATGATTGAAATCTTTGTATAAATCTAAGTGTTGCCAAGATATTCCCCCCATAAAATGTCAACACGCATTTAACACCCGCATTACATAAAAATAACCTTTGCTACTAGGTTGTATATAATTGAAAGATTCTGTAGCAGCAGAAGCCACGTACTGTTTCCTGGCATACAAGATATTCTCCCAATTATTGGGAGAGTAGTTATTGGGTAAAATGTAATCTTTTCCTCATTGGATTTGAATTACATTGCGTCTGGTACTGGATGGCATAAAACTGGAGCCAGAACAATGCAATGTTTAAGGCTTGATTATTACATTTGTAACAATCAGATTAGCTGAACTGGATCAATGCCAAAATACTATGGGACATTGGTGCACATTTTTTCCTCTTGAAATTGCCCTAAGAAACTTTATGAACAGAAAACACAAATGTATGCATTGAGTAACACTTACTGTTCCAGCCTTGCTGAACACAGCTCACTTATTTAGCATTCTGTTCAGCATAGTCCCATAGGCCACCTCTCATTAGCAGGACTAATCTTGAGACAGAGGCAATGGTGAGGCAGCGTGTCAGGGTCTTTAATAGAATCCCATAAGGTCCCAATGTGTGTTGGAGTGGGTTCCTTATAGAGCTATATTAGGCAATGACAATTAGCAGAAAAAGGAACAATGGACTCTATGGGAAGATGTATGCACTGTGCTGGAAAATAGATATACTATTTCAGGCACACTGACAGACAGCCCCCAGAAGGACCCAGACACTAGAAGACTTTAACAGGTGACGACAGTACATAAGGGTGATAGAGCGGAGTACTTTGTGAGTGGGAACATTATGGACCTAAATTTATAGGCTAGATAAAACGGACAAAGGCAAAATCTCACAGGTTGTACACCCGTTTAAATTGTTCTCATGAAAATTCTGCCCTTGATGCAATACCCTTTGCATTTGTTGCCTGAAAGATTTAGCTTATGTGCCAACATTTTTTATTTACTCTCTAGACCCATTACCTCTCTAGACCCAGCTCTACGAAGACCAGGTGACTTCTCGCTTCTTCTCACTTAATTAAAACAGATCAAACTTGTTTTGTACTAAAGGAAACAGAAGTACAGTTCACTGGTATGAACTGTTAGATATGTTAGAATTGTTAAATTTATCCTGCTACTCAAACTTAAAAAAGGGCATATTTTGATTCCTCAAAAAACTAAAACAAGGTAAAACTGTGAGCAAAAAATGAGCAAAAGAGCCAATTGTACTTGAAAGCATGAAGATGCCGGATCCTGCTGAGTTAGGTTCAGAAACAGCATTCAAAAGGAAACAATGGAGTAGGAGCTACTGATGTGCGTCCAGATCAGCTTTTGTTCCAGCACTCTTCAGAAAGAGGCTCAGAAAGACTGGCCCAAGAACTCAGTAGGGCATGTCTGCTGTCTACGAATGGATTACAGCTATGATGGCAGTAATCACAAATATGCTCCAGGGCAAGAGAGTGGAGTGATAAAGGTTTAAACAGAGGCCGTGCAGCCACAGGGCCTGGGGCATGTCACACTTTATGGGTATTTCATGTGTCTGAATGGATTTTCCCTGAGGTTCCTCCCTGAGCAGATTTGGACACCATTGACTAATTTCACAGCTTCTGGGGCTGCCACTGTAAGGCTCTTTCTGGCACCTTCAACATATACTAATTTCTGAATCTTCCAAGAAGGAAGTTTCTCAAACCTTTCTAAGATCTTCTTTCACATGAAATAATTTTCCTGTTGGAAGCGTTTAAAAAAAATAAAAACAGTGACTAAAACGGCTAGTTAGATTAAATGTCTTTCACACTGAGACTCCTTTCAATCATAAAATCATGTCTGAAATGATTTAGAAATGCTCTCTCGATTAGCCTATTTCTAAGATATTACTAAAATAATGTTGTTTTTTTGCTACCAAGAAGACAACTTATTCCCAAGGTTTACAATTAATGGGTTATAGAGGACTACAGTAAAATCCATGTATTTCTCTCTATGTGTTCAACAGCGATGCAACTCGCTGTGTTTCAGAGCAGAGTTGCCTTTTTCCAGCAATCCAAGTAATTTTAGAACTGCCTAATTAGTTATCAGTGTTTAAAAAGTGGCCCTATTTCATAATTAGGCAGTTTTATCTACGTAATTACACTATTACATAATACATTTTTGAATTAGAATAGGTCTCATTAATTCTATAAAATTCAAACCCTGTCCCCTAATCTAATTTCCATTTGTCACTCTACCCAAATTGCATTAGATTCAAACCCAATGTAGACTGCAGCTAAGGCACAGTGCCCAAATCTCCACGCCCTCTGCCATCCGCTGTGTGCGCATACAAACAGAAACCTCAATCAATCTTGAGAGGGTGGCTGAATGTTAATTTTAATTAATTACATAAATCGGATGTTTTTCCCACTTTTACTGCAGACCAAACCTTTCAGTTCCATATTGTGTCCGTCTGTAATGCTTTTAAAAGTTTAGGATTGGCCGAATTACAATACTTTGAACTTAGCAACTTTGCTTTGGCTAGGCGGCTCCATGTCTTGTCCTCCAACTGAGATTTTTATATTCCATGAGTAGTTATTTCAGTGAGACTAGTTGCCCCAGTATGACTTGTTCTACTGAGACTGACCAAATTAAACCCATACTGCGCTTGCGTTAATGAAAGCTGTGATAACCATTGTGTGGTGCCACGATTGGCCAAAATTGCTTAACAAAATGGTATTGGATGGTATTCTGCATTTGGTTCAGCACCATGGACAGAGGCACATTAAGAGGGTTGCAGCACAATGGACACTGGCCATCTTTGACTCTGGACTCTAAACAATTTTGCCAGAGGAGAAGGGAAGATACCAGAAGATACAACAAAACACTTCCCAACACCAGGTTGGTTTTTCCCTCCTCCACAGGCACAACAAGCAAATAAAAGAAGCACCAAACATTGGTGTAAATGATTATTTCTCTGACTCCCTTTGTATACTATTACAACCCATGAGATCTGACCAAATTCAATGTGAGAAATGTACAAAAATGCTGAAAATCAGACAGGGGGCAATTGTTGGGTAATTATGATGATATATGATATATATATACTTGGTTATATACTGGCTTTGTTTGGTTATAGATACATTCACCTTAGTCTTGGGTTGTTGTTTTCTTTTCTGATGAAGATTTGTGGGGTTTTGTCTTGATTTTGTCATGTCAGTATTCCAATTCTCTTTTTGCTTTCATTTGCCCCTGGCCATCATTTTTCAGTTAGAATAAGTTTTGGAATTTCATTTTCAGGTATTTATATCTTTTTTTCTTTTGTCATACATTCGTTTCTATGATTTTTGTGAGTGTTTTCTTTAAAGCTGATGATTGCCTAATTAAGTATTAAAATATACAACCTGCATTTTCCCTCATTACCTGTTGCCTGTTGCAGCTGTATGGTCCCACAATCCCTTATTTACATTGGAAGGCTTAGGACGTGTTAATTGATTGGGAGAATATGCAGTCCCATGTACTTATCATTCTAATATATACACAACAAATATTTACATATCCTAGGATAAAATATGGAGATCCACTGTTTTTACTCCTTGGGCATAATTTGCCCATCCTCTTCACAATCAGATTTCCTAAAGCTCTCGCATCACCAGAATCATGCTTTTCCCAAACACCTACTTGTTCTAATTTCTGGGTAATGTGCCGCTCTTGTTGTACCATTACCTCAAGGGATAATGCAATGCTATGAAGTACAAGCATACAATAATGATTGGTGCATGTGTCTGTGCAGGTTTGTGCATTTGTGTGTGTGTGTGTGTGTGAGTGTGTATGTGTGTCACTTTCCCCAGTACATTTTGACCACATAGGAAGTAATGAGGAAAGAAAACATATTTATGGGACAAAGATCACAAAGCGATGATGGAATATATTTCAATTAATATAATAAACTGAATGTAACGCTATTCCATAGTGCTCCATGAGTAGGTAAGATGTGATGTATTTGCCATGCTTTATATCAAAACGGTTAACTTGAACAGTAGTGAAACTAAACAAAATGTTGAAACAAGAGAAATTAACGGCAATATGTATTTTTTGAAGTGTTTAACCGGCTTGATTTGATCCCTTGTTATTTAGCAAGGATTTTATCTTGTGTTTTAATACATTTAATGAAAAATACAATTTATGTGACCTTACGGGGCGATGACCTTGATCTGGTCTGGCTCTATGTCTGTATTGTTAAAAAAATAATCATTCCGTTTATGCTCCATGGCTGTTTATAAAAAAAAATATTTAAAAATCTAATTTGACTGGCATGTAGTACTAAATCTCTGAATTACTCTCATTGTGGTGACAAAATGATAAAATAAGTCATGATCACTGAGCTCTGAAGCTACTCCTGTGAGAGAAATAATCACAGACAACAATTTTGATGTAATACATTTTTCAGAAACAAGGCCTTAATGGGAGGAATGAATTTTACTGAACAAGGCTGGCCTACAGGCCCGGTTCTTGACAGCTATGGAAGGGTGGGCTGGCAGATATCCTGGGTGGGCAATTGTTTTAAAAAAAATACAGATCACCATTCTCCCATTATTCTGAATAGACAACTAAACAAAACATGTCATTTACTAGAGTTTCAGACAAAATGTTAATTGTTGAGTCTATCTAAAAATATTTCATTAATTTGAATTTTTTTTTGTTTATCATTTGATTGAATGATTCAATGACTCTCTCATAAAGGCTTCACTGGTTTTGTGACTGGATAAATCAGTGTTTTTTTAACAAATCCTTTGAATTAATAATTCTGTGACAAATACATTTTTTAACCGTCACTTGTTTAACAGTTACTGGTGTAACAATGTAATTGATACAATCGTTATTTGAATTGTTAAGTTACTTCCAAAAGTAGATTTACTCTATTTTGATCACTACTGAAGACATCAGTGTTAATATCCAAACTATTAATTTTTATCCCTGTACTTCTGTGATACTTTGAATTATTGTAACACAGAAATAATGATGCTGTGTGGTTGAAAAGACTATTTGTGAAACTGTTTCACATGACAACTGCTCTCTCTGGATCAGCGGCAGCGCCAACGCAGATTTGAATGTTCACTGTGATCGTAATTGTACTTGTATTGAGTTTGTAGAAAACAAATAGAAATTTTTGTTTTGTTTTGAGGAGATACTACTTTAATGATACAACATAATCTAAGCATCTAAAGCATCAGTCTCCTGTTTTTTCTATCAAAAGTCCTAACAAATTCATCCATATCTAAGGGTACTAGTGATTGACTTATTATGGGCCAATACCACAAAATGACTCTTTCTTGGGTGTAACATACAGCGACGAATAGGACGAAAAGGGTTCAGAGTTGAAAAGGAACTCTCACATGATGCTGAGGTTGCCCCAATGACAAGGGCACTGACATACAATTTATGTAGCTCTGGAAATGCATCTTTGTAGCTTTGCAAGTGTTTGCACAAAGTTGACAGGTCTGTTTCACCAGGAAACTGTTTCGTAAGCACAGGTTTGGCAACAATAATTTTATTTGCCAGACATACACTATCTGCAGTGCCAGCAAGCAAATGTAGAGGGCTCAATAATGTGGCATCTAGAAATGCACTAGACGAAGATACGGCTTTCATCAAGTCAACATTTTTTGTGGAAAATCTATTTTCCATTTCAACAAAGGCCCTGTCGAGAATGTAAAGCAAGGATCTCTTCAGAGACTGACTGGGGAGTATTATAGAATTATCACAGTCAGTGTGGCCACTGTGGAATACACAACACTGACATCTAGTTGTGTATTCAGTGTTCTTCTACTCCTGGAAGGGTATAAATCACCACATGTCTGAAACTAATCTCTGCGAATTGCCTTTAGGAACTCCAAGGATGCACTGACAAACTCACCAGCTTTACACATGTTCACTGTCTGAGACTGGAGAATAGCATTAGCTGGTTTCAGGACACCAAGTACCCGGACTAGAAATTTCTTTGTTTAAAAAAAATTGTGCCTTTTGATTTGGATTAAAAGGCCTGCTGCCTCAGTGCTCAGATCAGGGGTGGCAAAATCATCCTCTGAAATGTCTGAGAGGATGCTCATTCTTAATAATGCACCTTGTCACATCATAATGGCTTGTCCATCGAATTTCTAATAATCGTTTAAGACAAGGACCATCATACTTGTTGGAAAAAGTTGTATAGGAAACTGGCAAAGTCAAAAAACTTTTTCCCACATGGATCACACTGGATGGCATGCACAACTGCTAAATGCAGCTGGTGGTTATAACAATGAATGGAAGGTATATACCGATCAAGCTTGTCTTGCAGCAGGGCTTGTACACCGCCTTGTACCCCACTCATCACTGAGGCACCATCATAGCACTGACTAACTATGTTGTCAGCACTGCAGCCGGCAGCTAAGAGTTGGCACAATATTTGAGTGGAAATGTATTCAGCATCTAGTTGATGCAAGTCAAGCAACCCAATCAAATGCTCCTCTGGTAAGGAATTGCACATAAACCTAATCATTACTGACAAGTTTTCCACATTGTCTCGTGTCCCATCACTTTTAAGGCAAAAGACTACTGAGTCAGCATCTGTGTATCTGCACTTATCCTTAGAAAGCACCATATCAGCCAGTGTTTCAATGATTTTGTTCTGAATGTCCTTAGAAGTATACTTTGCATATTTTGGTATACCCTTTACTATATCGGCCAGAAATGGATATTCAAACAAGTTAAGGAAGAGGCCTACAGATGTATCATTGTTTGACGTTCCTGTGGTTCCACGCAGCCCTTGCTCGTTTACACAGAGAAATTTAACCACACCTCTAATGCTTTTCACATAATATCTGTTTTTTTCCAACTGCATTTTGCCCACTAGCATGCAGTCTGTAGTTTCGCCAGACGCCTCCCGACATTTTAATTCGGACCCGGCTGCCATACACTGCACGTGACAGTGGCTGGATGCATGTTTCTGCATACCCCGGTCGCGTTCCAGTGCTGCTTTCCAATTGGTTTAACCACGTGAGGTAAAAACGACATCTCTCTTGTTAGCGACAGCAAACTTATGACAGGGGAAATAGAAGCATGTGTCCCGCAAAACGCAGTATTCAAGCCATGGACGCGAATGTTACAATCTAGCATTAAATGACTGTGATATGGACCCAAATACATATTTGGGATAGCTATTTAATATCGGCTGCTACGGTGCGTTTGAATTTAGGTCCAGTATTTTGCTGCCACCGGCACTGTGATTTTGGAGGGCTGAGGTGGAGGGAGTCTGATTTATTTCTGAAGTGGGAGCTGGGGAAGATGGAGTTTGTGAAACCAACAAACACGGTCACTGCTGCCAGAGCCACAAACAGACTTCCTTGTAGGCACCAAAAGTCTATGCCTTGTACTCAAATACTTCTGCTTGTGAATGTCATCACTCGTGTTGTGTCTTTCAGAATCTGCTTCTCAGCTACTGAAGACGAGTCGTGAGTGTGGAGTGCAGTTAAATAAAAACATTAAAAAATGCTGCAATTTTAGATTAATAAATAAAAACATTAACGCTGCCTTTGCCTAAAGTCTGATTGGGTGGGCAAGACAGACTGTTGGATGGGCTCCGCCCACCCCTGCCCATGCCTAGATCTGGCTGGCCTAGATGGTTTTCTAACAAATAAAAACCTTACTTTGGGTTGTGTCGGTTTTGATTTGACAATCTATGATAAACGACTATTTTTGGGATTGGAAGCCAAATCGATTATCTCTAGACTTGAAGTATTCGTCTTAAAATTTGTTACGGCCAAAGGCAATAACTTCAGCACAGTTCCTTCGACCTGAAAATATTTATAGACCACCTGGTCCATATATGTAATTCTTATGTGAATTTTCTTTTTTTATTAAATGTAGCAGTCCTAGTAGATAATCATCTAGTTGTAGTCATAATCATTGAGGACTTTTAATAGACATTATTGTAGCGTTTAGCAATTGAGCTACTACTCAGCGTAGTTTTAAGCATAAGACAGACACCAATTTCTCAGGAATGAATGCTCTTTATTTCACGCATGCGCTTACGACCGTCTTGACAAAGACAGTGCTGGCAGCGGAAAGAACTGAACTGACACACAGAAACACAGAGAGAGCCCTCACCTGCACAGATAAACCCGTTTGCGGTGAGGGCAACAATCCTTAACTTAACGAACGTAAAACAGGCACTTTAACTAAACAACACAAATGCCAACAACATTTAACATAACCAACACGTAGAACACATTATTTACACATTGGAACTGTCGGAAGCTAGGTTACCCGGCACCCCCCGTGAGGGTGGCTACAGTCCATAGCAACGGGAAGACGCACTTCGCCATCCCCGTTACAGTATATTGATTTTGCTGAAAATGGCATTCCTGTCTTGACTCAATAGGTTTTGTTCAACATGTACTTGTTAGATCTCAAAAGAGAGTAAGGAGTCGAAGTGCGTCCAAAATGTGAGCTCAGTTTTCTTGAAGCATCAAGGAGCACTCCTTGATAATCACAAAGCTATACCTTATTGAACCACACAATACCTTTATTCACCTCTGGTTGGGGATTCTACAGTAATGATTCACAAAAAACATGGAGACTTATCTTGAAATTCATCTAAATCCGCTCTGGTCATTCCGTATTTGACACATACACATCCACAAGCTATTTTACAACAAAAAGTGATTTATTACCCATTCAAATTCCATATACTTAAGTATATGCATTATTATAATCATACACTAGACCTGGCGATCACCTTAACTATTGACATCCAACCTAATTAAATTTTCATGATACCCAGTGCTGTCCATTTTGTTATAAGGTTTTTATATAAGTCTGTCAGTAAGCCCACTGACGGCGGCAGATTTTGTTACCCAACTCCTGAAACCCAAGTTAGAATTAACCGAGTTAAGAGTTAAATAGAGTGCTTAGCTTCTCAATTGACTCACAGATAATAAAATTATTTGGCAAAAGAACATTCAAATACATTAGCAGTTTCAAAAACAGTTCAAAAGAAAATATTATGCCCAGATATGTTACAGCTGTACATGATGTCCAGCGGTACTGAAAAGCTTCATTTATTTTCTTTGTTTTGCTGGCTTTGATGGGCCATTTCAGTCTTGAAAGAACCTTTCCTCCCTGGGACAATACACTGAGAGCGAATATGAATTAGTATGTATGTAGGGGTACAGTGAGTTGTCATCATTTCCTGTGAAAAAAGATATGTCATTCTAATACAATTTTGCCCCTTTTGTTACATTAATGACAATTTGAGACACATGCAAATACTCTCTTGGGAGTCAGGAATTGCATAAACAACAAACTGTGTTTAACAACAAACATTGTTAAACCTGTGTTCAAACAGGTGTGTGAGTTTGAAAATGTTAAGACGATGCACTGCGGAGGCATTGGTAAGAATGGGGGGTTCGCCATGCTACCAGGTGACATGCCCACAAGCTTGGGGCCACGCCTAGGTCCGGCTGATGTTCACAGCTAGGACCTTGTTGTGTACCTGAGTGTGGTTCTACTTATTGTACCACACAGTGCCTGCGTTTAAAAGACTTTAAAGGTAGCCAGCTAGAGCTTGGCTGGGGGGGAGAGTTAGACCAGAAAATCATTCAAGTTATTCTTCTTAAAATAACTCCCGGTACAATCATCTGACCTGTTCCCAAGTCTCATAAATTATCTTTTTTTAAGCCCACCAAAAGAATTTCTGACAAATTTCTGAACTTCCCTAACTATCTAAAATCCTTGAAACAACTGTTGCTCAACAGCTTACAATTTTTTTAGAATGTAATAATACCTAGGAGACACTACAATCAGGTTTCTATGCAGGTCATAGTACAGAGACAGCACTAGTAGTTAGTAATATCTTTATAGCCTCTGATAACGGCTCTCTGTCGGAACTAGTCTTGACCTTACTGCCACCTTTGACACTACTGAACTAGCAATCTTTTTGAATAGATATTAAGGAAAGTGTTCTTTTCCTAGTTTGTGTCAAAATTATTCTAATTTGTACAAAAAAATTCTGCTATGTCACACAAAGCTTTCAAACTGAGAAAGCAAAATTAATACATAAAACATACCAATACAACAACTCTACTCAAAAAGCCATAGATATATAAAAGTGCACCCAGTGCGTATGGTGTTCATTTTGATCCTGAAATGGCATCATTGATGTGACAAGCCTGTGGCATTGTTGGGGGGAGATGATGGAGAAACTTGTGGAACCAATGACAGATACAATTCATGATACACAGAAAGGGGAGCAAACAGGCAGTTTGCAGGCATGGACAGCACTCAATCAGCGTAGGAGCTATGTCATTGCATGCATTAAGGTCTAACTGTGGGGGTATGCTTCAGTGTAATAGTTATTTAGTTTATGAACCCTCTTTGAGAGGGGAATCATTTCAGCCAGTTATGTGACTATTGAATTCCTAGCAATCAGCCCCATTAAGTGCTTAAACACCTAGTGCTGGGAAGTTTCATGTTTGTCTGAAAGACCACCCAAACAGTGTTAACAATTATAATCCAAAATGATTGGTTTCATCACTGTTTTTGGCCCCAATGAGTGTTTCATATGGAGAGCAACTATATTTAATTTAGGAATTCAGTGAATCCCGATCTGTACATCCTAATGAACACAATACTTCATTAATACCTTGGGTTTTCTCAGAAAGATTGCAATACAAGGTCTCAGTTTAATAAAAATAAATGAAAGACATTGATTAATTTAATCCGGAAATAGTTGTTAGACATGATTTCAATGTCTAGTGTTAGCCTAGGTTAATGTTTGATCGTTGATCACCATGTGGTCCTTGCAGCCCAACATTTGTATGGTTTAGATTAAGAAAAAGTCTAAAAGTTAATATTTATTCATGAATGAATGTGTTACTGATTCCAAAGCATGAATTCATGAAGATGTTTGCCTGGTCTAGTTCCTGTGCTCAGTTGGTTTAGGCGCTCACCCAAACCCATTAAAATTATCATTTGCTGATTGCAATTTCAAAAAATCATCAAGAAAATATTTTTTAAAATATGTTTGTTAGGAAATAAATATGAAATGATGGACCACAGACAAAATTACATGTCAAGGTTAAGGTTTGTCATTGAAACCAAACTGATTAAGAACCTTTTTGAGCTTCAATGTAAGGACATTTGACCCAAACAGTGCACATTAGGAACAGGCTTTCAAACTCAGGAGTACTCCTCTCTCCTAGTATTTTTATTGTGTTATTCTAACTCACATGTAAAAGGGCCGGTGATGACGCTGCTAAAGAAACATTCATTTAAGAAAAACCAAGGCCATCTAAGAACATAATGAAAGAATGTATCTCCTCCTAAGCAAAAAAGTTATATTTTTAATAACTAATCATCAAAAAATCGTGGTCAAAATGTTTTAATTATTCATGAGCAAAGCATGCAGTGTAGTGTGTCATTAACCAATAAACAACAACACAAGTAATTGCACTACAAAAAAGATGCCATGTCATTGTGGGAGGCTGCATGTAAAGCAGCTACAGTGAGGGGAAAAAGTATTTGATCCCTTGCTGATTTTGTACGTTTGCCCACAGAAGGGATCAGTGTATAATATTAATGGTAGGTCTATTTGAACAACGAGAGACAGAATAACAACCAAAACCCCCAGAAAAACACATGTCAAAAATGTTATAAATTGATTTGCATTTTAATGAGTGAAATAAGTATTCCACCCCTCTGCAAAACATGACTTAGTCCATGGTGGCAAAACCCTTGTTGGAAATTGTTGTTGTAGTTGGCCACCAGATTTGCACACATCTCAGGAGGGATTTTGTCCCACTCCCTTTTGCAGATCTTCTCCAAGTCATTAAGGTTTTGATTCTGACGTTTGGAAACTCGAACCTTCAGCCCCCTCCTCAGATTTTCTATGGGATTAAGGTCTGGAGACTGGCTAGGCCACTCCAGGACCTTAATGTGCTTCTTCTTGAGCCACTCCTTTATTGCCTTGGCCGTGTATTTTGGGTCATTGTCATGCTGGATTACCCATTCACGACCCATTTTCAATGCCCTGGCTGAGGGAAGGAGGTTCTCACCCAAGATTTGACGGTACATGGCCCCGTCTATCGTCCCTTTGATGCGGTGAAGTTGTCCTGTCCCCTTAGCAGAAAAACA
>JAOYSI010000023.1:1403075-1441500 GCA_025775065.1 Hiodon alosoides | reverse complement strand
TATATATACACATACATACACTACTGTTCATACCGTTTTTGTTTTATTGCTTCTTTAATCAGTACAATAGTTTTCAGCTGTGCAATCATAATTGCAAAAGGGTTTTCTAATGATCAATTAGCCTTTTAATATTATAAACTTGGATTAGCAAACAAAACGTGCCATTTGAACACTGATGGTTGCTGATAATGGGCCTCTGTACGCCTATGTAGATATTCCATTAAAAATCAGCTGTTTCCAGCTAAAATTCATTTACAACATTAACAATGTCTACACTGTATTTCTGATCAATTTCATGTTACTTTAATGGACAAAAAATTAGCTTTTATTTCGAAAACAAGGACATTTCTAAGTTACCCCAAACTTTTTAACGGTAGTGTATTATACATTTCATATATATATATATATATATATATATATATATATATATATGAAAAGCATATTTCGCGTATTGAAAAGCGTATTACCTCCTCTGGGGCTCCGCTGCCGGGGAAGAAGTTGCCGTCGTCATAGCGATGCAAAGAGATGTACAACACATTGGGGTCACTGTAGAAGGCTTGCTGGGTGCCATTGCCGTGATGTATATCCTACAGGGGGGAGAGAAGAGGTGGACTTAACTTGTTGGACTTGTCTTTATCAGAGTTACCAGAAAGATGTGGGGCCCCCGGACTCACCCAGTCGACAATGAGAATCTTCCTCACATTGAGCTTCTGCTGCAGAAGTTTAGCGGTTATGGCCACCGAGTTGAAGAAGCAGAACCCCCTTGAAGACGCAAACAAAACACAAAACACAAAACAAGTCTAAGTACTGAGCTTAACAGCGGTTGATATTGAACACAGGCCTGAGGAAGCGGGCTGCTGAGTTAATGAAGGACACGCACTCTTCTCAACCAAACTCTTTAAAAGTTCCCCCGGGGTACATACATAGCGGTGGACTCCTCTGCATGATGGCCGGGTGGACGCACCGCTGCGAATCCATTCTTGCCATGGGCGGAGGAAACGAAAAGGAGCACAAGTCATTTGACGCCGTTAACTTAATCTCGGGGAGTAGGGCTCCGCAGAAAGGCCCGGAGAGACTCGCTCGGCTTTCCCCGCAGTCCCTGGCCGGCGCGTGGATCGCTCCCCTACCTTGAGCTCCCCAGAAGCCACCTTGAAGGCTAGCTCTATGACGCAGCCCACAGCCATGCGTACGGCGCTTGAGGAGTGCATTTCATTCCACACTGTGTCACTGTCCACCTGGGGGGAAGCAGTGGGGGGGAAAGACCGCGGTCAGTCAGCGGAGCTGAGGCCCGTTCTCCCCTGCTACCTGTTATCTCATACCACCTGATCGCCGCTGCCCTGGTATTAATCCCCGTGGTGTTGTTATACATACTCATACAGTCTCAGAATAAGACATTGTCAAAATAAATGACAAATAATAACAAAAATAATAACAATACTATACAGTATATGCGTGTGCATATTGGCTGTGTTCTTGGGGCAGAAATAACTATTCGGGTATTTCCTGACCAAATCTGTGCTCCAACAGCAACTATAGCAAACCAGCTATAATCTCTGAAATTCCTGTTAATGAAAGATTCTTACTTTGAAACAAAAACTCATACTGAGGGTAAGACTGAACCCATTACAAATTTACTAAAAAAGATTTTGGCGCTGCAGAACTGGAGGGCAAAGGCCAGCCGCCCCCCTACTGTCCTGTCACCTACCTGTGCTCTCCGCTTCATATAAGTATACGCCAGTAAAAAGGTGGGCAGTCTTATACGCCAGAAACTGAACTGTTGATAAGGATTTCCAGAGCTATGAGTCACTCACCCCAATGCCCCCACACGGCAACACAGCATACATCTTCTGGCTGATTGGACCTGAAACAGCCGGAGTAGAAAGAGAAATATCAGAGTGTCTTACTCGCCCAGGCGACTTGCTCTCAAACAGCTCACTGCTCTTGGGCAGGCTCGCCATACCTTCGCAGGCAATTAAAGGCTGGCTTAATTACAACCAGAAACGTACCGCAGTTGAGCAGCAGTTGATGTAAATTGTGAAGTTTTCAGACTACATCCTTTTTTTCCCCCTTCTTCTATGACCATTTATATAAGCTTAATTGTTGGAACTGAGGTTTTCGGATTTATGTCATTCATTCATCTACCACACAAAGAAAGAAAGCAGAAGCGACCACAACCTATGTGAATAGTAAAGGCTTAGCATTCTATAAATTAGCACTCTCCGCAACCCAGCGTCCATTTCAAAGGCCTGAAATGGTTCAGGAGTCCAGAGAAACGAAAACCTCACAAATTCTTCACATCATCATTCTGTCTATTTACCAGATTGAATTCATTTAAATGATCATTTCTTAACTTTCTAATTGGCTTTTGATGGATGAGAAAACACGGCACTGCTTTCTTCCTCGTACAGCATCTTTAGCAGCAGTAAAACTAATTTGTTTACAGACAAACGATATTGCAGAGTTTTACCAGGACAAAATAAACCGATTTGGGAAACTGTTAGAATCTGGACCGCTCAGCCGTCATACACAAATGTAAAGTATGATTCATTTTGCAAGGGAAGAGGAGGTCTAAGGTCTTCCATTAGAGATGGAAATCCCTCACAAAAGGTCAGGTGTATATGGATCCATAACAAAGACTTGTTTCCCTAGAACACCTAGCAGTTCCGGGAGGCATTACCAATGCCACTGCAAAACAGAAAAACAGCCACACAATCTCAAACAATGAGAACAGCCACCTAAAAGTTTCTTGCAGTCCAGCTTCTGTCTGTTGAGAGGGCTGGTTCCGTACAGCAGGGTGTGATGTTCCGAATGGACCGTCTGGATCTCCTCTAGCGTGGCCTTCCTGCCCCTGATCCTCTGTTCAGAGACACAAAATGGCTGGGTTTGCGATCTGCTTCAGCGACAGGCATTAAGAGTCAGTGGGTCCACCAGCCTTACCTCGCAGCGGTTCAGCAGTCCCGTCTCCTGCAGCCGGGACCAGACGCTTTGGATCCGCCCAGCATGCTCCGGGTGTATGTTGGTGTTGCCGCACAAGCACTGGTGCTTCAGCATAAAGGTGTCGTACACCACACCTTGTGACCGGCAAAGTGGATAAATGACCAATTAAATCGCAGACCTGGCATCAAACTGCTCTTCAATTCCGGGAACACTCAGCAATTCAAAATGGCTTCACGGCGCCTATCCGTAGTGTTTTCTTAAGCGGTTGACATATCGACTAATGATATTGCAAGCAATTTTTTTGTTGTTGTTGTAGTAGTACCTTACCAGTGGTAAAGAGGTGCTTGACAGGCAATTCCACAATGAGGGACCCTTTGAGGCAAGATGAGACCGGGGAGGACTGGGTCCTTCCCAGAGGCCTGTGGGGCATGCCAGTAACAGACTGGAACATGTTAAGCTGCTGCAAGTGCTGGTGGTCCAAAAACTACAAGGAAAGAAATTCAAAAGCAACCGTCAAATGTAAAAAAAAAAAAAAAAATACAATAATCACCATAAGATTACAGTACAAATAAGATAATACAGAGATTGACTTCACATTTATTCAAACTATTAATTGGTGTTTATTTTAAATCAGCCAAAGTATGACTTTTTGGTTTGTTTTTTAAGATTTATTTAGAAGGAAATTTCATAAAGAAAAAAAGCCAGCGGTTAAATGTTTTGTAAAAAAAAAAAAAAAAAATGTATTGGAGAAGAGAAAAGAGAATTTTGATTTGATAAATTATTAAGCGTTAAACATTAGTCTCTCTAGCAAGATCATACGTGCACCTCCCCTGGCTGCAAAGGCACGAAGGTTTCTGGCAGCCAAATCTATTTTACTTTTGTAAATACCAGTGTCAACTAGAAGGATCTGTTTTCTGTCAAGACACAAAGGGCACATACTTTGAGCGGGGGTTTGTGTATGCTGAGTATGTTGTGCAGCTCGCAGTATAGAAAAGCTAGGTTAAAAACACCACTGTTTTAAAAACTTCCAACAGCGAGTTGAGTGTTCTTGCTTTTTTTTTATGAATGGGGAGGTGATGGGCGAAGGGGAGGTGGGGCTTTGAGCATGCCTGTCTCTCTCCATCTCCCTCCATTGGGAATCGGACGGCCATTCTCCGTAAACTCATCTCTATTGAGGGTGAGCAGCAGGCCAGGGGAAGAAGAAAAGAAATGCGCAGAGGGGGAGATGAGAGCACGAGAAGCTCACTCGCTTTTTCATGACCGTCTCGAGCCGTAATTTCCCCGCTCCCACCCTGCACCCTTCACATTAAACGATACGCTCAAATACGTTTTTAAAAAGGGATTTCTGCAAATGTCTTGTGTTTTGAAGGTTGAGACGGAGTCTAAAGAGCAAAGAGGAGGGGAGGTGGGTGGGGGAATAGCGGGGAGTGGGCATAGGGGTTAGTCATCCTAGAGATGCAGTGATGAGTCACCACAGAGACAGGCCCATTCACAGTACTGCAATCGTGTGGAAAGGCAGTGAGGAGGACTGCATGTGTGTGTGACTGTTTGTGTGTGTGTGTGTGTGTGTGTGTATGCTTGCATGTGTACGCTTGTGTATGCTTGTGTGTGATTGTGTGTATGGTTGTGTGTGTGTGTATGCTTGTATGTGTATGCTTGTGTGTGTGCGTGATTGTATGTGTATGCTTGTATGTGTATGCTTGTGTGAGTGTGTGTGCGATTGTGTGTGTGTGTGTGTGTGATTGTATGTGTATGCTTGTGTGTGTGCATGTGCGATTGTGTGTGTGTGTGTGTGTGTGTGTGTGTGTGTGTGTGTGTGTGTGTGCCTCTCCACTGACACAGAAAATCAGGTAGCAGTAAATTTCCAAAACTTTGGCAATTTATTTGCTATCTCATTGCAATATCACTCAAGTAATTTAGTAGCTAACAACTAAATAATTTTGAATATGTGCAATGAATGTGTCCATTTAAGAGGCGGTGACATCAAGCAATGGCTTGTGGCAGGAAAGCCCACCGCTTGCCCCCAGCTTAGCTGAAGCTGCCTCAAACACTGCTGTTCTGCCACTCATCCACACAACTTTCAATGTTCCCTCCTTCCTGTGGATTCACCCATGCCAAGCATTACAGTAGCGGTGTGTTTGGGGAGAGAGTGTGTGTGGGAGAGTGGTGGGATTGATTGAACCGAAAGATCCATTTAACGTTAAGCGTTAAGACATGATGAAAGACCCATCTATGCCTAGAATGTTCTGCCGTCTTATGCGAGTCAGACAGCGTTGTGTGCGCATTAAAGAGTCTCTGCGCGTGCGGAAATGTGAGTGGAAAGAGCAAGGAACACACCAAGATTTTTTTTTACCTGGGGGTAAGGGATGCCCTGCGCGTCAGACCTTTTCAACTCAATGGCCTCATCTTCGTACGCCTCCTCCTCCAGTTCGCTCTCCGTGCTCTCTGCTTTCGGCGTGGCCAGCTGCTTTGAGGGGGGCGCGACCTCCCCTGGCCTCTCCTGCGGCTGGTCCTGCTCCCTCATCGGCTCGGGCCCCGCCCCCTGGTCCTCCTGCATCCCCGCAGTCTCAGTCAGCTCCTCCTCCGTCTCCTCGGGGTGGCTGGAGGGCTGGCGAGGTAGCTCACCCCCCTTGGAGAGCATCTGGGGTATGGGGGGGGGGGAGGGCGTGGCTCAACCTCGGAACGTTCGAGCTGCTGAAGCCTCCGAGGCTTACAGTCGGTGAGCGGGTCAGGAAACCGAGGCTGCTCGAGCAAACATCTCAAAGGCGGAGCTTATAACAGACACACACCCCAGCACTGACGAGCCATTTGTTCAACATCTCCCTGTACATGCCATTTGTTCAACATCTCCCTGTACAAGCCATTTGTTCAACATCTCCCTGTACAAGCCATTTGTTCAACATCTCCCTGTACAAGCTATTTGTTCAACATCTCCCTGTACAAGCCATTTGTTCAACATCTCCCTGTACATGCCATTTGTTCAACATTCCCTGTTTTTAAATTCGGGTTATGCTGAACTGGTGATGCTGTGCGCTGAGGTGGATGATCCTGCTGGGACCTCAAGAGAACATAGTTTACCAGATCCAGTCAGAGAGCAAAGTAAAGTGAAAAGCTATATCCTGAAAAAAAAATTTTTTTGCCAGCAAAAAAGGTCCACCATAATTTCCTGAATTACGAGTGCAATTAGTGTGCATTTAAATTGCAGCATTGTGTCAAATTCCATGCAACACATTCACCAGTCAAACTATCATAAATGGACGGCCATTGACACGCTGGTCTTTCACTGTGGCCCCCTACCTTGCTGAACTGGATCTGATGCTGGTACTGCTTCTGCTTCTCTAGGAACTGCTGGTGCTGCTGCTGCATGACGAGCTGCTGCAGGGCCTGAGGGCTCTGGGGCAGGGGCGCTGACTGAGTGCGGCTCAGTGGCCGATGTCGGGGAAGTTTCCCAACACTACGCATGTTGGCAGACGGTGGCGACTGACCGTAGATCGGCACTAAGCAATCGGATAGAGGGGGAAAATAAACTCTCGTGCTTGGCTTAAGTGTTAACCGACACAGACAAGAAAAGCGACAGACAAACGTTTCTAGACGGGGGCCCGGGCAGAGCACGTTTATCCCGCCGCACGCGTCGTCACAATAAACGGCGAGAGGGTCAAATAGTGTCAGTAGGAGGAGGCCTGCCCAGAATAAAAGGGTTACCTGCTAGCAGCGCACTCTGCTGTCGGGCCTGCTCCAGCAGCAGAACATGCTGCAGCAGGGAGGAGTGGCTGTGGTTGTTGGTGGCTGGGGGCTCGGGGTCGTGAGGCGCCCCGGGAGACAGGCAAGCCGGCAGGGACGAGGTGCTGACAAACTTCCCAGTCAGAGCGCCCCCCAGCCGCATGGTCTGGATTGCCTGCCGCTCCGCCTCTTGCTGGACAGACAGCTTCTTGGGAGCCTGGAGGGTGGCGGGTGGGTTACTGATGGATATTAACTGGTAGTATACACAGGGATACGAGGCCTACAACCATACCTTACAATGGTTTTAGACAAAGGCATACAAATACACATATATGGCTGCGGGAGGGCACTCACAGCAATGTGAGAATTGGCAGCGCTCACGGTAGCAGGAAGACCCAGGGAGATGTTTGGGAGCGAAGGGGAGGTGTACAAGCTGAGCTGGCTAGTTGACCCGTCCATGCTCATCGTCTGGTGCTGGGAGTGCAAATGCTGCGAAAACAGTGGACAGACAGCTTACTTAAAGTCCAATGCAATAACACCTTGACAACACCTTATATCCTAATGTATTCTGTATTCATTCCAAAGTGGAACTTTTACTCTTTTTGAAAAGGTGGTTTATTTCCCCACGCCCAATAATTGAACATGGCAATTTTATTTATATTTTAACACAGGCAGTGTTTCTCAAACTTTTTGTCCAAAGGACACCTTTGTAAATATGAAATTTCCAAGGCACACCATTTTTTTCTCAAAATACAATGAAGCGTACATCTTCATAAATGTGAATTAAATTGTATTAAATCCTACACTGCCTCTGAAACACAAAAAAATAAAAAAATAATAATAATAAAAAATAAACTCAAAACCATGTTTTAGCAGAACATAACCAGATTTGATTGTTAATTGTATAACAACTAATTTAAGGGCTTTTAAATTATGAATTGATGCTTTACCAAAAATGCAGCATGTTTCATTAAGAGCACTAACCTACAGCCAACAAGGCAACTTCACACACAGACACACACTCACACACACACACCCGCACAACCAAAATTTCAAATTAGTAACGGAGGCTTCAGTGACAATGGCGCAAGAAAGTAGTTCTACACACAAGAGCGTTTTAGGGACAAAAACCTGAAACAACGTCTTGAGATGTGGTAGCCGGGGTATCAGCGGAATAATTGACTCCGGCCTGCTTCGTGTCGTGGCCGCAGTACCACCTCAGGGTGTGCGTTCATTTTCAAGAATTCAACGGTCCGTCGTCAATTATTCCTTACGCAAGGACAAACTTCCACGGCACACCAGTGTGAGAACCACTGGTCTAAGCCATGACCCGACAGCGTCACGTTGAGGCAATCAGCCACCCGCCATGAAAATAAACCTGTCCATCCCACTGCTCCGCATGAACAAGAAACCCTCGCGACTTCATTAGGCCGAATGGCAGCTTCTCAACCTCTAGTACGCCATTTATCAGACACATTGAGGGGGAAGGCGCTTCAACGCAGAGCCTATTTGCTGGGTTCAGATGATGATCTTGGGGACTATTCCTGGAAGTGACGCATCGTAAGTGCTTAATGAGGCATGGTTTACACCTGGTATAAATGTTGTTATTTGGCTTTTACAAGCCATAAACCGTTCACACACAGTTGCATAATCCAGCCTGAGATTGCCAATGGCAGATTATTCGCTCTCATTTCCCGGCAGATAAACTTTTTATTTAGCTGTGGCTGAAAATGGGCATGGGAGCCAATGATTGAAAGTAAATAGCGAGTCCAGCCAACAGCAAGCAATCTTAAACCGACTGAAACGACACACGTAGTTAATTGCAACCAACCGAGAATAGAATGGGAGTAATTTCTCACAATCTAAATCCGTTGTTTGTCTTTTAAACTTTTTTAACAATTTGATGTAAGTGCCTGCTGACGCACTTGATGGCTGTTCTGTGAATGAGGGGCACTCTGCCAAAATTAAAGAAAACGTTACATTGTGCCTACAATTTATAAAAATTGTGAAAATGAATCAGGGATAGATAAAGTAAGGTGTTCAGGCCTAATTCAATTTGTGTTTCCTGTTATCTTTGTCTTCAACACGCTATACAAAAACATGTGGGCAAATACAATTAATATGTCGGAAAAGAATATATAACTTTTTCTCAAATAATAACAAAAAAAGGCTACATCGGCCTACAAGCACAGTATGACCGCAATATACGTCTTTTGTAACCAGTAGGGCCAGGATCTTTCTCCAAAAGACTCCAAAAATCGATGCTAGCAAAGTCGCGGCTAATGCTCATCCCTCAGGTTCTTTCAAATGTAGCAGTAGAATCAATCACATGATACCCGGGCAAATCGTTCTTTGCCCAGTGCTGGCCAATACGCACATCCACATTGCTGGTTGGTTTTTCCACATAGAGTCTGGCAGGCCGTGCATCGGCAACCACCGCCGGGTGGAGACGGTCAGGGTACTCCACTACGTAGGCGCAGCTCACGACCGGCACATAGAAATGACACAGCAACTCCGCGGCCCTGCAGTGCAGTAGATGAGCTACACGCACAGAGATCCAACGCAAGCGCCTGACTGCCGTTGGAGCCGCTTACCTTGGCGTGGATGTTGGGCACCGAGCCGCTGGAGCCGTTCTCAGCGATGGCACTGTAGGAGCTGTTGGGGGAGCTGGGCCCGGAGCCCGGGGCGCTGCTACACATGGAGGACACTGCAGCGGAAACACCAGCGCAAGCGGTCAGAGCACCTTTCCGCTCATGAGATACAACAGTGTGCGGAGGGAGGGGGCAATCCACCAAGCCCTTACTATCGGAGGGACTACCACTAAAGTGAGTGTGCCTTCAGGAAACAGAAACGGTGAATAAACTGAGTAGAAAATATAAAAAATAAAAACGTCCCCTTAATGAGTAGTTGTTTTTTTGTAGGAGAGTTTTCTGGAGCAAGAAAAAGTAAATGCAGGCAAAAAAATCGACTGAATAGATAGACAGTGTGTTCAGTAAAATGCTAAATGTGACCAGGACAAAAGCAGAAAGAAGAAACATTCCATCTTTTACCCCAATATGATTATGCAGACTGCCAATGGCAGGAGTTATGTGAGGCTGATACTGCTTTGTGTAATGAATGTGCTGGGGAAATATCGCTGCGTACTGCTGGCACACTGGCCCAGCAAACTAGACTGTCTAGTCATAATGCATTCTGGGGAAAGGTTGGCTTGGCAACTCCACGCTGAAAAGGGTGTAATAATGAACCACAAGGAGTTAATTTTCCAAATACCATCATGAGCAATCTTCATCAAATAAATGTAATAAAACTGGCAAACTCATTTATAGACAGTTTTGATGGCAGCGGCTGCTTGCATATAATGCACTTGTGCACCAAAGACCAGTGTCCCAAAGACCATTAGAAGGAGCCATTTATGCAATACAACACAAGGTAAACAAATGGCTAGGTTGCATGGTTCTTGGGTTGCATTCCGCTTCAGCGAGCGAAGGATGCCCGGCTATCCCTCTAGCCGCAGACACAAGCAAGGGCTCACCTGAGATCTCGATGGCTCTTTTTTTGAACGTGCTGATCACAGTGCCGTCCTTCCGCCTCAGGAGCGGGCTGCTGCGCCTTTCGGCCACCTTCTGTTTTAACCGGGAACGCACTTTCAGGTTGGGCTCGGAGGCTGGAGCAGAGGCGAGAGGGAGAGGCATCACTTTACGGCTTTCAGTCACCCTGCGTTCGCGACAGCGACGATTTGGGATGCGTCACATCGCGTCGCAGGTCGTCGCCCAGGAAGAGCACGCGCAGTCGGGGCCACAACAGTGCCTTTGGCAGTACCCGGAGTGCTGATGTACCGTTATCAGGGTTCTGTCAGCAGGGTGTTATCTGAAGCCAGTCATCTCTCATGAAACATTCTGAGGATGCTGAAAGAAACCAGAGGTTTTGTTTTTTCTCTCCCCTGGACCAAGATAGTGTCGCGGAGCTGGTCGAGCGCTGACTGAAACTTATCAGTCTGGTTGCATTGGCACTCATCGCTTTGCCACTTCAGCAACAATGAACGGAGAAGAGATGATTGTATGCTGGAACGGATGGCTCAGAGACTACTAGCACTGGACTTCACATAAGTCTACATAAGGGACATGTTAACTACAATGGTAACTGCTTGACTCAGAAAAGCAATTTTATAGACAAGATGATCAACGGTATCATGAAAAATATCCCTTTTCTCACAATTCTCAGAGCCATTTGTTGCAATACCAAGGAACACAGTGAGAAGCGACTACACAATCTACTCCACACTGAAGAGAATAATACTGAAAATGATGTAAAATACATTACAAATAGTCAAATAGAAAATTGTACTGAAGGCAAAAAAATGTAGTATGAATTTGCTTTTCCAACACAAACCATGTCATACCGGGGCAAACATTTCTTTTGAGGGCTTTATTATTGTAGCTAGAGCCCACTGCTGTACAACTGACCAATCATATCTGCTTGACATGATCCAGTCCCGCAGAGTTTTATCAAACGCAATGGCTTTTCTATGTTTGTTTTTTTTATCAAAACCATCACTGTCGCTAGAGGGCTGCTTTTTTTTCAGCAATTTAAAGCGCTTGCCAGTAAGGCCGCTCTAAGAAGTTTAAAGAAAAAAGAAGGTACACACCAGAATACATTAGGGAGTCGACATGCCACCCAGTCTTATGTCACTTCACTGTGCATGGGAAGCTATTTCATTTTGAAAGACAAAAAACAATAGGAGGATCAATCAATACCTGGGTTGGCATTTATCACCTCTTTTTACAGGGGAGATCTCTAACTGTCCTTCTCACTGGACCCCCAGTTTGGACTCAGATATCACACATCCTTTAAGATCAGCAACGCTCAGCAGCCTTACTGCTCCACATTGATTGTACACAGGCTCATAAACAGCTAACTGGATCTGATGGTCAGAGGGGAACAGCAGGGAGAGCTTACCCGTCTTGCGCAAGGGGAAGTCATCTTTCCCGTCGTAAGCACCAAGAAGAGGAGGCAGTTTGTAGGAGGGGGGTGTCCCAGGGGTATTGCTCTGAGGGGGGGAGCTCTGGTCCAGGGAAGTGTGGTGGGCCCCCCTGTGTTTCCATAAAATGATTACCGTTGTATTACTTTTCTTTTACCACAATAACCAGAATCGCAAAAAGATACAGTTTTCAGTACTGGCTGCAATCAAAGACAATGTTTCATGGCAATCCTTTTCTCTAAAAGCAATGAGAACTGCCTGATGAAATCTGCCATGGAAGTGTCATACTCTCCATGGAAGTGTCATACTCACCAGCACTTGGGAGGGAAGGAATGGTTAAGTCCGCCAGGTGTGGGATCTTTTTTGTTGAGGAGAAACTCCTGAAGCTTTAACTTCACCTCTGTGCTGGCAATTGCACCTGCCAGGAGCGACAAACCGACAGAGACGGGCCCGTAAGAAGGAAGCAACTACAAGAAATTGGATCATTGTGTGGTAGAAACCTTTACTGAAAAGAGTGTGCTGCAAGTGGGACACCTTTAAACCCTAGACACTATTAATATTTTCTTAAAAACAACCTTATCTTACATATATTACATACACTATATGGACAAAAGTATTGGGACACAATTGGGTATTGGATTATGGATTTAGATCCATAACAACCCCATAGCCTATGGATTTAGAATAGGATGTCATAAAAGCTCCTGTAGGTGTAATGTGTAGATGTGCCAATACTTTTGTCCATATGGTGTATACGGTGGTCTTAAAGGTCTCGTTTATATTTTCGGTTAAATTAATTTTTTGACCCAGTTCCTCATTGTACAATAATATGAATAAAACAATTCTGTTGAGGTGGTTCCTGGTCCACTGTATGCCAGCCAAGTAAGAGGATGTGCGAGTCTCGGGGCAGCGCCTCACTCTCTTTGCCTTTCTCCTTGTTCCTGAGCATGACCAGCTGCTGCTCCAGCCTCTGCTTCTCCAGCTCCTCGTGCCTCTTCTGCTCCAGCTTTCTCTTCTGCTCCAGCTCCTGCTGGCGCTTGGCGGCAAGGATCTCCTGCTGCTGCTGCAGGCATGCGGGCGCGTGCACAGGCACAGGCACGCAAGCATGCGCAGGAACGCAGAACATTCAGAGGCGCACAAACGCAAGGGACGCATACACACAGGACCAAAACGCACCCGGAGAAACGCAGAGGAACACGCTGTTCATGGGCTTGTCTTCAGCATAGTTTTGAGTGCTAAAACACGGCAGCGATGGCAGGTCCAGAGCTCAACTATGAGACTGTCGTTTTTACCTTGGTGGATTTTGTATCCTGAAATTGCTTCAGTAAATAACGAGCCGCATTACCTGATAAACAGTTTCTGCTACCTGGAAATGGACAGGGTCACAGAGTGATGATCCTGTTTCCCAATGATATCTAACTCCCATTTCATTTAATTCCAAAAATCTTACACTATAATCACTTAGCAATTCCAGAAAAATAATGCAGGTAAAGCTTCAATTCAAGCGAATTTCAGCGCTGACATACTTTGGGCTTTTATCCATCATCAGGTCACGCTAGACCGCAGGACCTTGTGGTCAAGTTATCGTGACTTTCTGGATTGCCAGCATCAAGGCCGCCCTTGACGCATAGCTCTCTGTGAGCACTCACCTTGAGGTGCTCCTGCAGCTGCACTTCGTGTTGGCGAGTGAGGACCTCGTGCTGCTTCTGGAACTCGGCAAAGAGAAGCTGCTTCTGCAACTCCTGCTGTTGCTTGAGCAGCAGGAGCTCATGCTGTAGCTGCTGTTCTCGCAGCATTGGGTCTATGGGCGGGAGACTGAGCCGGGGGTCTGTCCGCAAGTCAACGGGACCGCTGCAAACGCCCTGCTCCCCCCCGCCCCCACCGGGGCTCTGCATCCCCACCGGGAGAGGAATTTTCACCTCCACTGCTGAGAAAAAAAGACAAGAGTGCAGCGATCAGAATACTGAATTAACTACCTTCCAACCTGCCAATTTTCACATCTGTAAGTGAGAATATAGTCATGAATAAAGTCAAGAACGAAAGGCAAAGATGAAATCAAAGAAATCATAAAATCAAATAAATGCATTAATCGAAAATGGATTTATGCACGATAGATCGTGCCTTTCACACATTTTAAAACATTCAGCACGTAGGTATTTGCGGTTAACACTGTACGCACACTTTGGTTTATGTTGCATGGAAACTACAAACAATCCACCAAAAGGAAAAACAGAAAAACAAATACTTTCCAATACTTGCGTTTCCAATTTTGTCACTGGCAGAAATTATGGGTTTTACAGGTAAGTGATCTGTTCCAGCATAGAACAGATTACTTACAGATCACTTTCCATCCCCAGATTTATGCTCTCAATTTTTGTAATGCCAAGCCCAGGGCTAGGGCAGCAACACACTGAGAGTGCTCCAGTGGATCACAGCAGAGAGAAGATACCAAACGGTGGTTTAATTAGTTGGTTTTTGCACTGTGTGCTTAAATAGAACAACCTCACATGCAGTGTAAAAATATACAGTTTGAGTGTATAGCGCATCCCGCCCCCCGCATCTCCATGTGCGGTACGTTTCGAGACAGTACGTTTTGTGTGCCTCAAGACTGTTATCGCACCACTTTCCTGGAGGCGGCAGAAATTGGAATTTTGCGGTTAATGAGATTACTTGCTTTAAATCGATAAGCACCTAAATATACCCCAAGTTAATTTGTGGATTCCTTTGTGTGTGCCAAAAGCTGACGTCAGAGCAGCCTTGTTAAAGTCAATGAAATGAACCGTTAATGTTTGGTGAAGGGCTGACCTACCTAATTGGATTAATGGTATGAATACAGGCATGAAATTTGAGACTCTGGTCAGGTTTTCTGGCGGGCCATTATTAAGAGACCGCCTGGTTAAAGTTGTCATTTAAATCTTTATAGCCAGTCAGTAATAACGTGCCTTAACCATAGTGCTTTGACACTATTGACCACCAGATCCTTTTGAAAAGACTTGAAAAGAAATACTGGTATTAAATATAGCGATCTTCCTCGGTTTAGGTCATACCCATTCAATTTTCTAATATCGAATTCTGGAAAAACTAAAATGACAGTCTTAGACCCTAAAAATCTTTGCTACACAATGATAAACTACTATTGCTAATGCATTTACTTAATGCTCAAAGAGGTGGCTATATGAATGCACATGCTAAATATTGTGGTAGGAGAATAGCCTTACCTGCTTTTGTCTGAGAATCAGATTCAATCTCAGCATTTAAATACAGAGTAATAAAAAAAAAATTAAAAAAAATCAGTAGACAATAGACAAATCAGTTTGTCCTTTAGATATCTTAGGCACTGAGATGGAGGGTGACATTTGGCCATAGGATCTTCAGGTTCTAAGAGCTTTCCTCACTGTGGCTTCACTATTATTATGCCAACCCCCATTGGCATGATTCTACTCTTAGGGAGAGAAAAGGTACCTGAAACATCACAATGGCTAGGTGTCTTCCCCTTCATAACACTTATTTTGTATTTGTATGCCGCCACAGTTTATTCCTGCTTAATGTTGCACAAAAGTAAATTCATCCCCAATGAGTACCAAACGGTAAGAATCAAGAATAGAGTGTGTCCACCTGTGGGGCACTGATGGCTATCCCTCCAGCCATCCACATTGTGCTGAAGATGCTGAGCCACTCTGCCATTGACTGAACCAATTTCTTATCTGTACTATATATTCACTACCGTGCCGTTTACCAGGAGCTCTCTTGACTACCACTAGAATCAGTGGATACTTTTTTTTTTTTTTTTTTAAGGTTTATTCTGTATATTGTGAATTCAAATGTTGTTGGATCAAATATTGTATATTCAAAAAAAAAGGCAAAAGCAAATCAAATGTTTTTGAAGGACTGATAGATTGAGCGTGTGTTTGGTTTCTCAAATTACTGCACATTGATGATAGCTTTAGCAGATTTTGGATTTGGATAATCACCAGTGCGGAACCAGAATCTGACTGAAGCTAAGAACAAGAAAAGCTTCGTAAATGTGGCCACAAACTGTACACCAGCTTATTTGTGTGCATTTTAATTGTGCTCAGATACACACTGTCAATGGTTTCACCCATTTGGTCAGGAGAGGAAGGGTAGGTAATACTTAACTCGAAGTGCATAAACAGGGAAAACATTATGAAAAATCAAAAACAAAATTCACCAGGACCGAAAATCTCACTGTGGAGATCAAGTAAGCTTTTAGCACTCTCGGGTTTTACACATCTGATAATGTTTAACTCACTGGTGTTTTTGTAATCAAATAGAAGAGTGAGGCTAAAAATAGCTTTCTCTCCATGGCAGCTGTTTGCATAAATGGGAGGGCAGGGTTGTGGTTGGGTGGATGGGGGGTGAGGTAGAGTGGCACTTATCTTGCTTTTATAATAAAAAAATAGCAAAATGGGGGGTGGAGGAGACAAAATAAAGCAGTAGAAAATAAATCAGCCCATTTTGAAAAAAGACAACACAGGTATGCATGCAAATAATACTACGCAGGTCTGCGTCCAACATGCCAGCGCTATCCCATCCAATAGGTAGCAACTTCTTATGTGCAGAGTATAACCGTTTTTTTATGCAGGCTATGCAGAGGGAGGCGCCACAAATAAATCCCAGGAGTAATACTCTCGTCCCAACTTTAACAAAACATGCAAATCCTGCTACATCATTCGTTTTTTAAAGCACCGTTCCATTGATTATTGTGTAAATGAGCGCTCTTCCCACAGTTTGCAGGAACATCAGAATGGAACAGGTCATGTTCCGTTTGGGCTAAATTAGCCTTGGTGTTTAAGGTTGAAAACTGAAGTTTATCTCTGGTGGGGTCGTCCAGAAACCTTCTGGTTCCACCAGAAGCTTTCAATCAAATAATCCATCCAATTACCCAGTCCACTGTGTGCCTTTTACATCCAAGTCCACGATGAGAGCCAAAGACATATTTCTGCAGTGTTTTCATCCACATAACCCAAAGACACAATGTGCCTTTTCCCCTGTAAGTAATCTGGCTAACTGGGAGGCAGCGATACAGGAGTGTGAGAGATGCTGGGAATTAAGTCTGACATCCCAAGTGCTCAGACCTTGTTTCTCTAGACTGGGGTTTCCCACTCCCAAAGGGCTGCAGAGTCTGAGAAGCACTCTCTCTCAATTAGCGTCTGTCTGACTTGATTTCAATTATAAAGTCAAGAGGCAGGGTGGAACGAAAACATTGCAGACACCATCAAAGACTAGGATCGCCCAGCCTCGCTCTAGTCAAACGTGAAACTTTCTGGAACTGTACATTACATTGTGACCCAGAGGAGAGTTTGTCTCATGCGAAGTAGTGGAGCGATGTGACAAGAACTGACCCATCATTGCTGCATCCTACCTTGGATCTAACCTTAACATCCAGCAGAAGGAATAGGCACCATCAGGGAAATGGGTGCTTGTGTAGTAAATTTAGAACATGGTGTTAGTTTAAGAATGCCGTGTTTGGACATTGCTCTTTGTGGGCATAGACACATGTATCAGAAGGTATCAAGATTCCCATCTTGCTCCTATTGAGCCGAGAGGAGGGAAATGGAGGATGGAGTTCTCTCGTTCTCTCTCACTCTCTGTGTTCAGCTGTGGGTCGGAAGCCAAGTGGAAACCTAGACCCAGCCCTCAACAGGAAGAAAGGTACCTTTAAGAGCAGCAGGCACCACAGTTCACTCCAGCGTGGGAGGCTGCTATAACTGGCGACGATGATGACCTCTCCCCTCCCCTCCCCTCCCCTCCCTATCCCCCATGTAGCAAAAGCTCTCACCATCTTCTGGTTAAAAATAACACCTCCATCTCTCTTTCACAACATGAGCGAACTTACCAAAGCGCTGTTCAGCAAGAACGGGAATCCAAGCGCAAAATAAGTGTCCTGAAGAACTGCAAGCTACTTGTTTTTGGAAGAATAGCTAGCTGTCATTGTTCCATGCCGACTCCACCTAACAGAAGGTGTTCTATTGTCAAAGGCACACTCACACCAATTGGTTTTGAACCTCCCATACCGGCTGTACTGCCTGCAGTTTTACAATGATGTGTGGGTGCTCTCCCCTGCAGGGACTGAGCCCTAGGAGCTCCCAACCCTGTTTTTGCAAGTTCTAATCATGTCATTTTCCCATTATGACCTGGAGTGCTCAGCAGCAGTGCACAACTAGCAGAGAACTATACCGTCTGGGATATCCCAGGGTGGGTTAAATCGGCAGGGCTTCTTTTGGCCTGTCGCTAACAAGCACCCCCCTACTAGCTTCTTGGGCACCTGCAGGGTGACAGTGCTGTCGAGTGAGGCGTGCCTTTCCTACAATCAACACTGAAACTCCTGTGCAAGCTGCGTAGAGTAAAAAAACGGCAGGTGACTCGTAGTGGAGGATTTCGTATCAACGAGCCAATAGGCATCAGCACAATTGGCAATTTCAAACTGGGGAGAAAATTTTATTGTATTTCTGTTCCCTCCTCAGGTCCCTAAGGAATCACCCTTCCTACTGCAGGTTTTGCAGTCTCGTAGGAGAATGTTTTCAACAGTGAAGAGGCAGCAATTTGTCATGCCAAGTAACCAGCCTGGGCAGGAGGAGGGGTGGCTTGGTTCCTGTCAGATCGCATTGGGAGATGGGAAGGCCTGGGACCAAGCCGAGGTAAATGAAGGCCACCAGTTATCATGCAGGTCTCACTCACATCCAGACAGTCTGGATAGCACTGAACATGTTGCCGGAAAACATATAAACTCGCAATAACATTAAACTGAAAGTGCATAACATTCTGAACTGTGCCTAAATATCATCAGAAGAGATTCTTTTTTGCAGACTTGACATGTTCTCGGAACAACCGGAGGTGAATAATCTATCAGCTCCTTCTAAAAGGAAACTGTGAAACCTGCTAAGAATGCAAATGCTCTTCTCATTATGTTTATATAGCATCATGCTTGTATAAATTGTATATAATTGTACAGCATAACTACAAGGCAGTACAATGTGGGTACAGTTAATTTTGTTTGCATTACACACAACAGCCAGTAAATATCTTTCCTTGGAAGTTACGTATTGGTTATCTTAAGAACAAGCTCACGTAATTGCAGCCTGTTATACCCCTCTGAGTTGAATGTTTTGCAGAAAGCAGATTACATAATCTATGCTGCATCAGATAGGGGAGGAAAAACCATGTTTGTTTATACATGTATATGTATATATACACATATATTAAACTTTTCCATAAATAGCACATGGAAATATGCAGTAGCCTATCGTGTCAAGTCTGTGTATTCACTTTGTATGCCGTACATGCAGAGCCAGATAACGAGCGCAAGGCACACAAACGAACACAGGGTCCAAGCTGGTCAGCTCGAATATAAATGGAAGCAAGCTCTGGAAGATTCACGGCTGCTCGGAACGGTTTTTACAACAATTGGAGCGTCACTCCGCTAATAAGAGATGCCGTAAATAGCTCCGTGATTTATGCGCCCGAGGAACTCCATAGCTTTGGCAGGCCCCCCTCCTGTGGGGTAGCTCCTTGCGCTGGGAAAACAAAACCTTTTAAAACCTCTTTAGAGGAGGCCCAGAAATTAGAAAAGAGGTTTGAAGGAGAACCCATGGGAAGGGGCTATTTTGGAACGGCTGATGCACACACTGGCCAAAAGGATGTAGTGTGTATCTGATGCTTTCATTCTCCATTCTCGAGATTCTCCATTCAACCATTATTTTATCATAGTTGCCAATTCAATATCAGGCTGTCTGAAAACTAAGGCTTGTCTTGATCTTCCAGAGAGAAGCTGATGAGGGGGAGTGGGCGAGTTACCCTTGAGCAGTTCAGCATGGATCAGTTAGGGCTCCAAGAATGCCCTCCTAGTTACTCCATTCACTGCTGTACATCACCCAAAGAGGGACTCTTACAGCCAATGTGTGACAAGCTTGAACTATCCTACTGTACCACATCCCGGACCACAGACACGCTCCTGCCTGTGGCTCCCTACCCCGGTGGGATGGGAAAAGGTGAACACATTTCTCTTGGTTTTGTGGCTCCCACGGTACCTGCCTCTTAGAAGACTATAATATACAATACTATAATGAACTATAACACTAATACTGGTCTGAGAGTTCAATGTCGTTTCCAGGTGTTATAAATGTTCAATCTCTGACGTCAATCCCTTGTGTGAGATTTATTTTGTTCTCTTTTTGCGATGAGGGGAAAATTAATATGCATTGTGCGGAATCCAATTCACCACATTCTTAGGAAAGAGGTTTCCAGTATGTATTCCAGCTCAATAAGGAATAAATTCAATAAACTCCCAGCATGGGCAGAAAATTTAATTGTTGTATACAACAGCAACAAGTGTCGGACTGAACTGTAAAAGAGATCATTTTAACGGAATGTTTTTTCGATAAAATGCTTTCAAGCTAATCTGACATTGGAACGTTCAGTAAGTGAGAAACAGCTAATTAAGAACTTTCCTACTCATACATAATTATGAGCAATGATTAACATCAAATTGTACAAACGCGTTTCAGTAATAAGGTTAAATTGCTGTACACATTTTCATACACAACCATGTAAAAAAATGTACCATTTCTTACTGCCCCAAAAAAAGCAAAAGCTAAATCAGGTGGTAGAGCTTTTTTATACAGAGCCCCTCGACTAGGGAATACTTTAATAAATACTTATCTAGGAATCAGACTCAGTCTCAACATTTAAAACCAGATAAACGTATATGTTCAGTCTGTCCTTTAGCCATCTTGGGTGCTGAGATAGATGGTGGAATTTTGCAAAAGAATCTTCAGGTGCAAAGACCTTTCCACCCAGTCTCCTCTCTATTAGCAGGCCCACCCTTGTTGGTCTGGCTGTGCTCTTAAGAGGCAGGAAAGACTCTGACCACCTTCATGGCTATATTTACCTTCTCTTGCATCTCACCACTTTTTTTCCTGCTGAGACTACATAATTGTCATACAAATACTGAATTAAATTTTATTCCACCTCCCCTTGCCACCCTTGCCTGTCAGCTTCTAACTGCATTCTGCTTTTCTTGAGAGTTTCCCCTGACCCGGCGTGGGAGAGATAAGATGTGGCAAATCTGAAGGAGGGTATCATCTCCAGTGCAGTCCTGGCAGCAGGAATCGAGAATGAATGAAGAATTAATGAATAAAGTTCTTACATATAACTATTTTGAGAGAACCGCCCAAAAGTAGCCCCCAGCTGCCCCAAAGTCCTTCAACCTGTTAACTTGTATAATAATAAATGGACCAGTGCATCACTTGTCCATCTGCACATTAGATGGAAAAGCACACACACCACTGAAGAAGGAAAAGATCTCGGCTCTTGGTGAGAACTGAGGACGCAGGAGGTGAGGAAGGACACACTCCGACGGACGACGGGTCCCAGAGCTTTCGCCAGCACCTGAGAGGTTCCTACTCTGCTTCTCCCAACTTCACCATGGCTGGGCAGCACTGTTGATAACAGACACAAACCGGGCTGCCCTCTTAAACTTGAAAGCCGGATCACACACACAAATACCGAGAAACCAAACACAGAATTTCAGAACCCAAGAACAAACTCCCCAGCAGCTAGACCTAGGCACATTGAGATGACATCAAGTGTGTACAGTTTCAGAATCTTAACGAGTGAGAACACTTGTCCGATCCATTGGTAGAACCCAGTTCCAGTTTCTATTTTTTCTCCTTGTATAATACTCTGGTTTCTAAATACACCCACTCAGCCCTAATAGCGCTACCTTAATAATGCATTCAGAGGAAAGACTTCTCGTGGCAAGTGGGTCGTGTCAGCAGCAGATGCACATCATCACCAAGTTCTCTTGGTCACCGTCCCCACATGTTCTGGTAGACATTGTCCTTGGCTTGTCTACAAACTGTGCGGTAAATGGGAGACTTGAATTAAAATCCAAGAACATTCTCAGAGCGGCTTGCTAATGCGGCATTCATTGAGTCACGGCATTCCAACACAACAACAACCCAATATAACTGTAAAATAAGGTAAGGTGCACCGCGGGGGGGTGATGGGAAGATAAAATGCAAATTAGGAACAAGTCAATGCGTAACCGCACTGAACGGTCTCCAGGGAAAGGACAATACTCAGGGACGTAACACTATATTTATAATTCATTTGGGGGGCTTAGGCGGAGCCAAATAATATTGCTGGTGGGCCAGATTTGGCCTGCGGACCGGCAGTTGACAAACACTGCACTAGGAGCTGTCCAGGCAAGAGGTTAAGGTCTTAAATTTCTCAGGCTCTAAAAATAAATGTCCTATCTCTTGCTACCCCCCTTTGCGGCAGGGGAGTCGGGCAGATCTGGAAACGGCAGATGGGGGCAGGTTTGGGAATGGCGCGGTCTACCACTCTACACTGCCAATGCAGACACGGGACCCACAGAGGCCAGTAAACAGGAGTGGCAGGCCAATTTTTTTTATTTTTTTTTTTTTTTTCGCAGACCCTGAAATAGCATCACTTGCAAAGAAAATGAGTGCGGGTGGGAAGCTCGACTATTTTTATGAGCGTCTTATTTTAGAGGCCTCTTAAAAAACAACAAAAAAAAAAACAACAACCTTGGCCCTTGGCAGGCAAATCCATGAATGTTCTTTCACCCCGGGTTGCCTCTGCTTCATGGCCTCCCAGGTCCAGAGAGCAATAGATGTCTTGTTGGGTTCCACCACCTGCTCCAGATACTGCCCTAGCCCTGTTGGTCTGCAGCCATACCCGTGACTTCACTATGTATGGCCGCTAGGCCACTTGCCACCTCAGCCTTGGAACACAAGGACACACCCCATCCGGTGCGACGTAGGAGAGAAAACGTGCAGCGCTAGATGCGTTTGAAGTTATGGACTGAAGCGGGAAATTACAGCGTCGGCCAATCTGGAACGACAGTGGAGTGCCCCGAGCCCGTGCCGGCTGGCCCAGATTACAGGGCAGACCCAGGTTCCCATGCATGTCTGCACCCCAACTACGCAGATAATTAAAGAGCTCGGAGCAAGGCCCTGGACAAGGACCCGCACATCTGGAGATGGGCTACACTTCCAGAGGATAGTACCCTGCCCTGTTCGGAGTGGGGCTCAGTCGGTAAAGGCAGACTTAGTAAGCCCTGTGAGCTGGAGTACGGCGTTTCAAATCCAGCTCATAGGCCAATTGTGACCGGGAAAACAAAGTGGCGGGGGGGGCACAATTGGCAGTGCAGCTGGGGTGGGTTAAACTGGCAGGGGTTCTCTTAGCTCCTGTTGCTGAACCTCTCATGCGAGCCGTGTGGAAAAGAGGCAGGTGTCTCGAAGGTGACTAGGAGTGGAGGAGACCAGTTGTACTTCCTCACCCTTCAATGTGTGGTGACGGGAGTCGTGGGGACGAGCCAAGACGCATTAGCACAGTTGGCAATTCCAAACTGCAAAGAAAATCCCCCAAAAAATAAACAAATAAACACATTTTAATATGTCTGGCCTGGAACAAGAGAGCCCACAGCGGTAGGAAGCCCTTTCTTACGTGCTAACCTAATGGTTTCCTCCTGCCAATCCAAAATATAAACATTGCCTACAGAACATATACTTAAACACAACACAAAAAAACACTCTGAAATGTGCTTTTCTGAATATACTTTTACATGGCTTGCACACTGAAAATGTACATATAATGCTAAGCTTCTTTTTATACATTATTTTTGTCCATATTTACACAATGAATGATACGATCCTGCACACACAAAGCTGTTATCCAAGCAACTATTTTCTTATACCATCAACAAGTTCAACAAGTTCGAACTAGCAACCAAGGGCCATGGTATTGCTGCTATATGGTAGGTATCCATCTGAGTGAATGAGACAATTAAAAACAAATTAGACATTTAAAGGACAAGGACCGCTGCGGGAACCATTGTGCCAGTGTCATGTAGTCGTGCCTGAATGAAAACAACGAACTAATGAGAATGTTCCGAGTGACGGCTGAGGCTGATGGTCTGCTGCTACTGACGACCTTGTACCAAAGCGGACCCAGTCTCTTTGACGTCAATGTGGACCGTTTGACAAGACTGTGTCAAATCAATAGTGTGCTGTGTCTACAGCAATAAATAGTTGATAGGTTTATTAAGGCAGAGCAGTTCAGAAAGAAAAGAGAACTAGGTTGCCATTCGTTAAGGAACAAGCAAAAATTCAAAGAAAATGTAACTATTTTCCTAATGTAAAAGGTTGAGGTGCAATTTGAATCAGTGATAACAGAGCAAACCACAAGATTCTCTTTGCTAGATAAATCTCCCAAAATTAGCCTAGCATCCCTTCAGGCTTTAGTCTGTCACTGGCAAGAGGAATTAGAGGCGTAATTTGGGTTACGCTCCTGTTGTGCTGGACCTTGCTTTGTGAGTATTCACTTCTGGTCTTCTCATCTTCCTTCTCCCCCCTGTGAACAGTAAACACTTTCTCCTGTTCCTGAGAGATGCAATCCCTGAATTATTCATGCCCAAATCTCTTAGCAAGGCCTGCCAGTTTTGAGCATTGTCTCTTGTGTGGGGTGGAAGACGTAGGAAAGAAAATCCCATTTGATCCCAAGTGTCAAAAGAAATCATGCCAATTGCTATATAATAATTTGATTTCAGATATACTGAGTCTGGTGCAGAATGTAATTATAAAGTGCTGGGTTGGGATTGACGTTTGAGGCAAAAATTAGTTCTGAATTTGAAATCAGCAGCGATGACTAAAACAGGGTGAAAATGCATCCTTAACAACGCGTCACAGGTGAAAACAGCAGTGCATAAATCAGATATGACGACCAATTGCTCACCAGTTACATATATTTGGCAATTAATTGTTAGAAGGAGCTTGTGTCACAGTACAAACCACTGAGTGTTGAAAATTCCGTTCCCGTTTAAATATTCCCTCAATTTCACCCACGCTGAATGGGCACGAGGACCTGAAAGTCATCTAGTTACAATGCAAACAGGGCTATCTGGGTGGCGCTCCTATTTGATCTGTGCCTTAGTCATTAATGAGGGCAATGATTAAGTAACATGTTGGGAAGTATCCAGCTGCTTGTAGTCTAATCCACAACCATTTAACTGATGGGTAGTGTTACTTTTACATTATGTAAGTAAGGTTAAATTAATTAGCATATCAATGATTCCAACCTTTGATTGGTGTTAATGCACTCTCTTTTGTAAATTTACAGCTTTGTTCCGCTTCAATTGACAATGGTGGCGAGGCTATATCTGGCCTGTCAGCAGTACTCTCCTTAAGTACCAAAATAACCGGGCTGGTTCTGTCACAAACAGTGACCGTCAATCGGCACTAAAAGTCAGAGAACTATCAACTCCAACTTCACCAAACTGCTAATGAGCTGCACGCACACACAAATCGAAAGATAAACAGAGCCGCAAAACCAATAATAGCCCCCGGGGCATCTGTAGGGAGCAGGCATATACCGACACCTCCATGCACTTTGTTCTGTTCAAACTTGGTCCGAGTGGTGTAGGAAGCAACGGAGTAAGGGCTTGCTTCCTGTGAAAAAAAACACAGTACATCCTGGACAGCGGGGTAGAGTAAATGTAAAAGCAGATGGAAAGGGAACACCTGAGACGTATTGGGCACGAGGCAGAAGAATCAGGATCTGTTGCTGCTCATGCAGGAGAAAGGGAAAACGCAGAGCTGATCACCACTCAGGCGTCCGGTAGAAGCCGCGATTCCTCTCGCTTAGCCTTATAAGGGGCTCCCATTCGATCCTTTTCCTATGATTCTATTTTTAAGCGCTTGTTATTTGTTTTGATTACGTGGGTGCCTGCTCCAGAGCTTCCCTTCGCAACAAAGGGGGCTTTCATAGATGCCAGCTTTTGTAAGTGACTAACGTTCAAACCCGAGTGCGGGGCACCTCAGTGAAGCTCCTGTGCAATAAGCAGCACAGAGACCCAGTAAGGCTTCTCTCCCTTCTCATTTCTATCAGTGATGAAGCACAGGTCCTTTACATATACACGAGAAGATACCGTAAACATGACATTTCCATCTGTCCAGCTCGTTCCAAATTAGCAATACATCTTGCAATAGCTCACCGACTGAACCTGCAATTAGTACATTTTTAATTAGAAAGCACTAAATGACGCGACTCATCTGCCCAAGTTTCTCAAGACAGACCACCAACCAGATTCACCAAAAACCTTAACAATGTTTGGCTCAAAGTAAAGCAAAGTTTGAAATGACCATCAATTTCCAGCTTTTAAAAGAACATAAAAATCTTTTGGTAGTACCCAATGGTTAAACGCATAGAAACGAAACTCGGTTTCAAAGCCATTCTTTCCCAACGAGTTTATTGTTACCTTGACATAAGTACAACACTAAAAGCATTCACCTGCAGCAAGCTGCTCTACGCATATCTAGTTTCCAGGCACCTGTCTGCAGGTTTCAGATCTCCTTTTTATATCAGGGTTGTGATTTGGCCACATCTTCAGATCACCCAAGTAGTCCAGTAACTCACCAGTCCCGGGGATGTCATGTATCCGGGTCCTAGACAGCAGCTCGAGCGACTGCTCTCGGCTGGACATTGCATCCGCGGAGAAACAGGATTCCGTCTCGTAAATCGTCTGCAACATCGCACGCAGTCCAGACACAGTTGGCCTCAAAAGCATACCAGTCCAATTGCGTTCCAGAACGGTAGCAAAGGAAACATGGGACAGAGGGCAGGGAGGCACACAACCGGAAGAAAATTCAACAAAACAAACAAATGAAAAATCGGAGCTGCATGAGAAACTCCTGGGGAAAAAATAAATTGAAATCCAGACCACCAGCTGGCATTTGATTATATCCTCCGAACAAACGGATAGTTTTAAAAATACATAAACAGGGGCTCTCTATAAAGTCTCTGAGCCAAGAGGAAATCTGAGAAGTAAAACAAGTAATGCACAATCACCGAAGTTAATCTAAAGTGTCGGGACAGAACAACTTGCAGTCATCCTTCAAATCCTGCTCAGTTGTAAGCTGGAAAAAGGTAAAATGAAGATGCACATTTGGGAGGATGGATCAAAAACACTAGGTTCAATGGCCACAAGTTCAAATCCACAATAAAAAAGTCTCCTCTAATCAGAGCTCTCTTTTTAAAGATAGAACAAAACCATATTAAAACTACTCAGATTTGAGTCATGCACGAGGAGTCGGAGAGCATTTCCAAGAAACACACAGTCACCTAGGTTCCATATCCTCTTGTCGTCTTAAAGCCTCTTGCTGCTGACAGCCTTGTCCAATCTTAGAAGACACGGGAGCAGGGGACAGGTGAGCGCGAACAAAACAAAAACAAAATCCCACCAGGATCAGAAACTGCAGCCACGCGACACGAGGTCACAGTGCCAAAAACAGATGCAGCCTAAGTCTAAGGAGAGAGTGGGTGAGATTGAAAGTGGACCACAATCCCATTAAAGAGAAAGCCACGCTGACACAACACACCTGGCTAGCCCTGCCAACCCCCGCCTGGCAGCTGAAGCAACGGCTGTCCACAGATTTCTGAAGGTGTCGTTTTTTTCTTTGTCTTTTGGTTACTCGCACCCCTACCGTGATTTTTCAAAGATCGGGAGGACAGGATGGTCTACGGGAGTTTATAAACAGATTGGGCTGCTCTGGCAAGTCAGACAGGCTAGAAATAGAAGTAGAATGGCAGGAGAGAAAGGAGGAGCCCGGCTATAAATAGTGCAGAGTGCAGAGCGCTGATAGCCTGCCTAGGGAGGGAGGCTCATTTATGTGAACGACACCGGCCAATCAGGAACACTCTCCCCAAAGCCAGGGGGATAGCAAGCCCTGCCTGTGCTGGTTGCCACACATCCATACACTAGCACAGTTCAAAGTATTAGTTTGAGCTCCCAGCATTTAGACAAGAACCTCTTATTGGCAATGCACAGTCAGAAATGTGTCGTAGATAAAATGTGAAACGCGAAACGCTGATAAAAGCACAGAGAAGTGGCTCAGTTAGTAAAGGCGGTCTCCTGCGCTCTCACCGACTGCCATAATCTGGAACTGGCAGGTTTGAATCCAGCTCAGCTCATTTGCCGATTGTGACCGGCACAATGGCAGTACATAACTGGCAGAGCAGGCTGTGATGGGGACAGAACCGTGAAGGTTTCTCAAATCATCGCTAACCAGCGTTTCCTGTTGGCTTCCAGGGAGCTTGCAGGCTGACAGTACAGTTGAGAGGGACATGTTTCACCTCAAATTGGCGTTGAATCCCTCATACAGGCCTTGTAGCTGGCAGAGGGTAAAATAGATTGTGGCTTGAGGCCATTGAATTGTAGCGACGAGCTAAGACACATTTGAACAACTGCCCATTTCCAAATTGGTCAAAAAAAGACAAAAACAGTTGTTTATTTTAAATGAATAATTATTATAATAATATTTTTTTTTATAAATGAATTTTTTTTTAACCACACAAGAGAGACCAGGGCTCCTCCAGTCTAATCTCAGGTAAAACCAATTGAGATGAGTGAAAGCTACCATTTGTACATTTTTATCCATTCCTTTATGCCTGGAAAACTCTGAGGCTGTAATGATTCCTTATCAATGTGGGCAAACTGAGGGTTCACTTCAGGTAGGTAAGGCTAATGTAAGGTGGTGAAAATATTTGCTTTGCTCAAACCGAATCTTAACTAAACCAAAAGTAGCCTGTGAGCTGTATGATTAGTTTTGCACTGAGGTTACAATGTGTCACCCTTCAAGTGTGTATTTGTGCTGCCTAGTGAGCCGTACTTCATAGATTTCCTAGGAAGAGCACTCTTGTCAGATTTATGACTCAAATAAACGCCAGACTTAGCCTGTGCCTCATATCTCCATATACTCTGCTGTTGTGACCAACCTAAACGTCAGGCACAGCTAATCCCATAAAACCCCAGCCAGTTCTGTTTTACCAATTAAATGTTTTTGCAAACACACTTCTCAGGGATTAATGGTGTACACAAACCCACCCACGCACACACACACACACACACCAACACACTGTGCATGGCACAGTTTAACTTGGCCCTTGAGGATTACTGGTTGGGAGCCTCAACAACAGCATGTTAACGCGACCAATGATACACTGACGCAAGACGCCGTCAGCAGCTTCAACAGCTATAAACAAGAGACACCTAAACGAGGGATGCCCGCTGTGGGCGTTGCTTCCTTTATCCCGAAAGGCAGGATTCACAGCCGTACTTTCCCTCGAACACGGAAGCTGAGAAGCCGGCAGGGGCACAGCCTGCTGTCTCTTCTCTTTTCCTTCTTTTCATTCCCACTCCTTTTTCATTACTGCCTCCTGGCATAACTGTACGACAGCTCGAGATATTTATAGGTGAATGTACTTTTCTTGTTGTCTGACGCGGGTCAGGTTTATATTTAGCACCACAGAGGGGGTGAGAGGCTGTGGCTTGTTTTGCATGGATGAACTAATCTAGTTAATGTCAAGGACTTCAACCAGCCAATAATAACAATAATAATGATAATAATACCACTAGGTGAATATTAGACCTTAGACCTGCTGCAAGTTTTAAGTCAAAAACAAAGCATATATAAAGGCATAGATCAAGCAGTTAAGAGATACAGGTAGGAAAATATGCAACAAAATTAACGATACAAAAACTTGCAAATGCTATGCATACTTGCGTCACAAAAAAAAAAAAATTAAGCGGTTTTGCTATGCAAAGTAGACTGACGGCTATGCTATACAAAAAAAAAAAAAAAAAAGAATGATTTCCATCCCTGAGGAACATCAAGATCACCATTACTCTGAGTCAACACCCACTCCCATGTAGGTAAGCCACAGGTCAATGAGATAGTAACACATAGTAAACTAACATGGGCTGCATTTCACCACTCAGTCGAGTGAGGGATTAGACGGTGATGATTTGAGGTATCAAACTGACATAATGTAATGTGCATAACGTGCCTGGAAACTGGCACAAACAGGTTGCAACTTGTAAGACAGGTAACATGACGAATATAAGCAGTCAGGATAAGGCCATCTTACAATCCACATAATAAATTAAATAAGACCACAGCTTCATAAAACATGAGCTCTGTTTTTTGTCTTGTATTGGTTTTTTTGAACGTTGCAATTCTAATGTAAATTTGGACGAATTTGTATCTTATCTTCTAACTGGTCTAATCTGCTGGATCGCTGATTAACCCCTTTTCTCCGCGCCTTTTCTGAAAAGTTGATAATATTTTAACTCTTATGCGAGGCTCAAGAGTGGCGCACGCCTTAGGTGCTCCGTACCATAGGAAAGAATGGGTTAATAAGCGCTGCGTTTATAAAAACGCCTTCAGTGCGATCGGCCCCATCCTCTAGCACAAATCCGCTCAACTCACCCCGAGAGGCTCCCTCTCTCGTTCTCCAAGGGTTCTCCTCAGACTTTTCAGACGGAGTGGGCTTTATTGGGAGCTAGCCGAGGCAGAGAAATCCCACGGGACTTTGGGCATTAATTAAGCGTAGCCCGACTGTGTCCATGAATGTGGAACGTCTGAACAACATTGTATCCAGACGATCAGTTGTTTGTATGCGGGAGGTCCTCCTTATATTAAAACCAATAAGTTCCCTTACGAGAAGAGGAACAAAAACAGATGCTGCAGTCTAGAAAGAAGACAGAAGGAAGGAGGCCCCATAAATACCCTTAGTCTCCTGGCATGCCATTCTAAACAGCTTCGTGCAGAAACATCAGCAACAGATTATCCAGATCTAAAAATATTTATCATTGCTTCATTAACGAGCAGCTATATATTCTGGGATGGATGAGGGAAGCTAAACAGAGATTTGGAAACATGCCTTATCCTTACAAAAATGCCTCCTGAACTGATACTGTACTGTCCGCTATACTCCCTCTGACGTTGATCAACATAAACATCTCTAGTGCACCAGACACACAAATAAACTGCCATTTACAACAAAGAACATCTTACACTGTAGGAAGGAACTCTCAATGAGCTTTATTTAAAAGCACATAGTTACAGAAAATTTGGCAATGTTAAAAGCGTAATAGTGAAAACAGCTAAATAACATGGAAAACAAATGGGGAAAGCCACAAACACAAACATACAAAAAAATTAAAAATACTCAAATAGAACATGGCAATGACTCATTCAACCAGCCCCAATAGCAATTTTGTGCCCAAACAGTTATTTTCATTGGATTTTTAAAGTCAATATTTAATCAGGCCAATCACCTTAGAACAGAAGCAGAAGCTATTTTGTTCTTTTTGGGGAGGGGGGCTGTACAATGTGAATCAAATCAAACAGCAAATTAGGTTAAAGCTTGCTTCTCCATGGATCCACCTTAGCTCAAACAAACACACAGTGCAGGAAGGAAGGAACATGCTAAATATTTTTATTAATGTATTATTATATTATTAAACTAATAATAAATCTGAGACAATTCAAGTAATTGGCAGATTGGTCCAGACCATACATGAAAAAAGACATAATATTAATTTGTTTATCTCTTGATATCGCTTGATAACGTGTATGGCGCATCTGATTATTATGGCATTATGACAAAGGAAAAAAAGCCTAGTTTTTCAGAGTAACATCCCTGCAGTCAAATTCTAGATTTACCAGGCCTCCCCAGCATTCAGTAAGTAAAGGCAAATTCAGTAAGTGAATTGAGCTTTAACAGGTTTCCAATCCAACTCATGTCAGTTACTAATTGTGACCGAGAGAACACATTGGCGGTGCATAATTTGCAAAGCGCTGCCCGCACCAGATGGGTGAAATCGGCCAGGGTTCTCTCGGCTTGAAGCTGACAAGCATCTACTGTCATCTGCAGGCTGGCCAATGGGCACCAAACCCCTTTTTGTGAGTGTAAAGGAGGAGGGTGGCTCAAAGGCGACTTGTATTGAAGGAGACTAGACTAGTGCTTTCTCAGCCTCCCCGTGTGTGATAGCAGGATGTTGTTTTGAATCAAAAGTAAATGGTTTTTCACCACTAACTAAGTAGCCTGGCATTTTACTATTTGCAAATAAGGACAATGTTTTATACTTTCAATCACAATGATACATATGATATAGATTTAAAAAGCCATTATAGCTTCCTGTTATAAAGTGCCATCGGTTGTCCTGACATTTTAACACAGTGTTCCCAGATCATCCTCACCTGTGCCTTTCCACACAAAAGAGATAAAAAATTTGATTGAATAATAAATAAATAAATAAAATTACAACATATTCATATAGTTATCTAAATAACACATCAGGAGTCTGTGCAACGTATCGTGGGAAAGAGGCAGAAAGCCAGGTTTCTGAGGCTCAGCTTATATGAACCAAAGCAAATGTGAAACCTTGCACTAGGCAAAATCATGACTATACTTAAAAACAGAGACAGAGAAAAGTATCAGCAGAATCTGCAGCCTTTCACACATAGTTCACCTGTAATTGATTCAAATCATTCCCTTGCAAACTGACTATTTTTTTATGTTTAGGTTCAGTTTGTTTCACCACGAAGTTTCCAACTGACCTTCAAATCAACTCAAGCTTGCTTGTTTAGTCCACTTGCGACACTTGGTCCAGAATTCTATTGGTTTCACAGTGCAACTTTACAAACGCACTGCTCTGACATTTTCACATGTAGCTCCAAACGAAACAAACCAAACTTTGCATCAGACACTCAAACTTGGTGTGAAAGGACCCTAACGAAAAAAAGACTTCAAAAGCAGGGCTATCAAAGTACATATGGCCTATAGTGTTATTTGAACCAGCTGTAGCTAACAACACAGATATATTCTAAGGGTTCTGAAACCTCTGGTAAATGAATGATGAGAACTTTTAACAGACTTTTCAAAGTCATTTAATATATGAGATAATCCTATCTCATAGTTTCTTTAACTACAGTTTGTCTTTTATGCACTTACAATTTGCAGTAATGCAACCCCCTGCAAAAATACTATGATAAAAAACAAACACTCCTTTTCAATATCCATGCCAAATGTACAATTGTTTGACAAATAACAACGCTCTATGAATAGACAGCCCTTTAGGCCTTCCAATAAGTAATGCAAAACAGTGCAAAGGTTGTCACGGCACCCAATGACATTCAAAGACGTCATCAAGGGAGAAGAGGTTACAAAAGGTCTGGGTGGTCGTCATCAGGTCTAATTATAACCCTGGAGACCAAAGTGAGTCGCAGCAGACAGAGACAGAGAGTGAGCCATCAAGAGCTGTTTCTCTAATGAAACCCTCTCTATTGCATGGGTCAGAGACAGAAGTATTAATTGGCAAACCCAGAATAAAATAATAAAATCAATTGAAAAACTTTAGAAATTTGGTCTTCCAAGAAGTGGAATGTACACCAGTGGTTATTGAACTTAATTAACCTTAAAAGTTAAACAATTAACTTAGAGTTAAACAATAGTTGATACCATATAAAGTATAAGACATGCAACTAAATAACAAGGTACCTAGTATTATATACAGCTATATAAATCGTCTTACTAAATGCTACAATGTATTTATTATAATATGTATCATAACATCCAATTGAAAAATGTATGATCTATTTTATCATGATAACATTACAACATTGAATGTCTTATAAAAGCTAACTACATTTAATGGACGTAAAAAGACGCTTGTAACCCAACAGAACCCTAAACTATAGAGTTTGTATCCATCAGACGTGTTTTTGTTTTTTTTACTCGGGCTTGTGTCCATTGATTTATTGTAATAAAGCCTGCCTGTATGGATTAAGACAAGCATAGTGTGAGCTGACGCTCACAAAGAGCATACAAAGTTTGCAAGTACAAAAATACATCTACGTTTCAGGACAACCAGGGGACGGAGAAGCAATGTTGAATTGGGCAGTTACTGTTTACTGTTTATAACCCAGCATTTCTTTTACCCCAGCAAAACACCTGATTCTTTATTATTCTTAATTAGGATATTATCTAGGATAAAAATGTATGAATCTTAGAATCATAGTTTGGATTGTTGGTGTGCCCACAGTTCAATGAAAAACCATTGTGATCACCACTGTTAAAGATGTGCTAAAACACTAAGAACAAGCCTTGGTGTAGCTGTCCAAGAATCTACCACCCCCTTCAGGGCAGAAAACTCATTACGCCAAAACCCTAACCCCTGGGCTCAGAAGTTTAGAAAAATTCTCTGTTGTGAAATCACAAAAAAAGGCTTACTGCACAGAGATGAAAACCAGATCCTTAGGCCAACTGAACTCCTTAGTCAAAATACACCATGGGACCATGGGAACCAAGTTCCAAACAATTCAGGACTTTGTGTAGCCATAATTCACATTACGTTTACCACAGGATTAAAAACAAAAAAAACAGCAAATATCAAATATTAATAATAAAATGGGCCCATAAATGACACCACTATAAATGCACAAATAGTATAACAGTAAATAACTATAACATAATCCTCCAAATAACAGAGGAGACAATGGAATAGCAATGGTTGACAAAGACAAACACTTCTGCAATGTATGCTATTGAATATAGCTTTAGCCTTGGGTAGTCATAGCAAATTTCTGTGAGTTGATAGAGTGAATTAAAAGACCATTTATTTCGTAACAAGACCTTGAATCTGTCTGCTAATTAAGACGTGAACGAACCTCATCAATTAGGGTTTGATAATTGTCAAAATGTAATGAATTCAAACATTTTAACTTGTGAAAAGCACACAGTGCCATAATATAGAGGCATAGTTACACAGACAACAGTCTGAAGATAAAACTCAATTGTACCTAAACTCAAACTCACTGGGTGCAAACTTCTTGGTGAAATTACGTGACCAGGCAACAAACAAGTAACTGGATTTTAATTTACTCGGCTAAAAGGGACACCAGCTGGCAAAAACCATGAACACCATGATCTACTGGCTAATCAATTTGTGATCAAACCAATGTGAAAGGCCATGAAACTTCAATGGAAATAAGGTTCTGGAACTACCTTATAAAAATATTTTGAGAGATACTTACCAGGGGTGTTTGGCGAGCTCATATGTTAAAGGTGAAAAGCAGCTGGTCTATCGGTGTTGTTCCAGGTGCAAAGAATGTTCCAGGTTTTGTTCCAGTATAAAAACTAATAACATTTAATGCAGGGTAATAGATTGTAGATGCTTTTAATGGTGAAAAGCAGAGGGTCCGTTGGTGCCATGTTGTTCCAGATGCAAAGAATGTTCCAGGTGTTAGTGAAAGTGAATAAAATATGCAATCATCTATGCACTGTATCTGCACATATAGAAGATATAGAAGATATGGTGCCCCAGGTTCTAAAGCGGGTCTTTGGAGTCGCCCATGTCTATGGTCATCTGCAAGGAGGTGGGTGAGTAGATGGCACCAGAACAACCCCACCGTGACTGCAAAAAAACAACAAGAATTAAAAGCTCGCTTGTGGTTTTCTTTAGAAATTTGAAATCGGCAATTATTCTTCTCCCCAAGTCCACATTGCGATGAGCCAAGCTGCATTAGCAACGACTCCCACCACCACACGTGGGGAGGGTAATGAAGTTCAGACGAGAGGCTCGGAGGAGAGGCACGTCCCTCTTGACTAATGTGAGCCTGCAGCGAAAAGCCAAGAGCAAACCTACCTATTTAACTCACTCTAATCAAGGGTGGTGCAATTCCAATTGTGCGTCGCCCCTGTGCTCTCCCAGTCACAACTGGAACTGACGAATATAATCATTTTTACATTTCAAATCACCAAATACGTTTACATTTTCTCACCAATCTGAAATCGCTAATGCATTTTCTCTCCAAATAAATTTCCAAAACTAGTGACACCAACCTGCCCTAAGCAGACAGCGTGTGTTTGCATGCATTATCATTTATCTCTGAATATGGAAAGTGTGCTTTGGATTTGGGATTTTACGCCAGAAAATATTTCCCCAGGTCGAGACCGCTGCAACACACGAAACACACTGAACACCTAAAGAATTTGGATTCCTCTTTTGCAGAAACTGTCATGGTCTGCTAGTCTTAAAGATCCAAGCTATTTCTTCTGTATCCAGGTCACTTTTACTGTTTTAATAGTTTATAGTTATTAAAGAGAGAACAGTATTTACAGCTTCAATAATCTCTTACTCGATGAAGCAATTAAAAATAAAATAAAAATATCCAGCAGCCACGAAAAGAAAAACATCTGAACGGATGTCAAGCAGGAAGGATAATTGCTTTACCTCAGCCAAACAACTCTAACTTCATTAATATGATAACTCACACAATTCTCAGTTTTGCAGAGCCTGGAGACATGGTGCCTGCTTCAGGTATGCATAAAATAGCCGGCCCAAGATTAAAATCTGACCCAGCCCTGCACAGGTCTCAGCCAAGACCATTTCTTGATCTTCGCTACCCAGTGGTGTAGTGGTAGAGGAGCTGTCACCATGAAATGGCAGTTTTAAATCCCCCAAAAAGATCAGCTATATACCATTAACAATTACTGAATATGATACTAAATTATTATATACAACTAATGGCTATTCTTTGAATTCTTTGGGGCATGGTTTCAACAAGGTCTCGGAAATTTCCCACAAGGTTGTAGGTCCATACTAATGTGACCGGGCAATTGCGGCAGACTGGACAGGGCGGTGTATTCATGCTGCTAACAGTCCGTTCCATCCCATCCCATCCCAAAGATCCTCTAATGGGTTGAGGTCTGGGAACTGCGCAGGACACTCAAGTAAACCAAACTTGTTGTAATATACTATATATTTTTTAAGCCATTGCAGGTAATCTTCTCAGTATCCTCATGTCAATTCATGTACTTTGATACTAACACAATGCTCTAAAATCAGGCCCTATTTCTCTATTTTACTGCCTACTTACATCGTGGGGATATCTTTGTGATGCAGCAGTCAATCCCAACAATTTGTGGAAAAGCTCCAGACAGACACAATAAATAACAATGTTGTGAAATACTGGATGTCAGGTCATGAAAAAATGGAACACAAAATCCGAGTACTACCAGCGGAAATCTAGGAAAGTCTATTTTGCTGAAATTGACTTTTACAGCTTAACATACTCCATATAAAACTTTGTCTACCTAGTTAATTTAGCCAAGGCTTGAAATGCAGCTAATTTCAAGAGATTAGGTTTCAAAATAGGGTTCCAAAGCTAAATTATATCTTTACATTGCCCAAGTAAATACACCAAGATAATTTAGCTAAAACAAAGATTTAAATGTATTCACCAAATTGTCTTATATGGAGTAATACTATGAGTTTCAGAAATATTAACAATAAGCAAGACATTCTGCATATTAGAACATCATAGTATAGCTACGGGGGTTTAATACATCAACAATGTAGTTAGATTTAACTGCCTGACTAAACACACCACGATTGAGTGATTTACTTCATTTATATTTACTAAGAAATAACAGAATACTTTGGGACAATGTTCTCTTGCCCGAGTATAATAATATGTGTGTTTATTATATTCAAGGACGAACAGTAAAAAGGAATGTTCTACTGAGATAGCTAGCTTGCACAGACACTGGGCAAATAGTTGACTCAGGAGTTCCAGTTATGCAACAAGGTGACTGGAACAGTGTCTGCATTGATGGGGGATGCACAAAACTGAAGAAGGGTTGCAATAGAGAAACCTTTTTTACTGGTATATACACTATATGGACTATATTACACCTATAGGAGCTTTTATGACATCCCATTCTAAATCCATTAATATCAAGTTGGTCCCCCCTTTGCAGCTATAACAGCTTCCACTCTTCTGGGAAGGCTTTCTACAAGATTTTGGAGTGTGTCTGTTGGAATTTTTGCCCATTCTTCCAGAAGAGCATTTCTGAGGTCAGACACTGATGTTGGACGAGAGGGCCTGGCTCGCAATCTCTGTTCTAGTTCATCCCAAAGGTGTTCGATAAGGTTGAGGTCAGGGCTCTGTGCGGGCCAGTCAAGTTCTTTACACCACTCCATCCGATGCTTGACATTGTGTTTGGTGATGTAAGGTTTGCATACAGCTGCTCGACCTTGGAAACCCATGCCATGAATCTCCCAGAGCACAGTTTTTGTGCTGATGTTAATGCCAGAGGAGGTTTGGAACTCTGCAGATACTGAGTCAGCAGAGCGTTGGCGACTTTTACGCACTATGCACCTCAGCGACCCCGCTCTGTAACTTTACGTGGTCTGCTACTTCGTGGCTGAGTTGCTGTGGTTCCAAAATGCTTCCACTTTGCAGTAATACCACTTACAGTTGATCGTGGAAAATCTAGGAAGGAAGAAATTTCACGAACAGACTTGTTGCAACGGTGGCATCCAATAACAGTACCACGCTCGAATTCAGTGAGCTCTCTAGAATGACCCATTCTTTCACAAATGTTTGTTAAGGCAGACTGTGAAACTAGGTGGTTGATTTTATACATCTGTGGCAATGGGACTGAATGAAACACCTGAATTCAATGATTAATGAGGTGTGGCCCAATACTTTTGTCCATATAGTGTACATACACTTATATTTACATTTTTGGCATTTAGCAGATCCTCTTATCCATAGCGACGTACAAAACGAAGTACACCCCTCACATTTTTGTAAATATTTGAGTATATCTTTTCATGTGACAAAACTGAAGAAATTACACTTTGTGTCAATGTGAAGTAGTGAGTGCACAGCTTGTATAACAGTGTAAATTTGCTGTCCCTCAAAATAACTCAACACACAGACATTAATGTCCAAACTGCTGGCAACAAAAGTGAGTATACCCCTAAGTGAAAATGTCCAAATTGGGCCCATTTTCCCTCCCCGGTGTCATGTGACTTGTTAGTGTTACAAGGTCTCAGGTGTGAATGGGGAGCAGGTGTGTTAAATTTGGTGTCATCGCTCTCACACTCCCTCA
>JAOYSI010000023.1:1389566-1401013 GCA_025775065.1 Hiodon alosoides | reverse complement strand
AAGGGGCCTAGGCCAACCCCAGAAAAACAACCCCATAGCATTATCCCTCCTCCACCAAACTTTGCAGTTGGCACAATACAGTCAGGCAGGAAACGTTCTCCTGGCATTCGCCAAAAACCCAGACTCGTCCATCAGACTGCCAGATAGAGAAGCATGATTCATCCCTCCACAGAACACGTTTCCAGTGTCCAGTGGCGGCGTGCTTTACACCACTCCATCCGACACTTGATTTTACACACCTGTGGCAATGGGACCGAATGAAACACCTGAATTCAATGATTGAGAGGTGTGTCCCAGTACTTTTGTCCATATAGTGAATATGTGCTATGTGCATTAACCGATTTGCTACATGAATTTCAATATAAGCTTTAGGCATATATATATTTCAAGGCTGAGACAGTGGTGATAAGCACATACCAAGTGAACTGCCAGTGCCACCTAGCAGGCAAACATCTCAGCCAACGGGACTATAACCAACAAACCACAGGCGTGGCACGCCGTCAGGGTCTGAACGCTTACTGCGCCGCGGTAAACACGACGTCGTGAAACGCATCCCGCCTTGTTCGCGTGGAGACGGATGTCGAAGAGCCGGGAGCGGGGAGCGCAGGAGGAAAAAATACAAAAAAATTAATCAGAAAGGATTCACTCCGCCGACTGCGCAGAGAAGGAAATGTGTTTCCCATTCAGGCCAGAGCAGATGTTTCTGGGCAGATACAGAGCCCAATATTTTATAAAGAGACGGCAAACGGTCGACACGCACGCCACATGGCTCCCTTTATCCTAACGGGGAGACGAACATCGGGTAGAGGCAGACGGCAGCGGTATCGCGCAGGATATTTTTGTTGGATGAACCAGATATTAACGGCTTTTTATGGATATGTTTGGAGTTTATTCATTTGTTTTGGCGATTTCTCCCCGATTTTGGAATTCCCGGTCTTTGTTAGGAATCATCCCACGCCGCATGGAGGTTACGAGGACTCCTCTCCTGGCACTGCGGTACAATGTGTTCAGTGCCGATTCAGTCCATCTCTCTCGTATCGATGGAACTGCCCGGGGAGGCTGACGGGAGACGCTGGACAGAAAACCAGCCTAATGAGGCCGTGCCGATTTCAACCCACCCCACCCCAGCCCAGCCCGGACGGCACTCAGCTAATAGCGCGCCGCCGATGTGCCCTCCCAGTCTCCCCGTCGCCTAATCACATGACCTTGGATTCGAACCTGTGAAATCCTGCTCGTTAGTCTCAGCACGCCCTCGGCAAGAGCCTGCCCTCCGAGCAACGCTAATGGCAGTATTTTAAAGGTGACAGTGCAAGGGAAAACTCAGGAAAACTTCAGGTAAAGGCCCCAATTGACTCGGGAAGTTATTGATTCTAGCAGGCACTTCAGGACCTCTTAACTCGATCTGCAATTGCATTGCTGCGTACCTAAGTCTACCCACCATCTGTCAGCACAGAAAGCTGCAGCAAGGGTAGCTCTGTTGCTTCTAACATTCTCTGCTGGCACTGAGAGGAAAAAACACTGAAAGAATCCAATAAAAAAGTAATAGCAACCATATAACACAACATACCAGACAACGGCACTGGAAAGTTAGGAACACAGATGAGAAGTGAAAACCACAAATGCGTGCAGCCGGTCGCAGCACCCCCAGGGCGAGGGGTGGAGCTTACCCCCTTCTCGAACAGAGAGGCCAGCGAGTGCTCAGCGAAGATGTGGAACATGATCTTCTTGACGCTGAAGAGGAGGGCGGACTTGAGCATGGTGAGGGTCTCGTCCAGCCGGTTCCCACAGGCCACCACCGCCAGGTGCATCCACTCCTCGGAGGCGCCGCGGGCAGGCACGGGTCGCCCCGGTTCCACCCTCTGCCTGCCGGGGGTGGGGAAAACGGAAAACGACACAATTATTCCACAAAGAAAGGGAGTCATCGGCACAACCGTACATATTCCTGGGACCAGTGTCTCCGCGGGGGTCAGCATTACCCACGCCGCGTTTATTCGCTCACCAGACGCTGGGATCCGCGGTGAAGATAACCATTTCACCCATTTACACAGCTGGAAGTTTACTGAAGCAGCAATTTCAGGTGAAGCGCCTTGCCCGCGGGAACAGCGGAAACCCCCGCCCCCATCGTAATCCGGACATCCCACTTTCCGGTTTCTGAAACGCCGTGCTGCCCGCCGTCCCAGTTAAACAAGAGTGGACGTGCTGGGACACCCTCATGCCCTGAGCTGCCTTTCTGGCTGGCAGGCCCAGGAAGAGACAGCCACGCTTGGTAATGTCTCCGTTCCCCCTTCTCCTCTCCATCCAAAGCCCCAGGCTTGAATCCCATCTGAACCGGTCACACTGCCGCAGTGGTCACGAGGATTCCACAGAGCTCAGGTACTCAAGAAGCAGGACCAAAACACGGACGCTTGTCTAAGAGCATAATGTCTTCACTGTGCCATTTCAAAGCTCAGATATCAACGGTGCATTAAAAACAAAAACAAAAAAAAAAAACTGTATCTGTATCTGACAATCAGCCGTTTATTGAACATGACTGTGTCTGTGTGTCCGTGTGTGTGTTTGTGTGTGTGAGCAAGACCATCACTGGCAGAAAGCGAAATGGGTCAGCTTAAAAATCCATGTTCAGCAACGAGAAGTATTTTTATCAGTCCAAATGTATGCTTGATTAATGTATTCTCATTGGGGGGGGACTGTGTCACCTGGGGCCTAAGCGTTGCACAGCAGCTAACAAACCTGTGAGCAAATGCCTTCGGAATGCAATCGATTGTTCGGAATGCAATCAATCGCTTTGGAATGGAATCGATCACCCAATGTGCAGTCTGTCGATCTCCAGAAAAGGTTTGCTCTGCGGCCTCAGAAACACATAAATTTGCATAAACAAACTGACTGCCAACAGCAATGCCTCTGTACAATGCCTCTGTACAATGCCTCTGTAAAAAGCCTCTGTACAATGCCTCTGTACAATGCCTCTGTACAATGCCTCTGTACAATGCCTCTGTACAATGCCTCTGTAAATGACTTTAATCACACTTCACTCATGCGCCTCCTCACCTGGGATAACACGATGGACCCATCGAGAGACCGTGCAAAGCGTAAGGTTGCTGTGGAGTGGAAAAGAACGTCTTCACAGCGCACTTGGGATATGAGCCGTTTCTGCACGGAAAGCCAAACCTCTCCCTTTAAGCAAATTCACCGCCGTTTAACGAGAATGGGGTGGTACTTAATCAAAGTCGTAGATAATCTGAAAAACACTGTTGCTCTCGGTCTCCCATGGCTGACTGATTCACAGATTTTCCACCTCCAGACTGTGCTCATCTGCCACGGGTTCTTTTTTGTGTGCATTCTTGGTCTGTTCATAGCCAGCGCTTGTGGGAGTGAACCCAAGCCAGGCTCCCCTTTCCACGCATGACGGAGCGTTTCCTGACCCGCTAGGGGTGGGTGGGCGGGCGGGAGAAATCAAATCCACAGCAGCACAGAGCCTCTAGGCAGCACAAGCAAAACTCAAGACTCTGTCCTGTTAAGTGCTATTCTCATCTCCTCCTGGACACATCAGTCCATGAACTGCATTCCAAAAGGTTGGAACAAGGCGTCTGCCCACAGGAATTTAAATTGCACTGCAACACTTAGGCCACAGGTGGCGTAGTCCTGGATTTCTAACCATCGTGCTACGGTCTGAAACCCGAGGAGACACACCCTTGAGGGAATTCCACTTGAACTGCGATAGTAAATCCAGCTGAATAAACGGGAAATTGTTCATCGGTAAGCTATGTCATCTGGACAGAGTTTATTAAGGAACCGAATAACGCAACGATTGAGCTAAATGTGAGACTAAACGACTGAGCTAAATGTGAGAATAAACGATTGAGCTAAATGTGAAAAATAAAAGATTGAGCTAAATGTGAGACTAAACGACTGAGCTAAATGTGAGACTAAACGACTGAGCTAAATGTGAGACTAAACGACTGAGCTAAATGTGAGACTAAACGACTGAGCTAAATGTGAGACTAAACGATTGAGCTAAATGTGAGAATAAACGACTGAGCTAAATGTGAGACTAAACGACTGAGCTAAATGTGAGACTAAACGACTGAGCTAAATGTGAGAATAAACGACTGAGCTAAATGTGAGACTAAACGACTGAGCTAAATGTGAGAATAAACGACTGAGCTAAATGTGAGACTAAACGACTGAGCTAAATGGGACTTTTATTCCACTGCTTTATTCCCCATATATATCTACATACACCAACTACCAGCCGAGTGAGAAATATTCCCTCAAAACCGCCAACATCTACCATCAAAAACCGGATCGAACAGGAATCCTAAAAACCCTGCTAGCCAGCCAGAAAGCCATGAAATGAGGTGAACGTGCGTCGCAGTTTCTGTGCTGTTCAGTAGGAGTGCTATCAGATGCATAACGCAGTGGGTCACCTTGGAAATGTCAGGGCGTATATATATATATATATATATATATATAACGACAACCAGTTAATCACTTAAACAAACAATATCCCTTCTGCCATCTGGCTACAAGTATGTCCTACTACATACAATTATACAGCAAGACGTAGTTACCTGCCAATCACAGTTTACAGCGTTGCCATGATTAGAAGCTTTAAAAAGCATTTTATGCACAGCCGGTTCTTCCCAAATGTGAGCACGGTTCCTTTCTCTTTTGCCGTGTGTTGATAAGGGGTAGGGGGGTCATGCTCTTTTTCGCTGGTTTTGGCGTGGATCGCCAACGTCACTGTAAAACGAGACGTTTCAGAGGCATCCTGGGAAAGGAAGACGGAGGTCCTTCGCGACGCCCATTTTACTTTCGTGCCCAAAGTTATCAGAGCAAATTAGATGCTAGGGGCCGCCGATTGAGTGGAGTTAACCTGTTTGTACATAAGAGGAAGGCGCGTCAGTTTTGGGGGGAGGTGAGCGGAATGGAGAAATTTCTAAGAGAGCCGATAGGGCTTTCTACCCTTGGCATAGGCCGAGACGGCCGCACGGTCATTAGGAGACTCTCTGCGCGTCTAACAGGCCTGTTTTTGTCGTTATTTTCCTCCACGGGCGTCACACTGTTCCAGATCAAGGCTTTTATCAGCTGAGAGCACACGCACCCGTCAGTGCAGCGTATCTGCCAGAAGACCGTTTGGCTTAGTTCAGTTCTTAATATCAACTCTGACGGTTCGCTTCACATTTATTGGACAAAACAGACGATAACAGAAATACTGAATGTGTGAGTCATTTACAGATAAGGGATCAAATCCTATTAGTAGAACATAAGTCATATTGCCGCAATGTTATCTATCCCTTCTGTAAGGATAGGTTTAAAGTCAAGGGATGTCATCGGTTTAACTTAAAATCTTTATATCGTGCAAATAAGACTTCACACATTCCCATACTTTAAAGACTTTAACATTTCAATTCCCGCATTAAAGAGTGCCAAGAGGGAATGTGTAATTTTAATTAGCACACCCAATCAATGTTTCCGTTTCACGTATAACAAAGCTGATACGCTTCTCTGGAGATGAGTCGTACCTCCTCTCAAGGTGACCTTAGTTCAACCCATCATGAACACACAACTTCTGTTAAAACGTCTGTAGAATCCCAATGAGAGCCTATTAAAAGTCGGTGTTAAATTGCTAGGATGTCTATTACACGTCAGCCCTACAAGTTAACGTCACGGGAAGGATAATGCGATTAGTTTTATTTAAATATATTGATCAACTTTGCGATATAAAGTATGGTATCCGTCTTTTTTCAAAGCCGTTGAAATTATTGTGAATCGCATTTTAGTTCTAATACGCCTACGGAAATGAAAGTACAAAACAGCCGAATACGGAGTATTCTGGATTTATTAGCGTTTTCTTTCTTTTTATATTCGAATAGCATCACATAATTCTAACTCCTAAGTACCACGCCGTTTCATTGTAAAACTGAAACAGATGTTAAAAGCATGAATATTAAACACACTCAGCTGCTTCAGAAAATCGGGTTACCAAATACGCTCGCTTGACAGAGGTGGTATTGTGACAGCATTATTAACACATCCGATATATTTAACTGCAGTTTGCTTTCAGATCGTCCTTGAAAATAAGATGTATATCTTTAAAGGACCTTGGTGAGGTATTGCAGTGTCTGGATAAATAAAGAGCACTGCTACGGAGATACTCGTACCTCAACTTCTCTAAGAGGATAAATTACATTCAAAATATTTATTCGATTTCATAGGTTAAAATGCATCACTGTTTTACTACATCGATAACAAACAAATTTTGAACGAGCCTAACTGTTTATACATATTTTAAACTTACAGTTTATCCGATTTCACACGTTGAGCAGAAAGTGAATCAATTCAACATTAGCTAGCTAGCTGGCAAGGTTTTCCACGAAAATTCTTAGCAATACCCTTACCTCAGCTTGCCATTAGCGCTCCCTTTATTAGCTACTTTCACGTATTTTCTTATCGGACTTTCTTTATGTGAGATGTGAGGTGCTTGGGGAGAGTTTTTCGATAACTTCGCCGATAACAGAGTTCCCTGACCGGGCAAAGCTGGGAAATAGTTCTCCTTTCCAACTTCTTTCAAAGGCGGCTCATCTGCAGAATTCCCCACCAAAAAGTACAAAAGTAGTAAAACTCCGAAACATAAGACGATCATCACAATCTTGAAATGAATTCTCATCGTGAAAAAGTGCCCCAAGTCCGTGGAACCGCGTCTGTTTCTTCCCTCATGACGATGGATAGAAAATTAAAGCCATATTTGACATTTTATGATTAGTTCGTACCAGATTCATTGTGCATAATGATGATACAGAGCTGTGCGCCGAGCACATCCACGCAAAATCAGTGGAGGAGGGATTTCCAGCACATACCGTAAATGACGTACTAACTCTGCAAACGATGCTCTTAATCAGTAACACTGAATATTTGGAACCTTGACAGGGCTCCTAGGATTGCTTAATCGACTTGCTTTGTCCACATGCACGCACTGCATATGCAAAACAGTTGAAGTCGGGGGTCTCATATGTGTATTGTGGATCTTTTTGTGGTCCTTAAAGGATGGTGCTGTTACTACAGTAAAAAGAGTGTGCGGCTCTATCGTACTTAATACGGTACAAGCATGCTCTCTTTCCCGAAGAGTGAGTGAATTTGATAGTGGGAGCCGTGCGAGAGTTTCGCATGGGAATGCTTTTCGCTTTAACGTGAATTCGTGTTACGAAAGGTAAACTATGCCCAGATAATTTCTCTACTATTGGCGGATTGCGTGGTGCTGCCCATGTGGTTTGTCTGTAAGGTTTTGTACACCCCTAAAGAAAAGAGGCCTACTTGTTTTCTCGTTGATTAGCTGTCTAGCTAAGGCTTATGGAAGCTGTTCGACTGGCTCCGTAGCTTACTCTGAAGGAAAGCTCACGTTCGTTAACTATTTTAAGTTAGTTTTAAATATCTGGGGATCGTCCGTTGTTCTGTCAACGGTAACTAGCAATTTTGGTATCTGGACGTTGGTAACAATTTTTGAACAATGAGAAGTAGACGCATGTGTTTGTAAATACACTTTCGTCACTGTTCGGAAAGTTGTGTCGTCCGATAACCGTGGGTAAAGTGTTTTGGTGACATTCGAATGATTTGCGAGTTATAACTGCAAAGTTCGCTAACTAACTCAGTGGATCACTGGCTTACTGGCTTGACAGCTGAACCGAAAAGGATGACAGTAGCGACAAACGCTTTGGTTCTAACAGCTGCATGCTTCGGCGTGCGGTTCTTTTAATTGTACAGTGATATACACAAATGTACACGTTTTACTAGAAGATATTAATTCCTGTTTGACGCGTAGCTGCGGTTAAAAAAAAATCGAGTATCGATTCTTCCACGAGGTGGAGTTGTTAAGGCATGTTTTAAAAAAAAATGCTCTTGTCTCCACCGCTCTATGTACTGACGTAGCCGGACTGGATTTGTGATTAAAGATGACATTGAAATGCTTTTAGAATGGTTCCCCAAAGTTTTGGCGTTGATTCTGAGAAGTGCGCTTTGTGCGCACTTCAACCTGAGAAACGTGAGCTGCCTTACCTACACACTGTGGCGAGTTTATTAGATGCCTCACTCCGTTCGCGGAAATGGATTGCTCCTAAAGACAGCGGGTTGCGTGGCTATGGTTTGCTATATAAAGCAGGCATTGAGGCATCCAGTTACCGTTAGAATGGGGGAAAACGAGTGATGTAACCGACTTTGAGAATTCAGGATATTCTGAAAGCAAGGGGTCTGACCTGGTTATAAATGGGTGTGGTTAATAAAGCGTTCGCTGAGTGTGGCTTTACATTTTTACGATAAAATGTGCCTAACATTTATTCGAGCATTGGATCATGCATTGTTTACACCCACGGTTCTAAAATCTAAAACGTTTAATATACATTTTATTTGTTATTTCTTCACGATTGCTCACAATTCAGCACAAAAGTGTTATGCCAGGTCTTCACTCTTATGTTAAACTCTTTTCTTTACTCGATTTTCCCACCACTGCTGTTGTGTCCTCAAGAGGCTGTCAAACGGAATTTCTACAGAAATTACGTCTTTATACATTTCAAATGATATGGTCTGTGTAAAAGTGTGTATTCAGAAACTGAATTCTAATTTCCAGTTAACACTTAATAGCTTGAAGAATATGTCGGTGTTGGTAGAATTTAATACGTTTCTTTTTGGCGTCGCTCAATCTGTTGGCTTTATCTCTTATCTGCCGCAGTTGCATTGTGGTACCATAAAATAGGTTTATTGATTCTAAAACAGACCTGAGTCTTGGACGCAGACCAGGAACTAATTGGTATTATAGCTGCTTGTGGCTCCACTGCAGGTTACCACGTCTCTGCTGGAGAGAGAATAACACACTGTTGCCTTCTCCTGGGTTATGTGCACTCTGCTGAACGTTACCATTGTGTGGTGATGTGCAGCCTTTGGTGGCTGGTTACAGCGCATGTAACCAGGTGTCTGAGGCTTAATTAAATCAAGGTCTTCTCTTGGCATATTCTTAATAGACCTAAGGAGATTTTTTTTTTCTTTTCTCCAATCAAGCTACAAGTTCTTGGGCCGTCGTTGTTTGAGTTCAGCAGAAACCGTTGTTTGGTTGCCTGGTATAAGATCAATGCCACCCAGTGCGTCGACGCAGTGAGGATTCTGTGGTGCGGCCCTCTGTTTCAGATAGCAGTGGTTTTGTTTCGCGTCCTCGCCATGATTACCCCGGCGTTCCAGCTGAGTCAGGAGTCAGACTTCCTTCTCTTCAGCATACGGGTCCCCTACACCAGGACGTCCCAGTTCGACCTCTACATCGATGGGGAGGATTTCAAGTTCTACGCCAAGCCCTACTTCCTCAGGTGACCCGTTCACACCTTCTTCATGACTTGTGTTTCTTACAGACGAATTGTCCGATTTTAAACCTGCCAACGATGTAAAATGCTTCCGGAAATTCGCCGTGCGTCCGGTTGCTGTTTTTCACCTCTCTGCCTTGCAGTTAAAGAACCGCAGTGTGACAGCTGACAAGTTGAGGGACGTGTGCTGATTTTTGAAGCTGGCTTGTCAAAAGCACTTCTTTTTCCTCTCCTTGCGATATGCCGCTAACGCCCTAGGAACTCTGTTAGTGCAGATATTTTTTAAATGAGCAAGCAATTCTTCTGTAATTTTGATAAATATATCCGAAAAGGGTTCTTTGAAAGGTTCACAGCAAGTAATTGAGCTCTGAAGGAATCATTTCGAACATCAAGTGGCAAATTGCAGTCCGGGCTAATTGACCGTAGTGTATTCTCCTGACTGTCTTTGTCATGCACTTGAGATTTTCTGATTAACACAAGATTCTGCCTTTCGGTGTTAATAAATTCGGTTTGCTTGGTGCTAGCGTACACATGCTGTCGTGGAAGACTAATTGGCTCGTACGGTTGCATTTTCTGTGGTGTGCCAACGGTTCGATGAAGCGTCTGAATATCGTCAGATATTAGCCTGGTTAATTAGAATATGTGCCTTAAGTACAAGATTCCCTTTACAGCTCTCCCAGTCTGCGTGCTTTGTGAACAGAACCATGGTGGGTACTGGTACTGGTACTGGTACTGGTACTGGTACTGGGTCTTAACCTTCACATGCCTGCGACCCTTTCACCCACCAGGTTGACGCTTCCCGGGCGAATAGTGGAAGATGGTCGAGAAAGGGCCTCTTTTGATGTTGATAAAGGTGAGTGTTCACCCGGAGATATTTTGGCTTGTAAACGGAGGAAACGGGACACCGCCGTCCGGGCGGGGTAGGTGTACAGACGGGAAACGGCTTTGATCTCTGCCGATCGAGTTTGAACCCCGAGTATGGATTACAGAATGGACAAGGGTGTTGCTGTTCAATATTACCAGTCAGATGCAGGTCAGTGTAAGCGGGAAGGCTTTTATCCCTGATGTGTCTTTCTCCCTTTCCTAAGCCACATCAGACATATTTTTTTAGTGTGGCGGCAGGGAGGGGGGGGGGGGGGGTTAAACTAGCAGTCTCTCTTTGGTACGTATTTGTTTCCATGTGTTGTCGTACACCTTTAACGTGGGTTTTTTCTGAAATCCCCATTAGCACTCTGTATTCCCGGTGGGTAGATTTATGCAAATTCGAGAATGGTGTCGGACGCCGTGTGAAATTGAGACGGCACGTGTAATTATTTATTTTATTTATTGATTTAAGTCAGTGTATTTGAGTCTGTTGCTCCTTATTAGCCATTTCAATTACGTTCGGTTTGTTTAGATTATTTAAATCTTGCACGTCAAAGACGTCTAAGGAATTCCCCCCCCCCGAATTCCTTAGACGTCTTTGACGTGCAAGATTTAAATAATTCAGGAACAGCTGGTAATAAAGATGTAGTAATCGGTGTCCCTGTTTACACATGTAATTAGAAATCATTTAGACGCCTCCTCTGGGCTGGAAAATCCTCATTAAGGCCCCTCAGCCAAAGCAGTAATGCATTTTTAAGGTAAATAATCTGACAGAGCGTTGAAAGTTTTATGAGGCCGTGCGGTTGTCGTCTCTGTGTGAACGAGGATGACCCCGATCCCTTCAGAGGTACCTCGGTGTGTGACGATGGTCCCGCTGGTCTTCTGGAAGGACCTGTTAATTGTATTATGTTTGGGTTTTGATATGCCCTTATTGGCACGTAATTGAGTGAGACAGAGGTGTTGTGGAGAGAATTGCTTGCCTCCTGCTGGAGGGGTGAGGGGTGTGGTTGCACACGTGCTTGTCCTGGTGGGCCTTTCCGTTCCTCTCCTGATTCTCGGGCGTCCGTAAGTGTCAGGATCCTTTAGGATCAGGAGAGAAGTGCCTTCTGTCTGGTTAAGAGCCTGTGGCCCTCAGTGGCTCCCTGCTACAGGAAGTGTCCGTCCTTTAGGATCAGGAGAGAAGTGCCTTCTGTCTGGTTAAGAGCCTGTGGCCCTCAGTGGCTCCCTGCTACAGGAAGTGTC
>JAOYSI010000023.1:1369165-1385897 GCA_025775065.1 Hiodon alosoides | reverse complement strand
CCCCCCCCCCCCCCCCCCCCCCCCCCCCCCCCCCCCCCCCCCCCCCCCCCCCCCCCCCCCCCCCCCCCCCCGCAAACCGAGTCATCACAAACCACAGATATAGCCTCTCCCAGGCTTGCTGTTCTGAAACAAAACTCACGTAATGATGATGAGTGAGATGATGAGATTAGGAAGTAATGTAAACTGGCCATTGGGACTGAATTGGGTGAGAAAACCAGATGGGGTAATTATTTGGCTGAGTCTCTAACACACCACCTATTATTTTTATAATGTAACTACTGCATCCTGACTAAGCAATGCATCAACACCTGAACCTTTCCCAGTGACTTCCTGATATTAAACTTTATTGTTCAGAAGATGTATCCCACTGATGCCATAACAGTGGCTTATTAAACTGCTTATTTCTCCACTTTTAATTTTTAACACCCAGTCCTTGCCTGGAAATTTTCACTAGGGAGGCTATGACCCCAAATAAATATCATTATTTCCCAGCACAGACAGTTTGGAGTGTCGGAAAACTGAGCACATGTGGCTTTATAGACAGTACAGTAGTACTCACATAGGGACAACAGACACTCTTTTCTCGTTTTGCATCCCCTTGTAAATTTGTCTCAGCACTGACACGCCCCCCCACGCAGCTTACTTTGCCCACCTGGTTGCTAAACTCTCAGCGTCTGTCCTCAGAGATCATGGGCGTGGACATCTCACAAAACTTCAGATGATACATTACATTGCTCTTTGGCAAGGTTAGGAATTGCCTAACTTTTATATATTTAACTAATTTGGCAAAACAAGACAGCCTTGCAGTATCTTTGTAAATCAGATGTGTGCACAGCATATATCCAGTCCAGCCGTACTTTGGTGACACTTTTTCCTAACGCACTGATTTGGTACAGTTTGAAGAGCTCCCGTTCGCACTCATGTAGAGAGCAAGTCCAGCTGCACTCACATGGTAAAGTTGGAGATGAAGGCACCGACGGGTACGGGGAACTGGAAGACGGCTTCGGCGGCGACGGAGTGCCGGTTATACATGGAGCAGGAGACAGCGGTGAAGGCGTAGCGGGAGAGAACCATGGTCTTCACCAAAAGCTCCTGGATGTGTGGTTTGGACTCCTGCAGGTGGGGAAGAAACTTTCCTATCTCTTATCTATCTTATCAGTTGGCAAGTGGTAATATTATATTATATTGAAACAGCTATATAATATTATTTTATCAATTGCTTCTTTTTCTTTTTACAGAAACCTATGTGAAATGTGTGTATGGTCAAGGTATCAACAGAAGAGGTTTAAATTCAATGCAAAGATGAGCTATGTTTCAATAAGATGTTTTAACATTCACATCAACTACATTTACTCAATTGATTGGATCCCTCTAAAAAATAAAAATAAAATAAAATAAAGTATGCACGACATGCAACAATATCCACAACATTCAATACTTCTTGTACACACCGAATGGGTGGTTTGTACCACTTTCCCTCACATCTTATAATGCGGTAAAAAAGATTGCCAGATAACAAACCCGTACCCACCGTTGTCATCGATGCTTTAACCTGTCTAGGAACCCTGCGTGGAGCCTGGAAATATAACATGCACGTTAAATTCGCATGAGACAAAAGTTCTCCAATTCTCCGTACGTCTCTTCAGGCTTCGTAAATTGCCAAAAATATATTTTTTTAAACTTACAAAATCGGAATCCATATCAGAAAATATGACATCCTGAAAATCGAGGTCCTCGATTTGACCCCAGACGAAAGCACTCAAAGCTAGCAACAAGGTGTGAAAAAGCATCTTCCTTCATGTGTATTTACTGTACCAAAGAAACGGCGCACTGGGCTTGGTGGGAAAGACGCACTGACGCTCCAAAACCGGAGGACTGGAGACACTGCAAGCGTCACGCCCACAGACGGCTCCGTGGCGCCGGTGTTCCAGAAGGCTTGCTTCTTCTGTGAGAGAGAATTAACCCTGGCCTAACAATCTCTAATTAGAGACAATCTCCAATGACATCTTCAACTTCTCAATGGCAGTTCTCCGTGTTGTTTCTCGAGCTGTGTCTTTGTCGCTGCATATACTTTAAATTTGTGGTTTTATAATATGACTTGTTTTTCATAATTATTAGGAAAATAAAATAATTACATACAATGATATATCAACCGGGAACCTCACCGGTCTTAGTGTTCACGTTTTTAAATAGCTTTTTGAGAACACTGTACGACAAATATGTTAAACGAAGTACTGTCACTGTTGTTATAATTAAGTGTTTTCATTATAATTTTTCAAATGCAATATAATACACTTTCTAATTATATTGCAAACAATACAATATTTTAATAGTTATTTTGTACTCTGGTGTCATCTTGCGATTCTAACTGGGAGTGCATCGTGGACTTGCTCACGATCAAAATGAGCATCATCATCTTGATTAAGTAGAATGCATACTACATTTCGACAGTCAGCCCTTACTGTAAAAACAATACATATGACATATGCATTATTATATTTATTGCCATGACAATTTTAAGTCAAGTTTAATTTTTGGTTTAAGTGAGACATGTATTTGTAGCTACCAAAAGTCGTCCAGTCGTCCACGTTTCATTCGTCGTGGTTTTCCTGATTCACGTTTTGCTCAACGACCGTGATGCCTCAAATTTGTCTGCCGCTTGTCCCTCGGACGTCCAATGGGAGGACGAGACTTCTGTAGAATTCGTGAGAAGACATTAAATATCAACCTTACGGTTACCTTACTCAGGATGAATAAAAACATCACGATGAGAAAGTATGGAGTGAATATTGACATTTCTTCTTCAGTGGAAATTAATGTTTATTTAACTATATAAAGGGCCCGTTATATTCATTTAGTTATAACAAATAGCCTTCGAATGACAAAACATCAAATTGCCATTTTTCCAAATAATATGCATTGTTGATACAAATAAAATATGATAATAACTACCAAAAGGATATTTATAAATCAGTAATATGTCTCATAGTATTCATGTTATTAATATGTATTAATAGAAGTAGTTATATGTCAATAACTCAATGGAGGGACATGATTTTTCACACAGACCTGACCGTGATAGATATGAACCCTTATCCTTCTCACCTTTAGCTTGAACAAAGTATAAAATATGTAATAACATTTCAGGCTTTTAAATTTTCTACCATTGTGGAAAGATTGTTTTACCCCAGGTGGTTTTGTCAGTTAAACCCGACAGATCTCCACTGTCTCAGACACCATTGAGCAAACAAAAGATGGGGTTCTGCACATCAGGTGTTGACCCAGAGATGTCCTGTGAGAACGTAATGCTGTGGTATTCCCAGCAGCTACCATTTCCAATAAAGATTACTAGATTTCTCCATCTTAACATCCAGGGAGAGCAACCGAAACAGCCCCATTTGATCTAAAAAGGTCAATTAGCTTTGTTTAGAAGCCTTTTCTTCATGCAGTCAGACTTGGGAAGACAGGACTGCGTTTAACATCTAATATATAATTAGCCCCAACAACTACACAATTACAAGTCAAAAATGATCAAAGGAAATGCTGGTATTATAACAATTATGCATCTACACCTAGAATTACAGAAATATGAGCCACTTCACGGCAGTGAGCCACTAACACTGACCGCTCTGATGCTCTCAAGCTATCCCCTCGCTAACATGTGATTACTGGCGTAGGCACGGTAGCGTCTCTCTAACGTGTGATCACTGGTGTCGGTGAAGGGTCACTGCTGACTGTTTACGGATGGTTGTTAACACGTCCTAACAATGCGATGTGCTTGCCCATAAACCAAAAGGTAACGAGTTGATGTGGAGTCTGAATGGCCCGGTGGAGTGAAAACCGGCAAATAATGAATACATACCGGCTGTCCATCCCTAGATCCAGAACCCATTCCACAATGTTGCGCAATAAGGGTATCCAACCATATCCTTTGGTTTAAATCTCAAGGGATAAAATAAACAAAAATTAAGGTAGATTTCTTGAAATGTCTAAGCCGTAAAGATGTGAACTTGAATGAAAACTACAAAAGAAAAGGTTGTACATGTGTGAGTAACAACTTAGATCCACATGAATTACATCCACAGTGGTCCAGAGCCGTTGGGGTCAGAGGTCAAATGGGCCACAACATTGTGTGTTGCTGTTGCTTGTGGGTTCTGTGGTCTTCAGGTTCTCCCTTCAGCAGCAAACTGTGCCTCCACAGTGGGGATGGAGTCTTCAGTGCCAACACAAACACACTCTCAGACTTACACGGCTGCATGCACGCAGATTCACTCATACACACTCACGCGCTTTAACACACATTAAACACGCTTCTATTGTAGCTCTTTTATTAATGAAACAGTCAGCGTAAGATGTGAGTGCTGACATAACACTGCCCTCTAGTGTATATTAGTGTGCAGTGATACAATTTCAATCTTGACAGAATAACAACCTCTAGTAGTAATCCTTGAGCATTGCATTGGACATACGAAAAAATGAACATATTACATACAGTTTGAAAAAAAACATTAATTCGTTTGTTTATAATTTAAAAATATCAAGGTCACTGCCACAATCACAAATATGTCATTGATGTGTATGATGCAGTTAACTAACTCACATTTGTGGCTTCACATGGCCTTGAATGTAACCACAATTTCTGCCTCCCTGCATGACTGGCAGACTGCCCTGATACGAGTCATTTGAATTTATCAAGGTCAAATTAAAGGAATTCATATTCAAAACCTGTACGTTTGTGCGGGTGTCTGTGTGTGATGCATAGATGTACATGTATGTCTATGCAGTCTTTCAGTGAACTTTTCACCTGTGTCATATTGGAATCTCATGCCCGCTACGGTTGACAGGATGCTTCTACGACCAAAACGTGACCTTGATGGTGAGTCGCGAGATACCGCAGGTTCCATAGAGAAACCCAGAAGAAGAAGAAAGTTCACCATTCCTCCCAAAGTCCCAGCAGCCGTACATTTTCCAAATTATTATGGTCCGGTTTACCCAAATGGTCTTAATTTGCTTCTTGTCTAATTATACATTTACTATAGTTCACTTCGTGCTGGAAATATTTTTCTCTGCAACACGAAAAGAAAGAATAAAAAAACCCCCCCTCAATACTTCAAAAAAAAAAGTATTTATAAGAGTTCACTGTTAAAGCAAAGGGTATTTACAAGAGTTCACTGTTAAAGGAAAGTGAGTGTGGTAGAACTCTGACATGGTAGAGTTGAAAAGTTTGGGTAAAATTTGCAATCAGGACAGCTTGGAGAAATCTTCATAGGCAATCCCATCAACTCTCCTTCCCTTCAGGTGACCCTGCGGGAAAGGGTTCGTCATTAATTCCCTGCACAGCTACCAAAGCCTAGGACAGGATAAACCGGCATGGGCGGGAACACCAAAGACACACACGCAGGCGCACTGCTCCTCCACTGACCGAGTCTACTATGAGAGTGGCGGAGAACTTCTTCTCATCGATGCTGTCCAGAATCGCCGTAGCCTCTCTGTATTTCCCATTCAGCACCAAGACCCGTTTCCCTGTAACAGAAAAGTATCATTTGCCTCACACGGTGCCAGCAGGAGTTACAATAAGTAGTCGTATCAATACTTCACCAATCAAACGGATGATTAACCACGGTAACCATAGCGGCGCCTCACCTGGAGCAGGGATGACCGTCTCCAGGTGGCTCTGGTCCAGCTTTAGCTTGTCGCCCGAGTCGATCATCTTCACCACGGCTGTGTACTTGTCCTGCACTTCCTGGGAAACACAGTATAGATAGTGACATCAAAACCACATGACACAGGGGGTCACAGACACCCAGATAGCACAGTTGCCAGTTGTAAAGCTCAGGCAGAGTAATGGCCTAACGCACGCAGCATTTGCTGGAGCTCACCTTGATCACCCCTTTCTTCTTATGGTACTTTTCCCCCAGGCGCTTGGTGACCACCTTTATCACAATGCCAGGTTGCAGCCAGTGGTCCGATCGCACCGACCTCCTCTTCTGCTCCTCCATCTGAAACCAGCACACACTCAACTTCCACTTCCAGTCCGGGAACAGCTAATGCTCAGAGGCACTTAGTGACGGGGAGGGGCTTCAGTCGCACTTATATTGTCTGCATAGAATAACTACAGAATTTTATCCATGAGAAATGCATTAAATTAATTGAACACCTCATTTTAACACAGCTTTTCCCCTGGTTTACAGAAGACCGAGGGGACACTATTGGCCCCGAGGCACTATGGTACTGTCAGTACTGTCACAGTTTGAGAAATGGCACCTCCATTATTTCATCCAGAGCAGACTTCTTCTTTTTCTCCTTGGACTCGGAGTTGTGAGCCGGGTCTTTCCTCTTCACTGAGCCAGCGGCTTGGAGGGCACTGGGACCCAGGGCAGTGCTAGGGAGAGGGAAAGACCGGGGTGTGAGGTTTTGTAAGGATCGGACACTTCCTCACGCCTCCATGTATCCCAGGGTCCTCGGGGGAAATGAACACTAAGAGCTGCAAACTCATATTGGGTATACTTCAGAGATGAGTAATGCAGCCATTTGGTTGAAATTATTGCAGCGTCCCCCAATCCAGGAATGTTTCCACTCTCTTTAAATAGCATTTAAGCTCAAAACTGAGGGGGAAAAAGCTAAGGTAACTGTCCTAATTGAACCAAATAGATATATCAATTGCTTAAGCTATTGAACAAAAACCAGGCCAGGGTTTACATCAGAAGGTGGAACCCTCTGCGAGAAGGATGGCTGTTCTCTGCTGACTAACCAGAACCCATGAGCCTAATGGACAGCAGACTTTTGCCGGGTCGTTTGGCGAGTGTGAAACTGGTCTTGAGCGACAGTGCAACTTACCTGGCTTTGGAGGGGCCCGCAGTCGAGGAACAGGATCCCTTATTCAGATTGAAGGCGACTACCACAAAAAAAAAAAAAGGAAAAGATCAACATGATGACTGAGGATCCTCACGTTGACTGAGGATCATGGGAGCGTGCAGAAGAGACGTCACACGACACTAAAAGGATGTTACAATTGGTACCTTTTTCTTCTTCGCTTTCCCGCTTTAACTCTGTGAAAACCGGCACCTCCTACACGCACAACGGGAGAAAGCGCGTTAACCTTCTGCCGAATGACAGGGCGACGCAGCGCTGAAGGACATTCGTGGGGGAGACCCACCTCATCCCTGCCCTCCTTTCCCCGGCGGACTTGGTCCTCGATGAACCGGGCGCTCCGCTCCTCATCGTCCAGGTCCTGCCTTTTCTTCCTCTCCAGCTCCTCCTGGCGCCGAATGGTCTCGGGGTCACGGTCGATGTACTGGACGTACCAGCCCTTGGGCGTCTCGTCAACTTTGCAGAACCCTAGCGGAAAGAGGGAAAAGCACGGTTCACTGTACCCACACGAGGGTCACCCCAAGCACACCAGTCTCAGACGGCGGACACTTCATGCACATGGGTTTCAGACACACTTTAAGCATAATCCTAGTAGCAGATTGTTTCCTTGAAAAACATGACACACAAAGAATATGAAGCAATTTCAGCAACACATACAGTCAGTTAAAACCACCACCTCCTAAATCAATGCCAGTTTAAGGATACTTAGCCCTAAAATAATTATAAACCTGGGCCTGACATGCAAACCCAGAGACAAAAGGCCACTGTGAAGGATCAGTAATAGGGAGTACAGGACTTGCCTTCCTTCCCCAGCCATTTGGTGAAGTCGGTGAGAGTCTCCCACTGAGTGGAGTTCATGTGGATGTGCTCTCGATCGCTGATGTACTCATTGTACACTATGTTGTTGTGCACACGTTTAGTCCCTGGGAAAGACAGAGGGAGTCAGTTCACCACCCACACCCAATCTGAGGTTTTATTCACCTTTACCGCAAACAAGATGCAAACAATATGCACAGATGACGTTAAATAATTAGCAGATTAGGAGATTAGGAAGGCCAAGTCTTACCAAAACGTCTCCTGATCAGCTCCAAAAAGTCGTTCTTGAACTCCCTGAAAACAAATTTGCAAAAGAAAATCTCGTTTTTCAACCATGCAATTACACCGCCACTAAACGACAAATTCTGTACTTAATTCAGTTCTCCACAAATATGTACATTAGCAACACCGTTTTTACGCACTGTGAAAAGTAGTCCATGAACTGGTTGGGGTTCTCCGAGGCGAGAAGCAGCTGCCTTTGGTGAGACTCGGACATGCAGTGACACTTGAAGCCATTCTGGGAATAACGTGACAGTTATTAGTATTGATATCTCGCTTCAGTCGTCTATCGGTATTACTGAGGACTAGTAATTCCACGAAAGAAATAACGCACTTATCAACGTTTTAATGAATATCACAAATCACCACATAACCAACTAGCACGTAAACCGTTTCACTTAGCATGGTATTTTTGAGGAGCCTGTGATCCTACCTGGGCATAACCATCGACTGGTGCTTACAGAGTTGCTAAATTAGTTAGCACGGTACACGCTACTTTATACCGTTATACAGATAAATGTTGAAACTACCTTTATCAAGACAGCTAGCTACAATAACCGGTACAAAACAAGTCTGCAAACAAACTTCCTACAAATCTGATAAACGAGCCTTACCTCATCTCGACATTGTTTCTGACACATTTGACAATACCATCGTAATTTTTGAAGACCTTTCGACTTTATCCGATTTCCGATTGCTTTGGGGGTTAGAAACTCCGCTTTCCCCATATTGACACCAATAAGTTCAAACACAAAAAATACAAAATCGCTACAAAATTTTCGGTTGAACCTCAAACTGTACGATCAACCCGCACGTCCTCGGTATTGTCGGGTACGTCACGAAGAAAGGTGCACAAATTTCATCCGTACAGTAACGCGAGATTTGTTCGAGCATCTTAACGAGAATTGGTTGTCGGGGAAAAGGAACAGGGTCGCGAGTGTGCAGTTAACGCTTGCGCATTGAAGCCATTCTGACCTTCATTGGAGTCATCATGTTCGCCAGAACCAGCGCAGCGGTATTTGTGCCGCAATGGTATGTCTTGTTTTTATATATTAGCTTAACCTATAGATTTTAAGCAATGCATTTAATCAGGCGGACGGTGTTTGCTTTGGGATAGGAATTAAGCAGGTGTTATTCGTTGATAAAACCGGTTTAGTCTTGCAAGGAGTCAATGACAGGCCCATTCTGAAGTGGCAGGCCAAGTTATGGCTAAATTGTTTAGTGAAACTTGCTCTTTAGCCGTTTCCTTCAGCGTGAGTGCTTCAAATGCCTAAATTTTACGTTCTCTACTATATGTTCATTTTCGTATTTTGTTTGTTGTTAATCATATTTGGATACTTAGTCCAAACTGATTAGCTACCATGCCAGCTAAGAGAGCAGCATTGTTGCCCACTACATCGTTATCGAGCTGACAAGGACAGGTTGATTGTAATTTTCTTAACAAAAACACGGTTATTTTCTTAATGATTAAAAGACGCATACGGCTATACAGGTCCTGCTGACATTAAGGTTGTCAGTGATCTTCTGGAATCAGAAGCTGAACTATTGCCTTTCAATACAAATTGGATGCAATGTTTTGGGTACGATTTCCTCGGTTGTCTAGTGAAGAGCATGAAATGGGACAGCATGTTCAGCTGACCATAGATTTGTATTTATATGGATGCTTTAAAGTATTACTCAAACCGTCATTCAGAGATCTCCTTTTGTAATATTTTTTTAACCTGAACTCTCATTTCTTTTCAGTGGTCAGGTCAGAAACATGGCTACCTTGAAGGACAGTAAGTATTTATAGTAATCTCCTACATGAAGGACTTTTTTTCAAATTCTCTAATTAGACTTCTTATTTTCTTGGTTCCTACTGAAGTTTAAAGATTTTCTTTTTAATGTGAAATGTTCCTCGTACCTTTTTGTTTGGACGGGGTTGAAAGACGATAAAACTCCAAAGCAAACCTTTCACTTGTCCATTTCAGTCACCCTCCGGTTGAAGTCCATCAAGAACATCCAGAAGATCACCAAGTCCATGAAGATGGTGGCAGCAGCCAAATACGCGCGTGCGGAGCGGGCCCTGAAGCCGGCGCGCGTGTACGGGACCGGAGCCCTTGGTACGACTATGTCCCGCCTTGGTCTTTGGCCCAATGCCATCAGTGGGATGAACCTCGCTGTTTCAGTTTTACCCGAGCATGCTTCCATCGTTTTCTGTTTTCCATAAACTTCCATAAAGTTTAACGAAAAGTGGTCCTGTGAAGAGAGATTTCATGTTCATGTTTAGTGGGTTGATGCCAAACACTAAGTAAAATAGCCTCTCCATTATATCGCCAGTTTTTATATTGCTTAATATTGCAGCTGATTATGTTTGATCATGGGTCGGAGAACATACAACATAGAGTGTATCTCATGCTTTTACTATCCTCTGACCTTACCATTATAGAGGCATAGCGATAAATTCTGTTACAGAGGTAGAACAAGTCTTGCTGCCTGGTACCGAGGGTGTAAACCCCACAGTCTCTGCTCACGTCCATTTCCAGCCCTGTACGAGAAGGCTGATATCAAGGCTCCGGAGGGCAAGGACAAGCACGTGATCATCGGCGTGTCGTCCGACCGCGGCCTGTGCGGTGCCATCCACTCCAACGTGGCCAAGGCCATGAAGCTGGAGATCGCCAAGCTGACAGCCGCTGGCAAGGAGGTGATGTTGGTGAATGTGGGGGACAAGCTGCGAGGAGTGCTGCTCAGGTGAGCGTCTTCACAGTATTAAAGCGTCTTCACAGTATTAAAGTGCCTCACAGTATTTAATGAAGCAATGGATGGGATTCATTTGATTTAAAGACTTTCAAGACTTCGTTCTCCAGAAATTAATATTTTTTCCGTTTTCAAAGGTATACTTAATTGAATGACTTGCGAGAGTGACATTTCTTCCCCGATAGGACCCACGGGAACCACTTCCTTATCAATTGCAAGGAGCTGGGTCGCAAACCCCCCACCTTCACGGACGCCTCCATCATTGCCACTGCTCTGCTCGATTCAGGCTATGAGTTTGACCAGGGCTCCATCTTCTACAACAGATTCAGGTAATGGCCGTCCATGGAAGTTTACAGTCAGAGTTTTGAGAAAAGAAGTTGTCATCGGATTTATTCATTTAATTGTATTTTAACTTAATTGACAGGCTCCTGGTCTGACGGTGCCGAGTATCGTTTGTGGTGACATTTGTGCCTTAATTACCATTTATATTTTTCTCTTGTTAAACAGGTCTGTTATTTCATACAAGACTGAAGTGAAGCCTTTGTATTCCATGGAGACCGTTGCTAATTCCGGTAAACTTAATGGATTTATGGAAATTGTCTTGATGTTTTATCTGTAAATTGCCAAAGCAGACAGTATAAAAGCTCAGCTTTCCCCTTCCGTTTTAAATGAAATGAAGTTTTATTTAAGGGTCCAGGTTCTTTTCAAAGGCCACAACAGCTCTGGATGAAATTCAGTAGTTTTTTTTTTTTTTTTTTTTTAATGCACTGCTTCTGCTTGTCTGACTTCTGTACCATGACTCATCGCCGGTGCAGAGAACATGGGCGTCTATGACGACATCGACGCCGATGTGCTGCGGAACTACCAGGAGTTCGCTCTAGTCAACATCATTTACTACGGGCTGAAGGAGTCGACCACCAGCGAGCAGAGCGCCAGAATGACTGCCATGGACAGCGCCAGCAAGAACGCCTGTGAGCCTGAGCGCCCCCTGCACCGTGCCGTCACAGTAACCGTGATGGTGTTCTCACAATACATGGTCAAATACCCTGTCCAAAAAAAGCATTCTTATTAAGGGTTCAATGTCGCTATTGTCCACCCACGGGCACACGTCAAGAAACGTGTGGGCAAATAATGGGATTACTGATACAGCTGCTGCTGCTTAGATATATTACAACACAAAATTGTGTACTTCTCTGGCATTGTTGTGACATTTGCTGTACGGTCTAGGAGGGCTAATAAGGCATTAGTGCTTAGTGCAAAATATTCCTGTTCTTCAGTTTCTGCCCTTGCCTCTTGACAAGATTCTAAGGACATTCTGTATTCATTTAGGCCCATAAGTCTTTATTAAATATGGCTAAATATGGCAGTAGCAGCAGGAAGTTATATCTGGTCTGATATATGGTTCTCTCTCTCTCTCTCTCTCTCACCACCAGCTGAAATGATTGAAAAGCTGACTCTGACCTTCAACCGCACCCGCCAGGCCGTCATCACTAAGGAGCTCATTGAGATCATCTCGGGGGCTGCCGCCCTGTAAGTGCCACGCTCACCTGCTCTCGCCAAAGCACCCCCCTCCCCTATCTCCAAGGGTTACCTTAAGGCTGGCATTGTGGGGCTGCAGGGGAAATTACACCCAGGGAAAGTGTTCTGGCTGGATATATAAAGCAAGCGCTGCAATGATATCCCTTTTAGGGCAACCAGAACACTTCCTTTGTTTTTCTGTGTAGTCCTTACAGGTGTAGTTTTGAGAGGCCTTTTAAAATGTGCTTAAATGAAATGAACAGAAACAAGGTCAAAGGTTACAGTCCTTTAGAGAGGACTCCTTTTAGCACTTGCCAAAATCAAACAAGCATGTGTAGCTGGTGTGCCGTGCCTAGGTGATGGTGTGTAGCGTGGTGTTCTGGCACAATTATTAAACACAATTATCACAATTATCCAGGTTGGGATCTGGGTTATAGGGCACACACAAAATAAACAATTGGTGACACCTACTGCAGCTGTCCCTCTTGTTCATAGAAACCTAGCTTTTCTTTGTTGTACTTGTTCCGTATAGAACAAAGACATTGTATAAATGCGTAAGATAGACAATAGATTAAGACACTTGGTGCTAACTAAGAGTATGTTAAACCCCATGAGTAGGAGTATAAACACACCTAAGGAAAGTATATTTCAATATATTAGAATAAAGAGATGTATCGTGAAACGGGTCTTGCCATATTCAAATGCCCATTAATGAGCCTTATTTATGTAAAATATAAATAACACTAAAATGTTAATATTTATTTTATATTTATAACCTATAATGTATCAAAATTAACCACTCTATCGTATTTAACTTATTACATGAAACCGTAGACATATAACGAGGCCAAGGAATGACTGATGGGTTGACTGACACGTCAACTCATAGAAAGGAAAAATGACACAATACCGGACACACACAAACGCAAATTAAAACGATTAGTGGTGACGCCTGTTGCAGCTGTTCCTTATAGAAAATATATATCTGTTTGACCACTCAGAGGACGAAGCTGGCTGCACCTTGCTAGCTAACCAGAGTGCTAGTTTAATTGTACCTCAAAATTAAATTTGACAAAATGCATGTATTTGTTTTCAGGATGAATGAAACTTTAACCGGAAGTTAATTATAACATTAAAACAATTTCAGCGATGATGATAAACTTATTTTTCTGGACTTATCTGGATATTTTATCTGCAAAGAGCGGCTTACCTCTCGTTTGTAGACTACTAGCTTTGAACGAGCTCGCGCACTCAGCGCTGACGTCAGACTCTAAAACCAAAACGCATACCAGGCGGAAATACGAAAATAAATTAATGATTGGGTGATTTGGTGACAATTAATACAGACACGCTTTTGTTACACGTGTGCAGTAATTTGATAAACTTTATTGATAAACCATGCCCGCTAATGTCTCTATAATCGTTTTTCCAACACGATCTCAGGAATTGAAGCAGAGGTTGTATGATGACAGAGGAGGTAACACCCTAGAGTAGACTGTAGTGTGCGTTGTGATTATTGCTTCCAGGATCTTTGAATAGAAGTTAAATTGCACCGTAGTATACCCAGTATATAAAAACTTAATCACTGATATTTAATTTGTTGTAAAACCCTAGACTCATCTAAAAGTGAAATTTAAATTTTATTAAGTTAAATTTGTTATTGTACAAGCTTTTAATCATTTATTTTTGATTTCAGGTAAATGTGGAAGACATTCTTGCCGCCCTGGCCTTGCCTCATCTTCTCCCTGGTTCTGGACTACTAGACTTTAGTCAGCTGTTAAGAGTTTATGGACATCAGTACTTCTATTTGTAAAATGAGAAACGATAAGCCTCTCATTCCGAATTTTAGTTGTGTTGTGATGGGGGCAGGTAACTATTTGTTCATAAATTGAAAATAAACTATGATTAAAACAATTTAAAATGTGTGAAATGTTTCTGTTCTCTTCAGTATGATGCTACCCTTTAAAATATTTAACTTTTGGTGCAAAATCTAGTACTGATCCTTCAAAAGTTGTGAACCAAATCGAGGTGGTAAACAGCTGGATTAAATAAAAACACATTTTATTTTAGCCCTTGCTTATTTACGTAGAAATAATCCTGAGTATATACATTACTTAATCATACAGCTCTAGATACTTTTGATTGGACCTTGCACTTAGAAGTCTCTGAGTGGTACGTAACCCTGGTCCAACCAGTGACTGCTTGTTCTCATCTCTCACCTGGTGTTCTCAGATGATAATTGACAGGTACTTCAAAAAGCCGTCGATACTGGAGACGGCGGGACAGAATAATCCTGATATCTGCATACCATGGCGGTGACTGAAACTTCTGTTAGATGAACATAACGAACAAATTTAACGTACGTGACACTGAAAAATCGGAACTATGAGCTCAGTCCAGCGTTTTATGAACTGGAAGAATATAATGGTAAATAAATAAAGATAACTTCGATTATGACATAACTCTGTGTTTGTGTTGTTAAATTTGACCAATTTCCTTCGCTAGAACAGACCACACACCCACTGGAAATTGTGACGTTAGAGGATAGAAAGTTGATGCAAGAATAATCGAGTTCCACTCGATGCGCATGCGCAGGTCTAATCGACTTGCTCTGCTATGGTTTGTCGGGGTAATCAAGATGGCGGCTCTGGTAGTAGCGCCAACCTATTTATTCTTTTAGATGTCAATAATACAAAGAAACAAATCCTTCTCTCACAGATTTGATGAAATATCCACTGGATTTTGTGCATCATGCGGACAATAAGCTTTATTTACAGCAGGAACTGACTGGATAAAGACATCTTATACTGCCAGCGAGATGTGTGAGAGCTATGCCCGGTCGCTGCTGCGAGTTTCGGTGGCGCAGATCTGCCAAGCGCTGGGCTGGGACGCGGTTCAGGTCACCGCCTGCGACCTGCTCTCCGATGTCCTGCACAGATATATCCAGCAACTGGCGAGAGGCTGTCATCGGTACTCGGAGCTCTGTAAGAATCTTCGCTCCAGCTTCCAATCACTTCTAGACACTGACGCTTCTTACTTTCTGCTGAGGCCTACCTAGCAGATTGACAGAACAGATGATGCATGCACGCATACTTCATCACCGATACCTAGTTAGCTACCTGGTTGTTTCACTCTGTAAAATGTTTCGTTTTAGGTAAAACTATGTTTCACTGTCTTGGCTGACATTATCCAAGATGGCTAGCTACCTTGATCACGAGCGAGCCGCGAGATTCAGATTCTTTTAAAGCTGTCTGATGTCAACAAGGGGGAGTGTTTCACGCTGTAACTCTCAGACACGCGGACTGTGTTTTGCTCAGTTCGTTGAGAAGCAAATCTAGTTACGAGATTCATTTGCCGATAAGTCTCGTGTTAATGAGAACCCGAAAAACAATCTCTGTCATTGTAATGTATACATTGTTAGCATTTATATCTGCTAATGTGGCATGCTATGATGAGAAGTTGTATTGTGTGTCATGCGTGTGTTATGCTTTTGGTTTTTTATGGCTTTCGTCGTGTTCATGGTTTTTATAGCCTTGTTCGATTGAATGAACTTAGTGATTTTTGACGTTCCATAAAGTTTTTTTGTTGTTACGGATTACATTTTGGTTAGTATCGTGGTTATATTTATACACATAATACACCCAATGATGTCTTATACATGCAACCGAGATAAATATGCATCAGCGTACAGCAGAGTCGAGAGGAGTTGACCCTTGGAATTCGTCATTCATAATGACATAATTTGATCATGATGTAGGATTGTTGATTAGCTATATTATTAGCTATTACCTGAGCAGACATTCCTACAAATACTGTGTAAGGGGAGTACTACAAGTACTGTGTAAGAGGGGGGCTGTTTACTAACGAAGTGAAGTGATAAATCAGATTACTTTTGAAAAGACCGAGTTCGGATAAACATTACTTTCTTTTTGTAATTAATGTCTTTTTTTTTTTTTACAGTAATAACATTTATTTTCTGTTTCAGTGTTATTTATGTGTGTGTGCGTATGTGTGTGTGTGTGTGTATATATATATATATATATATTACACACACATACATATACAAATAACACACGTATAATATGTTTTACATTTTCTAGTGTTCTGGCTGACTTGTTTGCAGTATTTATAGTTTGTTGAATTGTATTGGATCTGCTTCTGTTAATATGGCCCTCGTCACTGATACCTTTCCGCCCCCTTCCTCTAGACGGGCGGACTGACCCCATGTTGGACGACGTCAGCCAGGCCTTTAAACTCCTGGGGGTGAACCCCAACGAGCTGGAGGACTACATCCATAACCTGGAGCCGGTGGCCTTCCCCCACCAGATCCCGCTCTTCCCTGTCAGCAAGAACAATGTGTTGCAGTTCCCCCAGCCCGGTGTCCGCGACGCTGAGGAGAGGAAGGAGTACATTCCAGACTACATGCCTCCCATCGTGTCCTTACAGGAAGGTAGGGCTGGCTCTGACGTTGCCTGCGTTGACATTACTGCTACTGGTCCTTACAGGAAGGTAG
>JAOYSI010000023.1:1337466-1353562 GCA_025775065.1 Hiodon alosoides | reverse complement strand
ATAAATAATATCAGTCCATCAGACTGTTTCAGGGATAGCCTTCTTTTATTCTTTGTTGCGACAGTGGGAGGGATTAAATATGACAACTTTTAAAGGGGTCCCGTTTCGACGTTGAAGAATAAGCTCACGTTCCTCAAACTACTCACTTGGCGGCTTTTTAATCAGCTGGTATGATAGGCCCGTGTTTTCTTCAGCGTCAAGGCTCACGTCGAAAAAACAAAAAACAAAAAAAAACAAAAAAAAAAAACCCCGAAACAAACATAATCAGGATTTTACTTACTCCACGTCGGATGTTGCTCGAAGCACCTACAACGCATACTTGTGAGATAATAGCACACAATACATTTCAAGAGGATAATTACACGAGTCCGCTGACAGCCCGACAACGACTGCGGGATTGTTCGTGGAAGCCGGTACAACTGTTTCCATCCAAGTTCGAGCTCAGGTTCATTCGAGTGAAATATGGTTCTCGCTGTTCTACCAATGGAAAATGGAACGTTACGCCAGCTCAGCATATATATATTTTTTCACAAAAACTGCACTTAGCCCGATGAGTATATGTGCGTGGTTGTGGGGAGGCATAGAAAAACTGTGGGGTATAACCCACCTCGTGAATTGCGGTAAAGTAGGGCAATGCACACGAATACATATGAATTTTCATATATTACGCTTTCGAAATAAACTTTTTCCAAACCCTTCGAACCACATATCCAATACACACGCGAACTTTATTTCAAAGTAACACTTTTCCTGAAATGTTAGTAACAAATTCCGCTACCTCATCTATGAGTACATGAACATTTACATAGCCTATGTGAACTGCTCACACAATACGCGAAACATATTCCGTGTTTTTTCTTATGGTGCAGCTGTTAAAAGGAAAATTGGAGTTTAATTTATTTTCACTCACGTGTACACATGTAGTTTCACCATACTTAAACAATTAAGTTACTTAAACAACCTACTTCGCCAAAATTATTTCCGTAAATAAACAGATGTCTACATGGTTACAATTTGAAAGCCAGTTAAGCCGTTTTGGATAGCATCTTCTGTTAAGCAACTCAATAATAACATTGACTGTTGCTAATTTTGGTCACTACACACGTCGTTTTCTGATCTCATCATTTGATTTCCTGAGCAAATGATAGAGATTAACATTAGCGATAATGTTCTCATTGAGGCTTCACCATTTCATGTAACGATTCTGAATGCAATCGAACGCAGTCACGTCTTAAAAAAAATGAAGAAAAAAAAACCCTTTAGCTTGGGCGCGCACACGCACTCAGTCCTCCGGCTGCGCGCTACAGAATTTCGTTTCCTGGCTGTTGACGTCACATCCAGTGGCGTCGGCGAGGCTGGCCATTTCAGCGCTTTGCATTGCATCAAAAGAGCAGCCCCCTCTTTCCCAATTACATACTGTCAGTCCTGGAGCATGGGGCAGCCAAACTGGGAATTAGACACCGAATACTACCACCCCACGGGGCAGGCCCCTGTTACTGAGCAATCAAGCGGAGTAACACAGAAGTACAAGGCAATGTGCTTACCTGAGTAACACACGATCTGCTGCCTTGCCTCTTAATCGGAGTGAACACATATTAATCGGCTATTAAAAGTTAGGTTTATTACACGCATGGATCAGCGATGTAAAGATTGGAGCGTATTGCAAGTGAAACATAGCTTACTTTGTTTAAATCTAAGTTTGCATTCCATCAAAACTATTCTTATATTAAGCCCAGGCATAATTTTGTATTGTTTTTAGTAGTTATTTGTTGATGTTTTATATATATTTTTAAAGATTTGTTACTTTAACCAAACCGAGACAGACATTTTTTATACATGAATTTATACCTTTTATAAACCGCTCCGACGCCTTATTTCTCATTGAAGGGCGTACCGAGTAACTTAGTCAAATTGAATTAGTGAAGTCAAACATTAGAATAACAAGCGTTTCACCGCGAGAGGACGCACTGTCACAAATTTAAGAAAATACTCTGAGCGGAATTTGGTATCGCGATTGAGCAACAGGGTTTGCGCGTCTAAAGTCAAAATATTGATGAACTCAGATTGTGCGGGTCGAGTCAGAACCTGTCCACATTCGCCTCCACTTCTCTCATTTTATTTGATAATACGTCTAATGTAAGATCCGTTTATCCCGGGAAGTTTTTTTTTGACCCCACGCCAAGGGGTAAAACTTTAGAGCACTGCCCAGGACGGTCCCGAAATCATCTGGTCTCGTTTCAATGTATTACACACACGAATGTTTTCGCATCCTATTGTGTTCCAGTATACAGTCTATATGCATTTTCCATGAAATATTTACTAAAACAAATCGATTTAAACAAAATAAATTGTATTGGTATATACACGAGCGAAATATTATTATTGGTTAAAGCAAAGCCAGATGTCGGTGAGAAATACGGTGAAGTTGCAGTGAAGATGCAGTTTGTGGAAAATATCTTTAAAAGACTTTTGGTAATCTCTACCCGGTCCACTTTATTCAATTAGGCCGAGCCGGGTTGGCCCCTCCCCTGTCGATGACATTAACGGGACCCTCCTTAAGTTGCGTCGCGCGCGCCACAGCTGTCTGCTAGCATTGAGCTGCCTGGCGCCATCCTGAAAGAATGCCTTCACTGTAAAAATAAAAAAAGAAAGAGAGAGAGAGAGGGCGAGCGAGAGACAGAGAGAGAGAGAGAGAGAGAGAGAACAACACTGAGAGGGATAGAGTTCAGATAGACAGAGCGAGAGGGAAGAGAGCGAGAGTTGCTGCTACGCATAAACACAGAGATTTGATCTTTGAGTTTTAAATTCGCTCCCGGTCAGTGTGGAGTAACCCATCTCCTGTGAGCGAGGGTACTTCTGAACACGGCGCAACAACTTGTTGCGTGTGCTGAAGTAAAGCGGAGAACCTCTATGTGCAACTGGATACCGTCGCGGACCTGCTAACGAGTGCTTGCTAATGAGTCTGGTCACTTTTAAATGTATGTAGATTTTTTGTGTAAATTAGACATGGAAGTTAGAGGGGAGATTCATTAATTTAAACATTTTAATTTAAGCGTTTTTACCAATGGAAATACATCAGTATGTTGATATAACACAATGTATGTTGATATACGAGTAGAATAAAAACTGTTTAAATTTGTTTATCTGTTTGCAGGTAATCAAGGGCAATCTTTCTGAATAAAGAAGAAACCTGTGGATGTAATATCACAGGACTGGACAGAGAAATTTCTCCTCCTTTTCTCGTTTTACTGATTATTTCGTGTGCATGAACGTTTGTCACCGGCAATGGAGGTAACTGGGGATCAGCCTCGGTGGATGAGCCACCATCACCCGGCGGTTCTGAACGGCCAGCATCACGACTCGCACCATCCTGGCCTCAGTCACTCGTACATGGACCCTTCCCAGTATCCCCTCGCCGAGGATGTGGATGTACTGTTTAATATCGATGGACAGGGCAACCACGTCTCTCCATATTACGGAAACAGAACCGTCCAGAGGTACCCACCTCCTCCTCACAGTAAGTACTGTATTATTATATCGTAATATATATATATAAACTATTACATTTCAAAAGCGCGTACATTTAATTCTAAAGTCCTGCAAATCGGTTTGTATGTTTAATTTAAGTAAGAGAAAAACTGAAATCTCAAATGTTGAGATAAAATACAGCAGTTCTGAACAACGTACAAATTCAAACACTCCACGGAGTTTTGAAACCTTACCATTCTCGGTTAGATGTGGGTTACACTCAATGGTTTAAAATGGTTTCACAACTTTCCAATTTTCACCAGATTTTTTTCTTAAGCGTGACTCAGAAGAGAACGATTCTTTCTAGTTATAATTTAGTTTTATGCAACGTGTTGAATTGTCGAATAAAGCGACGAAGTTAGTTTAACATTAGAGTTCAATATGCTAATGTTTAAATGACACTTCCCTATTTAAAGACAAAACTCACCGGTGTAACAATACTAGCGCCAGAATTGAATGTCACGAAATAAAATTGTACGCGTTACTCGGCTGCTTTTCGACGGGAGTTTCTGTCTTATAAACCAATCACTACCGTCATCTTGTTCTACAGAATTATATATATATATATATATATATATATATAAAATATGTTTAAAGTGTTTCTCAGGTTAAATATAAAAACAATATCCTTACAAAGAAAATGCCGGCGCGGAAGAGCAATTGCTTGAATTTATTGACATGACTTCCTGAACGGAATTGTGAATCGTGACCCGGTGCTTCTTGCGGATCCTATGCGCCAAAACGTCACTTTCAGTATTTGGCTATAGGCGAAGTTCACGTAAGGCTGAGGGGTCCATTCATTTCTGCTGCTTTCGATTAACAAAAAACTACCATGTCAGCAGCACTGGAAAGAGCTATATTTGTTTGGGGGGCCGAAGGCTTGTTTTTTTTTGTGTGTGTGTGTGTAAAATTAAATTTGTTTATTTTTTATACGCAGTTAATTATTATCTAAAAGCACGGACAAATTAAATGCACAAAACATTACCTACGGTCTTATTAAAAATAATTTTAGTTCACTAAGCACTGTTGCATAAAAAAACATAGATTTTCGTGCTGTCCGGAGTGTAGAGAATATTGTTTTTCCTTTTAGCTTTTTAAAAATGGATTTTAAATTCGTGTTCCTTATGCTAAAACGCCATACATCAAATACAGCAAATATCAAAGAATAACTTTTAATAAACACACTGTTTAGCGAAATAGTACAATCGTACCTTTTCTTATATACTAAATGAAACATTAATGCCACACAAAATAGATGCCCGTAGAATCAAATCATTTTCAAAATTCTGGTCAGAATCGTATCAATTTACCTAACCAAGTTTTATATGGAAAATGGTAAGCCAAAGTTACACACAAACGTAACATTTAATACATTTATTTTTAAATTGCGATCAGGCTAAATAGGCTACAGCGAATTTTTTTCCGAAAACTGAAACGATAAATGTATTTGTTGGAGACCGTTGTCGCATATCATCGTCGTATTTTTATTTTCGATCTTCTGTTTACAGGTAGTCAGGTCTGTCGCCCTCCCCTCCTTCCCGGCTCTCTGTCCTGGCTGGATGGCAGTAAAGCCCTCGGCTCGCATCACAGTACCTCCCCTTGGAATCTGAGTCCTTTCCCCAAGACCTCTCTGCATCACGGCTCCCCCGGAGCCCTCTCCGTCTACCCACCGGCATCTTCGGCTTCCCTTTCGGGAGGTCACTCCAGCCCCCACCTCTTCTCCTTTCCTCCGACCCCCCCTAAAGATGTCTCGCCGGATCCGGGGATCTCGACCCCTGGCTCGGGCAACTCCGGTCGACAGGAAGAGAAAGAGTGCATAAAGTACCAGGTGTCTCTACCCGAAAGCATGAAACTGGAGTCGGCCCACAGTCGGAGCATGGCGTCAATCGGAGCGGGTGCATCGTCCGCCCACCATCCCATCGCAACCTACCCATCCTATGTCCCCGATTACAGCGCAACCCTCTTCCCACCAAGTAGCCTGATAGGTGGGTCACCTTCTAGTTATGGTTCCAAAACAAGGCCAAAAACAAGGTCCTGTTCAGGTAGGCGGCGCTTTATTTCTCTAATTTATCCCACATAATGAATAAAAACAAAAAGTAACAGTGTATGTTTATCTGGTTGTGCCTTGGATTTTATTGTGGTTTGATAGGCTAGGTGATTATTCTGTTTACTCACAATGCTATTAGCCAATCGCCATTCCGGCTTAGTCTTCGTTTGGTTACCGTTCAGCAGTGTTCAATATTACAGTGATTACATTTGATGCTTCTGAATTTTATGGATTCAGAGACATGTTCAGAATTAATTTTAATGATAACAATATAATATTAATACCACAATATGTGTTAATTTGGCTCTAATTCTGCAGCTGCATAATGATACATTTTAGCCTTGGCGACGAACCGGTTTTATGTGTTATTTGTGATTGTATTTGTTAAATGGTTACGTAATGTTAAACTGTATATACATAAGCAAAATATTATCATTTTTTTCCGGCTTTGACGAATAAGGCTATTGTTCCGAGTTAGAAACGGCATATCCTTACACCAACAATTTAACCGCACGATTTACTTCTGGTACACTTTAACGCAATTAAATTATCTTAATGTTTTGAACGACAGCGGATTTCTGGACGGAACTTGTTTGCAGTTTTCTCTTTTCCCGAGAGTGTCATTTTACTGTGACTTCTTTGTTTTTTTTACGACAGTCTCTTATTCGTTTATATGTTTAAGCTAATCCAATTATCTTCAGACTGCTGCACGCGACAGTTGCATTGTTTATCCAGCCCCCAAAACTTTGATAAAGTCCGGATGCGGGCTGTATAGATGTCCCTGGTCATAGCAGGGGCATGACTACCTAAGCAAAATGTTATATAAACACCGTGTACAATTATTTTAATGGTTATTTAACCATTTTTGCAAATTAGTTGCAGTTTATCTTTTATAATTTTATGTAGAATACATAAAACCGATATGTTTATACATCCCATTATTTAATGTCTCGTTTGTCCAATTTAAAACGTCCACTGAACGTAAACATATTATAAAGTTATTTTAGACAAAACACGTGTAGGTATATGTAATATATTTGTACAATATATTACCCTTCATCAGTTTTTCTATAGAGTGTTTACCTCTTTTTTTAAAAATCAATAGGTCTTTATAGGTCTGTTTTTTCACCGGAAGACTATCTAAAAGCAGTTGATAGGATTTATGGTGAACTAACGCAGGGCCTGAACTAATATTGCACAACACAAATCCTGTTGTAGTTTTTTTTCAGTATCGATCATTTTTGCTTTAGAAAAGTTATGCACTTTCAGTTTTTTGCTCTTTGCAGGTCTATCAATTGAAACACTCTCGATTTGTCACGACTTGTCTTAAATTATTTTTGGTGAAATAAAATAACTTGGAAGTATATTTCTTGCCGCGCATGCTTGAAGGCCCGATGTTTAACGAAGGCCTTATCAGCGTTTGTGCTTTCAAATAATTTAGTGTGAAGAGAAGCCACCCGATTCTGTTTCGGTTTCAGTGGTGGAGTGATAGGCCTAGTAAAAACAACACCGTTTAATGAAGATATTCGACAGACATGTTTCTCGAGTGTCAGGGACACCTGAGTAGTCGCAGGATAGCAAAACGTTTTAATCACGCAATATTGGATGCATTTCCAAAGAAAGATTAAAATAATTAGCGTTGTGATTCAGCCTTAACAGTTATACGATTATATATGGAAGATATTGCCGTAAATACATCATTTGTTAGTATTATTATTATTATTAGTAGTAGTAGTAGTAGTAGTAGTAGTATAGGGTTAGTATAGTACAAGGACAAACACGTGTAAAGTGAATTATAACGAGACGGGCCGATTCAATTTTCAGTATACATTCTGTTCTAAGTTCGGTTCGGACGCTAAACATATTATAAAAATTATAAGTAATAGCTGCCCCATCCCATCCCAAACACCCATCACCAACACCATTCTTTTAAGTGCCATAAATTTAGGCTCTATCAGTGCGTAGCTGCACCACGACTGGCCGCGTTTTCCTGCACGCTATAAGAATTAATCATGCTTGTTTGGACTGCTATACCCAATGCTAACCGTAGTGTCGCATTGAGTTTTTCGTTCATCTGACTATTTTTTTTGTTTTGGTATTGATATTAAATTATTGTTGTTGTTGTTGTTGTTACTTCAATTACCTCACGACTGGTACAAATAAACATGTTAATAATATTGTATGTTTTATTGCTAAAAAAACAGTCGCTCTTTAAATAGGTGTTCCAAGATATTGCCTATTTAATTAGATTATACTATGTGGCATCATGTGACCCTGCTACAGGTGCTCTCTACATCTGTGTGTGTATATTGTCTCTGATTTCAGAAGGTAGAGAGTGCGTTAACTGCGGAGCCACGTCGACGCCTTTGTGGAGGCGGGATGGCACGGGCCACTATTTGTGTAACGCCTGCGGACTCTATCACAAGATGAACGGGCAGAATCGCCCCCTCATCAAACCCAAGAGAAGGCTGGTATGTCCCTGGCGCTGTTATTGATCAGACTTCGTCTCTCTCTCTCTTTCTCTACCCAGGAAGAAGTGTTAACTGCAGGAAATTGAGTCGCCAAGTGCAGGTCTCATTTCTTTTAGATACAGTTCTGCAGTTTATTTTTATTTTTAAACATAGTATTGCATTAAAGGTGTTTACAATCAGTGGCCTAATGCTTGTTTTCTTATTTTCGCAATACTTATTAATTGTATTTCGTTGGGCCAAACCGTAAACGGAATTTACGCAGGTTAGCTTAAAAAATACTTTCTAAATGACTGATGAGTGAACTCGTTAACGAAATGTGACTAAGCGTATTAATTTCGTCAAAGCATTGCGCCGATATTGTAACGAAACAGAATAATTCAAAACGACTAAACAAAAAAAAAAAATTAAAAAAATATCGAATTAATATATGTTATATGTTGATATGTTCGAATTAATTGTATGTTAATCAAGCAATATCCCCGAAGTAAATGCCCTGTACATATGTTTAAATTACATTTAGGAATTTTGTATAGCCTACGTAACATAAAATTTAAGAAAGCGTCTCTCCCTGCTAAATCTGAGTGGAATTCCCAACTCACTGCCCTGTTAAAGAATAAAAAATACTTTCTAGGCAGGGGAATGCCCGTCGGTCTGCTATTTTGGCAGCCTGGTTCTGTTTTCACCCCCTTCTCTCTAATGTGAAAAACCGACTTCCTAGGAAAAAGCTGCCGGATATCTGAGCTGCACAGATAAGTCGTTTTGAGCGACATGCCGCGCTTCCCTAGCCTAAACATCGAGAGGACCAGGGAACAAATCAGAGCAAGATTAAACAAAGGCACGTAGGAGTCAGGGCTTGAGATTGTTCTCCTCAGAGGAGAGGGAGTCAAATTTGTAAAACGTGGTAGAAACAATTAAAGAAAAAACACAAGAAATTGAGCCACTTTAAATAATGGTTCTTTCTTCGTTTAACAGATTAGCCGTTGATGAGTTTTATTAATTAATGCACAATTAAGCTAGACGACGTATCTGAAGAAATATATCTGAATCCAAGATCTTTTTAAAAGCACATTTCTGTGAACTTTTGTTGTCTAATATATTTACTTTTAATTTTCTTATTGGTATATTTAGGCCTATGTCTGTTCAAGGCCTTTTGGTAAAACTTTTAAAGAGTTTTTAAAACGTGTCTTAGGCCACCATATTTGCGCTGCTCCAAATACTGTTAATGACGGAACCCCTACAGCCATCCTGTCTTTATATTTCCCATTATTTTCGTTCGAACCCCTTTTGATTTTTAAAAGCCTAATAGAACAACGGTTGTTAATATCTTTGTTTTAAAGTGTGTTTTTGATGCATTAAATCTTTCACAAGGACGCTTATACGTGGACACGTTGTGGCAATACAAGTGCTATTGATTGTAGCTGTACTACGGGGAAATTTAAATCAGATAATTTTAGATTTTATAAAAGAATTTTTCCAGAAGGCATTTTTGCACAATCATTTTAGTATAGGCAACAGTTATGTCATTTACATTTTTCGTTTTTGAATATTAACAATTTTCACTATAACGGTTCATGGTAGTTGAGGTTGCCTTTATTATTTCCGGTTTATAAATCCTTTTGACCAACGTGTACTTTCTTCAGTCCGCAGCGAGACGGGCAGGGACATCATGCGCGAACTGTCAAACGACCACGACGACGCTGTGGCGGCGAAATGCCAACGGAGACCCGGTCTGTAACGCCTGTGGACTGTACTACAAACTGCACAATGTAAGCTATACAGCTGCCTTTGCATTGCTCTAGTAAGCCATTTATTAACTTACCTCACCATATGTTTTGTGTTGGTTTTTTTATATTTAATTGTTGAATAATACGACTGATTACGACATTAACTGCTAGAGTGAGCTAAATGTCGACGGCCCCGTCAGAAAGCCGACATTGGCGCCAGTTTGTTGGATATGCATAGACTAGATTTAAATCAAGACTTCTGCACTGTGCGTTTTTTGGTTTTTAACGGCTTTATCACATTCATTTTAATCATGAAGGGGTCTCAGTAACATTTTATTTTCACTTAAATCTGAACGCATAAAGGCATATTTAGCGCGGGGATCGCAGAGCTAAATCATGACCACAGCCAAATCATGTTTAGCCACATCACGTTTAGTCGTTAACCACATCATATTAAGCCCGTGGCCACTATTTCTCTTCCTATTTCAAAAGAACATCCTCTTCAGTGATTTTTTTTTAACTCTCACTGTCACAGTCTCTCCTCTTACAACTTATGACACGTCATACACACTCTGATAAACTATTTCCCATATTCGTTTCGTATTCAGCTTTCTGGCTATCATGACAGGATTTTCAGGTTATCAGTGAAAACTGTAATATTTCCAAAATATTTCCAAATATTATTGCTTAAACTGAAAAAGACAGTTCAGATTACTTTAGCTTTTTCTTTTTGTAAATTGTTCAAAGGAATTTCCAATTCAAAAGAAGGCTCCGAAGTCCTTATTAGGGTTTAGTGTCTGCCCATTTAACACAGTAACTTTCTGACACTTTGGCTCCTGCCAAACATGTGTGGTCTGGAAGGCTCTGCTTGTGGACTTCAGGACCAGATCTGGTTGTCTGGAAGGCTCTGCTTGTGGACTTCAGGACCAGATCTGGTTGTCTGGAAGATGAATGAGGGCAAGCCAGATCAAAATGAAAACAAACAAACAAATGAAGGCACAAGGCAAGGCCTGAACTATGCTTTGGGTCAGAGAGAGTGGTGATGGCAGGCTTGCTTCTCAGGTGTAACTTCGCCAGCTGCATTAGAGTCCGTCTCTGAGGTCACATTGTAGGGTGTCGAAGGTCTTAAAAGCCTTCAGAAGTTTCAGAAAGAGCAATTGGATATGATTCGGTCAGAGAAGTGCTTACCTTTTCCTTGGCGATTTCTGTTCCTTTGGCTGTTCAACACATGTGGAAACCGCAGCACAGGCGGCACACGGGACACACTTGACATGCGTGACACAGGCAGCACACGTTACACAGCTGACACTCACAACACTGGGCATCACATGTGATACGGGTGACACACAAGACACATGTGGCAAACGGGGTGCAGGTTCCAAAAAAACTGAATCACAACATGGTCCAGATTGAATCATATCCAAAATCCTGTCACCCGTTGCCCTTCTTGAAACTTAGCTTTTAAGGTCTTCAACACCCTACAATGAAAGATCCCTCCTGAAGGCTAGATATCTGACACCATATCCACCCCGTGGTGCACTCAAACATTGAACGAGCATTCCATCGTTAGCCTCTTAATCACTACACTTCAATTAAGCTCAACCCAAAAAGCTGGTGGAGGTGGAGAGGATGTTGGCACTGGCGCCGGTGTTGCTTCTCCTTCCCGGACCGCTGCTCAGCTGGGGCTTTAGAGGCTGGTGCTGGCACAGCCCACGGCCCAGAACTGGACCCAGATCAGGGAGTCCACGCCTGAATCTGGCTCAGTTTTGATGCCACCTGACATCAAGAACGCCACCTTCTTACAATGGATCAGAAAGACTTATTTCATATCAGAGCAGTATCACACTTCCTCAATGCCCCGCGTAAAATAAGAAATGGCTTTGTCTTTGGTTTTTATTTCTCCATCTCACACAATAACATTTTCGGACGTCATTTCAAGTTGTGATGTTTTTTGTCCATAATAGGATTACTCTGTACTCTGTATATGGAAGGTTTTGTCATCATTGTTTGTAAATAAAGCTTTAGATTATATATGTAGCAATGTGTGCCACCTAATGCCATGATTGTGGTGGTGTTTGTAATCCCTTATTGAAATGAAGTGACCAGGTCAAGCTGAAACATCTCTCACCTAGTGTTACTCTGGGCTGGCCTTAGTTTAACTGAATGTGCATTAGACTCATGTCTTATTAAAGTCTTAGCGGCTGCTCATGCCAATGCTGTTTAACCCCGTGCCAACATCTGTGACAACGTCTGTGCCAACATCTGTGACAACGTCTGTGCCGCCTCCTCTCTCTCTGGACAGATCAACCGGCCGTTGACCATGAAGAAGGAGGGCATCCAGACCAGGAACCGAAAGATGTCCAGCAAGTCGAAGAAGAGCAAAAAGTCCCACGAGGGCATGGACGAGTTCTCCAAGAGCCTGATGGAGAAGAGCAGCTCCTTCAGCCCCGCCGCCCTGTCCCGGCACATGGGCTCCTTCCCCCCGTTCTCCCACTCCGGCCACATGCTCTCCACGCCCACGCCCATGCACCACTCGTCCAGCCTGCCCTTCGCCCCCCACCACCCGTCCAGTATGGTCACGGCCATGGGGTAGACCCGCCCACGCTGCTGGATCCCGCACCCTCCCCTTCCAAAACTTAAGGCTTTTTTAATAATAAGGTATACATCTCCAGACCTGAAGCCCCCAAAGACGGAGTGACGTTTCCAGGGATACCCAGTCCTTCCCATTCTGGATCACAGCGGCTTTTAGCCTCCCTGTGTTAGCATCTCCACGTTAACCTCCTACGGCTCAGTCCGGATTCCATTTCTGTATAAAAGCCATCTTTCATAGCGAAACTAAGAAACACTCAAGACCTCCTTATGTAGACTTCTGCCCTACCCTGTCAAACAGGGACCCCCTGTACTGTGAAAAAAAAGAGAGAAGATGAACTGTGAACCTATTTGTAAAAATCGTATGAGATGCAGTACATTTATTGAAGACTTTTTAAATAGAAAAAACAGCCCTTGGGCAGCTACGAGAAGGGTACGAGTTGGACAGTCAGGGGATTGGTGGGGCAGCCTACCTGTAGTCCCGGGTTTGAAAAAGAAAGGTTAGCGGAAATGAACTGCCAGTCCTTCTACGTTCCCTTTGCAGGGAATGATGCATTAAACCTTGTAGATGGCAGCCGGCAGGCGTCTCTGTCGACAGTTCGGTATGTTAAGACAAACGGCACACACACACACACACACACACACACACACACACACACATGCACGCACACACTCTCGTGCGCACACACATTGCCATGGCAGATTAACTGAAAGATGTTTTTCCAACCCAGAGATTATATGCATTGTGAAAAAGTTCCTGTATTTGTTATTTGTATGTATAATTCAGATTACCAAAAATATGAAAGATACAAAGATGTAGAATTATTTCTTTATGTAAGACTGAATGGTTGTAAAAATTTAATAATTGCTAGTGTAAAAAAAGACTGCTTTTTTGTTTCGTAATTTTTTTTCTTCAAAAAAAATAAAATAAACTAGTTAAAACTCTGTTGAAATCATGTAAACCTCTACTGGAAAGAATGTTTCTTTTGGTGTGTGTGATGTTTGACACCTATTAGCCACAGTCAATATTTACCCAGAGTCCCCAGCGACACCCCTGTCACCACACAAACAGGAAGTACATAAAAAAGCTGTGATGCTCTAGGCCTTTCTGAAATGAGAAATATACCTGTGCTCTCCCCCCATCGTTATTCCAGAGCTATCTGAAGCTAATGGGCACTGGACTCCCAGAAGCAGTGTTTTTTCATGCATCTTTGACAGTCCCCGAAGATGTTGAACACAATGAGTGAGTGAAAGTGTCATATGCCTTTCCTCTTTGTAAAAATAACGTACCATCAAACAAACTGGCCATGTTCCAGTGGTTCTGAAAGTAATGAGTTTAGGATCAAACACAGTCTTAGTCTAATATAGATGGGGAAACCTAGTATAAATAAATACATACATGAATCAAAAACGAAAACTTATTATTACCCTGATTATCATTGAATAAAACAGACCATTTTCTTACACACCAAATTTTTTCCCTGCATGGATTGCAACTACTCGGTAGTATGGGGGACTGGCCCATGCAAACAGACACGTTTGGAATCCAGGCGGGACGCTGTTTTTGTACCCTGGAGGAGACAATTCAAACGAACTGCTCCACATAATGGGCTGCGAAGCAAGCCTAAAGCGGGCTGCACGTGAGGCTCGGAGAGGAGCTGATGGCGTGCCGAGACGACTTCAGCAAGACGACCTCAACGCCACATTTGGGTGGGAGCCGGAACAATGCTCGATTGTGTCAGCGATGGCGGGTATCGTCTTACATGAAAATGTTTGTCCAGGATGTGCTACAAAAAAAAGCGCTTTGATGCAAATCCTCAGAAAATTTGGAAGTGCTTTGACTTGACGGTAGTTGCAGTGTGCATTGTTTCATGGTAGCGCTGAGCGGAGCGCACAAAAAATCCCCAGCTCTTGTCCAGTGGACTGCCTGTCATCAAAAGGACATGATGACATATGTTCTTAAATAGCAGAAATACGGTCTATTATTAAAACATTATGTAACAAATTGAGATGAAATCCTACTTCAGCCCAGTGTTACATTATGCGTTTAACATTGCATGAATGATAGAGAATACAATTGGTACATTTACAATGTACTGTGTACGTTTTACACATAATAACAAATATATGGCTTCTATTACTTTATTGTTGTAAGGGGATACGATCAAACTGCATGTCTGTCTCCATCCTGATTCTATAAAGTTCTGATTGTTGCCCTTTCAGGATACCTTGGACCGCATCGCTTGATGTGACTAGGATTGGAAGTTTTCGCACTTAATCTGAAGCAATCATTTACTTTGATGTTTTTATGAGTGTCTTTGTGATAGGATATTTCAGTGCAGTATAAGTGCTGTGATTATGTCGGTCAGCAGGAAGATCACGGTTTTATTCTCTGTTATCTCTGAATAGAAACATGCATGGTGCTGGCTCGTAATTTTTCCAGGCATCTGGCAACATTACTCTTCCCCATCAGACTATATTTAAGACTGGAAACTTTGCATGTGTTTCAACCTCAATGAACCAACCTCAATGTGGCTAGCATCCTTTAATAAAAAGTTGTACCACCAATTTCCAGTGGACATCAAATGGTTTTGGAATATATTTACTTCTGCAGGACATAGGAAAACTGCAGAGAGGAGCAAAGACCTGGGACTTAAATGGACATATATGCCCTCACCCTCACAGTGTGGTTTGGTTGTTTGTAGCATTATTTGAAATATACATACTAAGTATAGAAACTGTCGGAAGTGCCCTGGTTTCAGCTGTCATTCATTTGCATTTGCAAGGACCAATATGCCTCTTCACAACATTGCGCTCTTGTAATGAGAACGATATGGGTTAGTATGACAGGTTTGAAGCCTGAGCCTTTGGTTTAAAGTGACTGAATTCTGATTTATACCACATTTCACTATATAAAAAAAAAACTAACACAATATATGTTGTGCTCATAAGCGGAGGGAACGATGAGTCTATAACTCAAATCACTTGAGGCCGAAGTCCTTTGTTTACTGGTCAGTAGTCTAGCTATGAGACAGGGCTGACCGAATCAGGTACTCACTCCTAAATGATGAATTATACATACCTGGGGACAAAAAAAAGATAAACAGATTAACGCGTTTGGTTGAGTGTGTGCCTTGACTTGCCAGGAATGCCAAGCGTGGAGTTTGGGTTGACCATATCTAACACACAGTAAGCAAACGGCCCCTGTAGGGTATAGATACTGGAGATATCTCAGCAGTCTGTGCTGCATCAGTCTGAAACGTAGACACAATACGGGAGTCTTGTGACATTGAGGCCTGGCCCACACACCAGAGCTCACACTGCAGAGAGGATACACTGGCAGGATAATGGCTGCGTCTATTGGCATCTTGGCAGTAGGGCCTGGGCATTATGGAGGCCATAGTCTACAGTATTGCCACCAGGACTACAAGGTGGCACATTAGCTTTACTGAGGCCTGGGCCTGCCAATGCCTGAATGGAGGACCTTCATGGTGTCGGACGAGACTGTAAGAGCAGGCACTGCGTCTTGTTGATGTGGAAAAAGAGATTTTGACTAGCGCAATCCTGATGTCAGTACTATTATTGTTATTATTAACTTTATTGTCTGTTCAGATTTCCCGGACAGAAATTCACCTTTGTCATTGGCATAACAGATAACAGATCTTATCAGACAATACTGGACATCCACTTACATACCACATAATGAAACACATAAAGCACACATTTGTCCCCTTTAA
>JAOYSI010000023.1:1301964-1321189 GCA_025775065.1 Hiodon alosoides | reverse complement strand
ACACGGCCCGGGATGTACCCTAGTTAATCAGGCTCGTTCACCAGTCAGAGGACTACAAAACACGGCCCGGGATGTACGCTAGTTAATCAGGCTTGTTCACCAGTCAGAGGACTACAAAACACGGCCCACCTCCGTCTCATCTGAGCCAAATGGCACTGCAGCTGCAGTCTTCCCTTCTGCAGCGCCGTTAGCTGTTTGTCTTATAAGTACCATTATTTTTTAAACCTCAATGTTAGTCAAAATGGGGGAAGCTAATCGGTTCACTGCTGCCAGGTTGTATATAAAAATAAAATGTAAGAAAATCGCTGAGGAAGTGGGCTCCCTTTATATCTTTTTAAAGATGGAGGTTGGTGTGAGGCGTGCATGTTCACACTGAGAATGAAAACACAGAATAAGCCTGAATATTTTTTTTTTCCCCTATTCATCACCGTTACCTTGGCCTCTTTGCAGTAGGATTTACCATGGTGACACGTAGCACCAAACCAGCTAGCGTCAACACGCTCGGCTAACCGGCTGTCTAAACGCTGTGTGGAGGCTTGAGTCTTTAGTGGTTTAGGCCAGCCTCTGCCTCAAATGTGTTAAACTAGTGTCAGAGGCTAAAGGTCATGTGTTGCAAGTCTCTTAAATCTTTTAGTCTCCCTCTCTTTTTACTTTCATTAATGCTACGATAATAACCAAATAATGTAAAAGTTTCCCCCCCCCGGAGTTGGCTTAGCTTGGCTTGGCCTGCCTTGGGCCTGTGTCTGTGTGCACTTATTAGGCGGGCAGTCACGCCTCTGTTTAGGCCAGGGGTCTTAGTGCTCTTCAGGGCTCGTGTCACGTGATCTGAGGCTTTGCTGACGCAGCGTGGGATTGGATGGAAACGGCGGGCAGCAGGCGGGGAGAGAAAATTGGCGCTTCAGTCCCGGGCTGGGTGTGACGCTGCGTGGCTGCCACTTTGGACACGGTGATCAGCCCTCTCGGGGGATGGGGTCCCTGGGAGCATTTTTCATCATTACGAGCTTCCAGTCCGGGTTGCTGGCGAGACAGGTTCTCAGTAGCAGCCAGCTCCATTGTAATGGAGCCAGAAATGTAAATATAATATAAATGCAAATGGGGAACACGAGAATGAGACGAATGCAGCCAATCAGCAGTTAGCAGTCGTGTGTGTGTGTGTGTGTGTGTCAGAGCCCGACTGTTTTATCCTCCCCCCCCCCTCACCAACTCTGCTCCCTGGTGGGGGAACTGATGTCAAAATCTGTTGTACTGCACACGCTCACTAGAGCTCCTTATCACTAACAGCTAAATAAGTAGAACTGTTGTCGTTTTCTGTTGCGGGTGGTGTACTGTTTCTTCTGTCGTTTTTTAAATGTACAAGCTACTGAAAACAATGTTGTCCTGTTCTGAGTCACTTTCTGGAGAATCGCTGTTTAAGGTTTATAACAAGCTGTCATTCCCTTTTGTCTTGTTTTGTTTTTTTTGTTTTTTTTCTCGTCTCTCCTCTTCCTCCTCCCCTCCCCCGTTGTCCCCTCCCCCCTACAGGTTGTGCGTTTGTCACGTTTTCTACCAGGGCTATGGCACAGAATGCAATCAAAGGCATGCACCAGTCGCAGACCATGGAGGTACTGTACCCCGCAACCCTCTGGCTTCCTGTCCCACTGGGTCCTCTCTGGCTCTGGCTCTCGCTCTCTCCCCTATGGCTGCTGTGAACTGTAGGACAGTTGGGTTGGAGGTATCCCACCACATCCTTCTGACCAAACCAACTAAAGCAATACAAATAAGTTTCACTGTGCAGGTTTGGCGCTCTCTGGTGGTTAATGAGTTTGAAGAGCGTCCGGACCCTGGCAGGACTCCTTTACTCGGAGTCAAAGGAACCTAAGTAGACAGCTGTCTTGGTTTGATTTTACTTTAAAAGTTATACTTGTCTTCTATCGGAGAAGACGAACATTTCTGGCAAAAACATTAAGGACCAAAGCGTGCTTATGGTGTTTGTCAAGATAGACGTTTGTGTGTGTGTGTGTGTGTCTGTCCCTGCTGCTTCTGTTTAACAATCTCCTGTTTAACAACCACCCCTACCCCCCCACCTCAATATACGTTTCATGTGATCATGTGACCAAATGTTATTCTGTTACATTTGAACCACTATTGGCAAAGTATTAAGTAGGTGACCCATGTGTCATCTGCATGAAAGAGAGACCGGAGCTGTAGCACCGCGCTCTTTGTGTACAACAGTCCGCCTTCCTAAAGTTTATGGGTTTATTGTTTCATCCGTTTTCCATTAGTCCTGTTCACTTGGGGGAGGGCGTCGTGGGCGCGTAGTCCCGCGACACGGCTGACGTGTTGTGGAGCCGGGGGGAGACGACCTGCGTAGCGGGGGCCAGTCTGTGAGGTGAATCCTGAGGACAGGCGTTTGCTCGAGCACGCACTGTCTGTGGCTGCGCCAGACTCTCGCCCACCAAACTGGGTCAGATTCCTCTCGCTCGGTTTATCTGATGAGGCCGATCTGAGGGATTTAGTTAGCGGCCACGCACTGGGTACGCAGCCAGCGGTCAGACTGTCCTGCACCGCACATGAGCGACACGGGGTCTGCTTCCAGCATTCTTAGAAAACGTCGCTGCTCTGCTGCATCTCCAGCTAATCGATTCGGTGACTGGCGAGAATTTTCAAGCCTCTGCTAGCTTTAAAGCTGTTCAGACACTTTCTTTTGTCCAGTTTTAACACCAATCCGAGTCAAGATGGAGGAGAACTAGTTTCTGTCAACTAGCAATTACAGCATTGAAAGTGTGACCTGCCTACGAGATGCAGGTTTATTATCACAGTAACAGGCACAGTGAAGAACCATCGGATTTTGCTGTATGTATGCTGAAAAACATAATCCTGACCTGTCAAATGTGTCTGAATGGTGACAGCAGTGGTATAATCCTGGCCTGTCATACATATTTGAATGGTGGCAGCAGTAGTATAATCCTGGCCTATCAAACGTGGTTGAATGTTGGCATAAGTGGGATAATCCTGGCCTGTCAAACGTGGTTGAATGGTGGCAGCAGTGGTATAATCCTGGCCTGTCAAACGTGGTTGAATGGTGGCAGCAGTGGTATAATTATGGCCTGTCAAACGTGGTTGAATGGTGGCAGCAGTGGTATAATCCTGGCCTGTCAAACGTGTTTGAATGGTGGCAGCAGTGGGAAAATAGGGAGAGATGCTGTGTTTTAAAGGATAAGAGAACAAAGCTGTCACGCTTTTCTGACAGCTAGCAGTGTAGTCCTTAAGGTGGCAGGTCCCACCCCAGATGTTGCATTCTTGAGCTAGGCACTTAACCCGAGTAACCTGAGCTTCATTTAATATCCAGTTGTATAATGGAAGAATGTAGAAATTGTAAGCTGTATAAGTGTGTAAGCCTACACAGCTGAGGCACAAGCCCTAGTTTAATTTTAAAACTACAGCCCCTCCTCACAAGGTTCTCTCCATTGACCCATCGAACGGTTTGTCAGCACTGTTGGAGAATGTTAGCATTCTCCAACCCAGAAAGCTAAAACAAAGTCAGTCACTGCTTTCAGAGCTTTGTGTTGCGTGCATGCAGTCATGTAGATAGTATGCGTTGTTACGTGTGTGTGTGTGTGTGTGTGTGTGTGTGTGTGTGTGTGTGTGAGAGAGAGAGAGGGCTTGCCCGTCCTCTGGACTCACCTCACCCCTCTCGCTCCTCAGGGCTGTTCCTCGCCCATCGTGGTGAAGTTTGCTGATACACAGAAGGACAAGGAGCAGCGACGCCTGCAGCAGCAGCTGGCCCAGCAGATGCAGCAGCTCAACAGCGCCACCACCTGGGGGAACCTGACGGGGCTGGGCGGCCTGACTCCGCAGTATCTGGCAGTAAGAGGCCCCGCCCCTGCCCCAACTTCGCCCGCCTCCTTTTGCACCCCCTCCAACGCTATCGCCGCAGCAACCGCAGTCAGTCCCCGCCCTCCGTGTCGGTCTCCGCCCCCTCTTTATTGAATACCCCCTCATACAGACACATGTGTCATACCGTAAATAAGTGACGGCGTGGGTTATAAAGTCTCCCTAGGCCTCTAAACATTCATGGCCTTTATAACATGATGCAAACTGGTCACTATAGACTACTATCTGTTTTGGAACAGACACAGACACAAAAATCTTCTGTAACTGCTGTAATTTTGGATCTGCAGCGTGGCCTCTGTGCTCTGTACGCAGAACCTCTTAATCGTTCTCCTTTGAAAGAACGGCTCAGTATGTCTTGTGTTGTTACACCATGGACTGCACATCTGTTTGTCATCTGTTTTTAGATCTACCTTTTCCCCTTTTTTGGGCCTGTCTGTATTTGCTCATCCCAATTGACCTGAATTGATTTCACAGCAGCTTGAAATACAGGTTGACGGGAGGTGTTCTCTCGCTAGAACATTTTACTGCGATTCCAAAACGTACGGAAGTGGTAGTGTGGGGTAAGAGTTTCTTTCCCTTCTCTCTCCCTCTCTCCAGCTGCTCCAGCAGGCCACCTCCTCAAGTAACCTGGGCGCTTTTAGTGGGATTCAGCAGATGGCAGGTGAGTTCAGGTGCAACGCCACACAATTAAAACCACCCACCAATCACGGCCCGCGCACCCTGTTCTCTCCACCAATCGCATCTCAGAAAGACCCAGTTCCCTCCTCAAATCACAGCTGACACACTTAGGTCTCGCCACCAAATCATCCAATAAGCACAACTCTTATAAAAGTGTTATGCGTTGAGTCAGTCCAAAATCGTTTTATGTGTAGTTGCGACTGGAAAAAATCTAAACCCAAAACCACATGAGAACCAACTTATACCTGCTAGTCCCTTTATTATTATAATATATAGCGTGCAAGACGTGTTTTCTAACCGTCAGACGTGACGCGTGTTTCCAGGCCTCTTCTGTCGAAGCTGGCACGCTGCCATTTATCTGCAGTCTTCTAATTCCCTTGCTTACACCTCTGCTCTGTGTAAACTGTGAAGACACACAGGGACCGCTTTTCACAATAAAAGCCCTGAAGCGTGCAATGCGTGAGGTTGTGTAGCTTTGTGGCAGTTGGCTCTTAATCACTGGGCTTTTTAGCTGCGTGGTGCTGCAGAAAGGGAGTTTATATTTTCAGTAGTCGGGCGAGACTTGTTGGTGCTGAAGAATGCAGAGGGAGGACTGAGCTTGTTCTGTCCCCTGCACATCAGCCGTCGGACTTGGGATTGTTTTATCTTTTCCTCAGTGTTTAGTGCAGAGGTTTGCTCCTGAACGACAGCAGAATGTCAGCTGTGGAATAAATTGTCTTACCGTCATGCCGTTGAGAAGTCGAACCCCACGTACTGGCGTACTTCAGCGGTTTTTTTAATGTTTTTTCAATTGTGCTGTAAAATGCCACTGCACTGGCCGTGGGGTCCTGGATGGGGCTGAGACTGAGGTCTGGCTGCTTAATTTTACCGCTCCAGGTGTTGGGGCCCCCCACACAGCCCCATAGCCCTGTCAAACTTGCGTAGGTGCTGGCGCCCACCTCACCCCTCCCTGGGGGATCTTGGCACAGGAAATGACGGCCAATGTAATCCTTTCTGAGGGTGTTTGAAGGAGGAGTGGAGAGTCATTCACACAGCTGCTTATTGTCGCACATCGTCGTGGACTTTTGGCTCAGTTAATGGAGTCTAAGTGCCGTTGAGGGAGTTTGTTTAGACTTGGCCTGCAGTGTTGACTTACTGCTTCCCGTTCTTTACATACATATTTCAATTATAGAGCAACTTTTTGCCAGTCATTTTCTGTTGTTTTTGGAATCCCCAATTGTGCTAATGCATCTCGGCTCCGCGGGGAAGGTGAGGAAGCGCTACTTGTCTCCTCTAATGCTAGTCGCCTTCACTCCCGCTCATAGGGCTCAGTCTCTGCTCAGGTGAACTCCCGCTCATAGGGCTCAGTCTCTGCTCAGGTGAACTCCCGCTCATAGGGCTCAGTCTGCGCTCAGACGAACTCCAGCTCATAGGGCTCAGTCTGCGCTCAGACGAACTCCAGCTCATAGGGCTCATAGGGCTCAGTCTGCGCTCAGACGAACTCCAGCTCATAGGGCTCAGTCTGCGCTCAGACGAACTCCAGCTCATAGGGCTCATAGGGCTCAGTCTGCGCTCAGACGAACTCCAGCTCATAGGGCTCAGTCTGCGCTCAGGCAAGCCCCGGCTCATAGGGCTCAGTCTCTGCTCGGGCGAACGCCAATTAACACATTGGCCCCAAAAACAAGATGGATAATGTAAACCAATTGAATGAAGAGAATAGAGCACATATCGCATATCTAGACAAGGTTTATTTATCAGTGGACGATTTTAAGTGTTGAAATGAGTCTCATGGTGGTTATCAGTGTATCAGGAAGTTAACCAAATCCTGCTTGTTTAAAAAGACCAAAGTGCTGCCAGATGTCACGTTTTGTCCAGCACTTTTTTCTGTTGTAGTCTGTGGTCTGGCAGGACACCTCTACGGTGGACAGCTGCTCCCTATCAACCTTGTGACGGGCTCAGCTGCCCCAAGATGACGGTTCTGACGATGGTGCTCCTAATGGGTTCTGTCTGCCCGGTCTCTGCAAGCCGTGAAGCCGCCGGCCCGTGAAGCTTTTTGATGCCCACCACCTGTTCACTGAGTCACCACCTAGCATGGAACTCTCCACAAGTCTGGGCTGACACTCTCCACAAGTGTGGGCTGAGTCTGGGCTGACACTCTCCACAAGTGTGGGCTGAATTCCTCATTAGTGTTTGGTCATGCCTGGTGCAGTGGGCGCCGACCCCTTCACCCCATGCAGAGGGCTCGCCCCCGACTGAAAACTTGCTGGCCCTTCCTTTTGAAGAAGGGACAGGTGGGCGGGGCATGACAGGGCGAGGGGCGGTACTTAAATCCCACCTCATTTACATGCCTTCAGCTGATGGCAGTGTTTGCTTGTTTTTTTCCTCATATTCTTGCCTTAATGGTGAATCAGGAAATAAAACGCATTTAAATCCATTCGCTCTTACAGTTCTGTGTGATTATGTTGGCATTGGATCCACTGTGACCACTGTGGGATATCCTGGTTTCTCCATTGTCATTTTTCTTCATCTCCATTCGTTTAGGGATGGCTTGATATTTTCCCAACCACCTGATTTGGCCGTTCTTGCCCGTGGAACCTCATTGGATTGGGCCATTCGCTGAACGCTTGCCTCGTTACCGCGCCGACGTTTGTGGTGATTAATGCCGCAAAGCTTTCTTTACTTTCTTTACTTCTTTACTCACTGCTCCCCATTGGCAGGGTGGCACGCTGGTGGCGGCCCGGTTGCACTTCCCCTGCGCCTGCACCCGGCTTTGCACACACGCTCCTCTCGCCGCGGCTCCGCCGCTTCTCTGTGCCTGCTGTGCAAACGCAGACTTGTCCATCGTTTGTTTGGCGTTGTTCTGCCACTCCACAGTCGCAGTAGACCAGACCTTTCAGGCTAACAACTGCCTTTCTGGGTCCTTCCATGGGGACCTCACCGTGGAACACTTGCTCAGAACGCTTGGACTCTTTACCTGTAGAGAAGGTAAAATTGGTGTGTGTGTGCGCGCGCCTGTGTTTGTGCATGTGCGTGCGCGCGCTGTGAAGCGTTGAGCCAACGAAGGCGGCATTCATTAGTAGCAAGACTGCTGCGTGTGAAATGGAATCAATCCTCACAGTCGCACTGTAATGCTCACAGACACTCGCGTTTACAGTCGCACTGTAATGCTCACAGACACACGTATTTAGACACACACTGTAATGCTCACAGACACACGCCTTTAGATACACCCGTTTGCAGTCGCACCACTGGCCAGTCAGCCAGTTTTTTAATACTTAAGAACAAGGATGGCTGTATTTTCAAAAAGTGTATATTGACATGGGTTCGTTTGAGGTCCATTACACTGGGGCTCCATGTCTTTCTGTTGTCCGTGTGTGTGTGTGTGTGTGTGTGTGTGTATACATACAAATGTTTGTATGGAACACACACATATACACGTGTGTGTGTGTGTGTGTGTGTGTGTGTGTGTGTGTCTACATTAGTATGATCAGCCAATGGAAATAACTTACGGCCTTGTTATTGCTCCATGAAGGGTACTATCTCATTTGTGCTGTCATCAATGCTTTAGGTTTGGTCTGGGCTTACTGAACACTGAAAAACAAAGGGGGCCTAATGGTGCTTGAAAGATGTTAAAAATGGCAAAACACCGGATCAGTTCCCAATGGGACTGCTGTAAGTTATTGTGGGAAACGGCTTAGCGGAGTGAGGCGTGTCACTCGCCAGGCGGGGAGAACAGAAGGCCGCGACGCGCAGTGAGCGGACCGCCGGTACGGAGTACCGCTTTCACGCAGTTCTCGCATCCGAAACCGAGGGGAGACATTTGGCGAGATCTGAAGCCGAACGCAGACTTCTGGCGGCTGATGCAAATTGCTGGGCCGGTCAGCTTTCTTCTCTCTAAGCTGAAGAAGCCGTGACTCTCCCTTGGGGCGGCGGGGGGGGCTTTGAGACGGCAGCTGGTCCTGAGGAAGACGGATAACACCCTGCCCTTCTCCCAGAGGAGCGTCCGATTTGATGAACCCTCTCTGGTTCCTCTCTTTAGGTATGAATGCTCTGCAGTTGCAAAACCTGGCCACTTTAGCGGCGGCGGCGGCGGCGGCCCAGAACTCGGCCAGCCCCTCCAATGCTAACCCTCTGGTCTCCAGTGGCGGCCTGGGAGCGCTGGCCAGCCCAGGTAAACAGCCACGCAGGGGAACGTCCGTCGCGTGCGTCTGCACTGTCGCCAGTCTCTGAGACTGGACATGCCGTCATCCTCCATCCGTCCGCCCTGGTCTAGCGTTTCATCTTCATCGTGAAGTTGTTCCGTTTACGTTTCAGACGGGCATGTCTTTCACTCACCGCAGTCTCAGAGTTATGCCCATGACATCGCTGTGTCCCATCACTGACCATTAGTTTGTCACAGTTGGTGCCGGGGACAGTAAAAATGAACATGTTTTTGTCCTGTTTTCTACATGTCCCAGCATGCCTCACTCAGGGGGTGTTGGGATGAATTTGTGTATCCGCTCCTCCCCACTTCAGTAGATTTGGTGCCTAGGGTGGCACGGTGGAAGCCCTCGCTGGCACAGAGAGTGGAGACGGGCGTGCGTGTGTGTGTGTGTCTCTCTCCACCCCACACACACACAAAGCTACTCCACTGAGCCCGATTACATGTTTAGTTACAATCGCTCTTCCCATACACACACACACACACACACACACACACAATATGCCAGAGAGCACATCTACAGCAGTAGGTGCATTGGTTAGGTCACAAAGATGGCCATGCACACAGAGTCACTGTCGCTCACACGTTGATACAGTCACACACACAGTCACACACACAGTCTCACACACAGTCAATGTGTGATGGAGTTTGTGTCTATAGAGAGGATGTCCAGAGTACTGATGTGGATTCAGAGCCTGATGTTTAGTGAGGAAACCTACCTTAGAGAAAATCTAATGCTTTCTGTCTGAATGAGAATGTTGTCTTTGATCTCTGGCTCAGGAGAGAGAAGTGCGTGCTGCTTAACGTTCTTGCGTGCCAGACAGCCTCCACGTTTTACCAAGAGTTCACATGTTACAGCCATGTGCCATGTGGGACTTTCATGGTCAGTCATGTCCAGGGTCCATCGTTTGCTTGGGATGTTGGCCTGTAGGTTATGTTAAATGTTTGCTTTAAAGCACAAACATCATCCTTGTTCACGCTCTTTAGATACTAAGACACACATGCAGTCTGTCTAGAACACACGCGCGCACCCACACGCCCACGTTCTGTCTGTCTCTCGGACACGCGCGCGCAGACAAGCCGCAAACGCGAATATTTGAACTCTGCACCGCCCTCTCCCGTCATGCTGGTATTGATGAAGAGAATCCCTTTCCCCAGAAGTACACGTGCGCCTTGTTTTATTTTGTCATGGTTTGTTTATGGCTTTCCATGGCTTTTATAATTTCATTATTCATCATTTTTATCTTATTCGTTTGCCTCCGCTGTTCAGTCATAAACAGCCCAAGTGATTTGCATGACTGTGGAGCTGATGGCTGAACCCAAATTCGGCCAGATCGGCACAACCACAGAAAAAGGGGGTGACTGAAACTGTTTTGTTTAAATGAAGAGTGATTCTCTATGCTACAGTCACCACCACCACCTGACAGCTGACAGGACATGTGCTCCATGTGTGGTTCTGTCTTTGTGACTCATCTCCCCATTTCTCTCCATCTTTTCCCCTCACTTTCCCCCGCTCCCTACTCCTGGCCAACCCTCCATCTTTCCTCATACGCTGTCATTGTCCCTCCACCCCCCCCACCCCCCAACAGCAGGTGCCACTGCCAGCTCCAATGCCAGCGCCGCCATGAACTCACTGACCTCCCTGGGCACTCTGCAGGGGCTCGGCGGCGCCACCCTGGGGCTCAACAACATCAATGCACTTGCAGGTAGCGTCAACAGTGAGTATTCACCGTTCATCTGCTGCTGCCCCGCCTACATGCATCATGTGACTCGAGTCCAGACTCCACTCACAGGGGAGACGCCTACAGCAACAGCGAGACTTAAGTGACGGAGATATTTTGGAGGCCTACACCTCGCGTTTCCTTAAGGCACTGGCTGAGTCACGTCTGGATTGTGTAGTTGGCCGACTACGCCCAGTTGTCCGGGCTCTGGAAGCAAGGTGTTTCAGCTCTTCGCTACGTAGCAACTCCTGTCTGATTATTTTTTTCCGTCTTGGGTATCGAACCTCGGTACCTTAACGCACACAAGGCCAAACCTTCCTACAAGAGAACCGATTAGCTGGTTGAGCCAAAGACCCAACTTCAGGACCTAGCTCAGGAAGCTCGCCTTCTGTAGCATTCTTCTCAACATCTACTCAACACAGGCACCTGTGTGTTCACTGTGACCTCCAGACAGAAGGAGGCGGGTGTACAGGGTTCACCGCGAGGAACAGAGACCAATTTGCACAATTAACAAACCCAAGTTGGTAAGAAAAGTGAGAAAAACGGGTGGCGATTCAAAATGAATTGAGGAAAAAAGAAACGCCCTCTGGTGGCCTCAAATCACGGTAAATTTGGCGAACATAGGTTTTCCTCAAACGAGTTCCGGAAGGTTCTCGGCCATCGGCGTCTCTCCCTGCGAGTCGGAGACGTGACCACGCCCATCGTGTTTCCATGCGTGTCTTGGTTACTGCTGTGGCCTCCCCGGTGGCGGGAAGGCGTGGCCTCTTTAAAACGCGGCACCGCCATGCCGGTCGGCCGCGTCTCGAAAGGTCTGGGTACTTTGAATGAATTAGGCTTTTTAAAATAGTATGTTACCTGCCGTGGTTATCACAGCCATTTCTATCTTACACTAGACCGTGGATGGCATGGCTGATGGGTTTGTGCGATTAAAATGTAATTTTGCTCAAACCTTTACTTCTAATTATATTGTGCCTAATGTTTAATGGAATGTAAAAGGTCACTGTTGCAGTTGTTGAACAAAGTGATGACCTATTCTTTTGCACGCATTCTTCATCGTTTGTTTTGCGCTGATTTAAAAAAAAAAAAAAAAATTCTCCCTGGAGAGGCTGTCCATCTCTGGTAATAAATTCGTAGCTTGTCAATTCTAACCTCATTACCGTTATTAATGACAAAATGGGACGGACACACTTTTTCCCTAAAAATGCCACCGTTGATGTGTATTCTATGTCCGGGATTTGTCTAGTGGGTTTAGCCGGAGGTTGTAAAGCTATTTGTTTTTCTGTTATCAGTGAGACTAAGCATGCTGGTCTGTAAATGTCCTTGGCTTTACAGTGGAGTTCTCTTATCAGTCAAGCTGAAGTGTTCATGGGCTTACCATCCACCTTCGTCCATTATTGTGTGTGTGCGCGCGTGCATGTGTTTGTGCAGATTATGTGTGCGTGCGCTGGCGTGTATGTGCGTCTGTATCCGTGCACATTACCTGTGTGCATATATGCATGTGTGTTTGATGTGTGTGTGTGTGTGTGTGCGTGGAACACAATCTGAGGAGAAGGGCTGATTAGTGCAATCTTTTTTCTTTATTGTTGGGTTTTATGTAAAGTTGCTCAAATGCTCTCAGGTATGGCTGCCCTTAATGGGGGACTGGGGGCCACAGGGCTGGCCAACGGCACGGCGGGCACCATGGACGCCCTGACCCAGGCCTACTCAGGGATCCAGCAGTACGCCGCCGCCGCCCTGCCCAGCCTCTACAGCCAGTCCCTGCTGCAGCAGCAGGGGGCCGCCGGCAGCCAGAAGGAGGGTGAGTCTACTGGGGACTGGGGACTGGGTTAGAGATTGAGGGCCAAGGCCTTGACGTGGCAGAATGGTGGGTGGGGATCAGGGCAGTGTCTCAAGGCTCAGGTTGAGGGTCGTTGGTGTTGGGCCAGGGGTGGGCTACTTCACCCACGCTGTCTATCGCTTGTCGTCCAGGACCAGAAGGCGCCAACCTCTTTATCTACCACCTTCCCCAAGAGTTCGGAGACCAGGACATCCTGCAGATGTTCATGCCTTTCGGAAACGTGGTCTCCGCCAAAGTCTTCATCGACAAACAGACAAATCTTAGCAAGTGCTTTGGTAAGTAGACTTCTTCTTTCACAAGCAGACCGATCACAGTAGATGCTTCTGTACTGGTCCTGGTTCATTACGTGCTTGCTGGCAGCAAAGTCCAGGTACGCAGGACCGGAAATGGTTCTATACACGCATGCACCGGAGACAACAGCCAACCTGTGCATACGGTAACTTCTGGTGTACTTGATGAATTGGTCCACAGACCAAACACATCAGATGCAGTGACATTCACAGAAAGCATCGCCATCTCTGCCTCTGAGTGTGGTAGGCGGCTGCTCGTTGGGTAGCTCGCTCTGCTATCTGACCTAGCTTCCTAACAAGACAGGCAGTTCATCTAAGTCTGGGAGCCGCTGAAAGGTTGTGGACTGATTAGCCAGTTTGGTGAACTGTGTGTCCCTCATTTCAGTGTAACAGGAAGCGCCGTTCTGTCTCGACCTCTCTCAGATCACCCTGATAGCACAGCCTTTTTTCTTTAGCGATCCAGGCCGGCCAGTTTCAGCGGCCATGCTGGGGTCACTGAATCCGTACAGGGTCAGGGTGACTTTTTAGGGCCATAAATTGTTGTGATTCTATTGCGTTATTCCGTTATTATTTGGATGAATTTTGGGTTGGCGGGGGTGTTCTGAAGCACAGTGGTGTTAATTTGACTCAGTACCAGAGTACCAGTACCATACGTCTGAGGGGATTCTCTTGTACGATGCGGCTCCTCAGTGCGTGTGGTGCTAGGACTAGGATAAGCTGTCTGCTGTCGATCTGCTGCTGCTGGTAGTTTAGTGTTCTCGTCTCGCTCTTCGGAGTGGAGTAAGGGTAACTGACCCAGTTCCTCCAGCTTTATATTTACAACTGACATGGGTGCGGATGAGTGCCTGGTCTCCGTGGCCCGGGGTATCTGTCTCTGTCTCTGTCTCTGTCTCTCTCTCTCTCTCTGTGTGGGGTGTGGTAGGTTTTTCTAGGTGGGAGAGCAGCCGGGGCGTCTCCACGGTCCTCTCACACAGCCCCCTGTCCGCCCCCCCCCCCCTCTACAGGTTTCGTCAGCTACGACAATCCCGTGTCGGCCCAGGCGGCCATCCAGGCCATGAACGGCTTCCAGATTGGCATGAAGAGGCTGAAGGTGCAGCTGAAACGCTCCAAGAACGACAGCAAACCGTACTGATGTTAGCGCTAGGGCCATTACCGCTCATGTTAGCACTGCTAGGGTAAGTCCCCGACCTGCCAACGGCCAGGGGAGGGGGGTGGTTCTGACAACCTTTCACCATTAGAGGGAGACAGTCTCCTGTTTGTTATTGAGCCGTTAGCAGTATTTATTTTTTATTTTTTTTTATTTTTTTTTTTATTTGAATTTTTACATGAACACTTCCATTTTTGACATTAATAACTTCATATGACTTTCAATGTATGAACGGCTGTTATCGGTAGCTTATCTTATTATTCAGTTTACTTATTAACATTCGTTTTGCTGTTACCGAAAACAGAGCAAAAATACAAATGCAGTATCCTCTTCGTGAACTGGAGATCTGAGATCTCTTTAAAAGTTTATTTTTTGTTAAACACAGAAACTTGCACTTTGACTCTCTGGTGCTGGTTTCAGCCTTCCACTGCTTCTCCAAATCCTCCCTCCTCCTTCTGCTGGCACCAGAGAATCAAGGGTTAATGCTGTCCTGATCTCTCCTGTAGTCAAAGACAACACGACCCTGATGCGCTACTCAGAAAAACCTTCCAGTCATCTAGTTTATTTGCGTTGGGAATATTTTTTATTTAGCTAATTAGAAATTTTTCATAATTAGGTCAGATCACATTGGTCTTTATTTGAGTGGGATTTACGTGTTGGACATTTTAAAACGCATCCTAAATCTGTCTGAAGTGAAGAAAGGAAACTTATGGGGAGAGGCTGATATACTTGATATTTCTTGAAAGGTCAAATTCAAGTACGGAAAGCCACAGGCCTGTAAATTTTATTTGTAAAAAAAGCAGTTCTATTTTTCTACAAAAATTTTTACTGCCTCAGAAAAAAAAACAACTTTATTTATTACCTAATGTTAATTTATTGAATAACTAAAGAGAAGATCTCATTGACTTAGAGCCTTGCAAAGTAGTCTTCTGGGACTCTGTAGTCTTCTAGAACTCAAGTCTTTTGTGCCAAGAGAACACTCTTCCCTCTCTCTGCTTCTGCTCCTCTGAGCTGCACCAGATCACGCTCCCCTGTTCTGCCGCCCCCTTCTGCGTGTGACGTTGTGCGTTCTCCCTTCCTCTTCATCGGTAGTGATTCTGTAGCTGTAAACCCCCCCCCTTTCCCTCCTGCGTCTCGTTTTGTCATCTTCATCTGAGTCGTTTAGTCCTGCAGTCCTCTACGGAGACCTGCTACTGATGCCATGTGCCTGTCTATACGCGAGTGCGTGTACCTGTACCTGTACCTGTACCTGTGCGCGAGTGCGTGTACCTGTACCTGTGCTTGTGCATGTGTGCGTGCGTGCCGTTTGTGCGTACGTGGTTTTTCTGTTGCGGTTGTCCTTGCAGTGTTGTTTTTTAAAATAATTTATTATTTTTCCCTCTTTTTGGGACTGTGAAGGATGCAAATTGAAGCGTGAATCCTAGTCTGTTTGCTGCCGGAGCGATTTGCATTGCACTTGTGTTTCCTGTGGCCGTGATGTAAATGATGTATCTTGTTTTGCCGAGGCGCTCTGTGTGTAACTCTCTCTCCTCTCCCTTGTTCTCTCCCCGTAGAGCATCTCATCCGTTAGCTCATCGTTTGCCTAGCATGTCATGGCGTCCAAAAACCCAAACCGTCTCATCGTCCGTCATTGTTTCTGATGTCTTTCTGAGCTCACCTGATCATAACCTGATCTCCTCCTACTGACCTTTGAACCTAGCTTTTTTTTTTTTTTGGGGGGAATTTTTTTTGCATGACCTCATTTTGAGCTTTTGGATATTGGAAGGGGGGGGGTCATTAAAAAGGTTAAAAACAAATCAATGTGAAAGTTAAGCTGCATTCAGACAAGAATGAAGCATGATATGAAATTTACTTAAAGCAAAACCTGTGGAATTTTTTTTTTTCCTCTTACAATGTTTAGTTTGTGTTTTATCTTCTTTTTCTGAAAGTAAACTTGAAAGTATAACGGAGAGACTGGCAATAGGTCACACTAGGGGTCACACTAGGGGTCACACTAGCAGAATGAAACCTGTAGCGACCTATGCCACTCTCTGGGATAAATAGACTACTTCCAAACAGTTTTGAAGAAAAACTGTCTGATGGATATTAGAATCTCTCGGAGCTCTGTAATGATTTTTACATTTTTCAGGCAGTGTAAAGTTTTTTGATAAGGCCATTTGAAGTGGCTTACTTTCTCATTAAAATCTACAGACAGAACCACTTTTTTCTAGAGTAGTTTAAGGTAAAAAAAATAAATGAATAAAAAAACTATTTGCCCTGTTTGGGGGGGGAAATGCTACCTAATTGTGTCAACTTTTGCTGAACTGATTCACAGTTAGACAATCCGTGGTTAAATGCACATGAAATTACCTATATTTTATACTGTTTAGATGTATAGAGAAAAAAAGAGGACAGGTTAATGTTGGTGCTTTTTGTGAATTAAGTTGTGGTACCATCTCAAGTCCAATGGTCCTAAATGTTCCATGTTTTAAAGACAAAACTAAAATCGGTTTACTTGATAATAATGAAGCCTTTCTTTATTATTATTATTATTATTGTTTTATTATTTTAGGAGTCCCTATTTGCTAAATTTAGTGTCGGGTAAATTAGCTAAATGAAAATTTTAAAGTCTGCTTGTGAAGCATAAATGTCATTTTTTTCTATTGTGGGAAGCGATATTTAGATGTTTTGTTGTTCAGCAAAATGTGAATTTTTTTTTTTTTTTCTTAAAAAGAAAAAAAAATCTCATCAGTGGAATTCAGTGCCAAATTCCTGAGGTACTTCCTGCCTACAGCTTCTGTGTATTTCCTGTGGACTTTGATACGATGGTCTTTTATTACTTGCGTGTTTTGTATGGTTCCCTCATATTTAAAGGTATAGATTTAAAAAAAAGTTTGTTAACTTGCTACTCTGTGGTCTTGTTGCCTGAAACTGTTCATGTTTTTGTAAAGATGTAAAAAGTGCCCATGTCTCTCTCTCTCTCTCTCTCACACACACACACACACTCGCTCACACACTCACACACGTTGTGCTGTGGGAACAAACTTCACAGTGCTGTCCTCACAACAAAGCCCCTGATGGTGAGACCCTCCCTCCTCTGTCACCTCACTTCCTCTAGTAGTCACACGTTGCACACGCAAAGGCACACACACACACGTGCACGACTCTGGTGTCATTTAACACCTTATCCATCTGTAAAGTGTTAATGTAGAGATCCGTAGTCCTCTGTTTGAGGGCTTTGCGCGACACGCACACACACACACACACACTCTGTGGTGTTCAGTACTCCGTCCTCACCAGGAGAAGATGGCCGGTTTGCCAGCCTTACTTTCAGCTTGTTTTAATGTGTTGTCATTGACCTGAAAAGCGACGCTGTTGGGGCTGCGATTGTCAGTAAAGGGTACATGTGTGAACAAAGGTGGCGAGGCCTTCCAGCGTAAACGCAGCACAACGCCAGCCGTATTATATTCCCTCACTCTCTGACGCTTGTGAGCCTGTGCATTAGCCGACAGTATTTCTTAAACCAACACAGTGGAGCATTGGATTCAGACACAAAGGAAACGACTTAAGCCGTCTGTTACAAATTCAACGCCTACAGAGTCAGAAATTCAGAGTCTTTCAAGCGCCGCTTGTAAGTCACGGCCATTGTGAACCCTTCGCAGAGCCAAGGTCCTCTGGATAAATGTTTTAGACGCCCGTTTTAATTCACGCAATTTACGTTGTTATAGAAAGGATCACACATTTTCTTCAACTAGGACAGACAGACAGGCGAAATGTTTGACTTTGAGCTGAGCCTTAGTGGTGTTTTTAAACTAGCATTGCCTTAAGCCCCTCCTCTCACATGCCGACAGCTAAATATTCCTGGTACTTTCTACTTGGCTTAGACCATATTTTGACCACAACCTGGTTGGGTATGTGGTTTAGACCATATTTTGACCACAACCTGGTTGGGTATGTGGTTTAGACCATATTTTGACCACAACCTGTTTGGGTATGTGGTTTAGACCGTATTTATGATTTTCTGTAAAAGGCTTAAACTCTCGCTAAATTATTCAGTCAGTTGAATTGGACATTTTTCTATATTGTTGGTTTGAACTCATCTTAAATATTTTTTATTTTTTATTTTGCATAAAAAAGAGAAACTAAACAAATCTGCCAAATGAAATTCCATACATACACTGAAAATAACGATTTACATAATTATGGTTGAATATCTGAAGATATACAACACTGATAAATGTAGAATGCTTTTGTCCTTTAAATTAGAATCGCATCATTGGGTTGCCAGAACTAAGGTCCACTTGAGAGGTTGATGTCAAACTCGAACTAATGATGTTTTTTTTTTTTTTTTTTTTTGACCATCAGTCAATTTTGGCAAGTTATTCCATGAGTCCGCATAGCTATAGTGAGTTGCCGTTGTAAATTTCTTATTTGTTTAATTTCTAAACGCCCGTTTTTTTTCCCCCATTGTAGATGGTTTAAATAACAGACATGTGCCTTTAATGCAGAGCTTTTGGGAGGTGTCTGCCAAAGCAGGAATACAATCAATTTTTATCTTGAATAATTTGATCAAACGTCACTCCGAGCATAGACAGGGAAGAGTGGCAATTTGAAAATACTTTTCTATCTTGCAAAAATCGATTTCTTGTTTTGCGCAATTTGGCTTGGTGGCGTAATTTGACGGCCATTTAGAAGGTGAAGGCGGTGAAGGCAGTCAGACACCTGATTGGGGACCGTCCTTAACTTGAGCTGAGATCCCCGTCTTGAATAGTAATTGCGTAAATGCCACCTCCTGATTGGCTGGCTGCCATTTTTACTCTCTGTTGGCTGCATATATTCTAAAGGAATTGAATGCGTCACGTTGAAAGCTTTGGCTCAACAGGGTTTACACCAAGCGTTTTCTTTGTTAAATAACCAGTCGCAGATTATGCACACATCGTTGGAGGGTGCATGAAAAGAATCCTCTTAGCACAGAAACAAATGCTTGTCTCACTGAATTTACCTCACAAAAAACCTAAACCTAACCCAACACCACAAAGTTCATTCAGCAGGGTATTTACCACACAAACAAAACATGAACATAATTACAGGTTTTAGTTTTTTGTTTTTTTTGCACCTCACACAAACAAAACATGAACACAATTACAGATTTAAATTGCATACCTCATAGGAAGGTGATGCTCTAACACCCTGAACGAGATCTCGAGCTGGGTCCAAGTCTCCAGGCCAACGAGAGACCCAAGTACAGGCATCACTTTGTGTTGGGTAGATAAGCACAAAATACTGGAGTCCTTAAGGAGTCTCTCACCTCAGGGGGATTCGGTACCGAAAAATATTCTCAATGTTTTCTGTTCTTATTTTTCTTCATCATCTTAAGTGCTATTTAACAAAAACGACAAAATAAAAGCGTAATTCTTTTTTTTTTTTTTTTTTTTTTTTTTTTTTTTTTTTTTGTGGGTTTGGAAATTTTTTTTTATTAAAATAAATGTAAGTGGTTATAATACTGTGGGGTTAAGGAGT
>JAOYSI010000023.1:1263139-1300639 GCA_025775065.1 Hiodon alosoides | reverse complement strand
GTTAAGGAAAACTAGAGACATTTGTTGTTCAAATAAATCAATTTACTATGAAACACGAGAAAGACAAATTAAATTTGTAGCAGAAAATCATTTGATTTAAAAAACACTTAGTTCATAGTGTGTGTGTGTTCAGTGGTGAAAGTTGCGTCACAAGCGAGCTGTTACCTGTTAGTGTAATGTCCGATTTGTGAACCAACCGTTCCATTTGGTGAATCGCGAGAACTAGGTCAGTGTGCTGGGAGAATGGTTCTTCCGATGCGAGGAGAGTTAAACCGCTAACCGCCTTTGTCTGTTATACGTAATAAAAGTCGCATTCCTTAGCCTCCCTGCTAAACTGTGTTTTATTTATTTCTAAATCTGAGCGCATGTGTGCTGATGCCAAAGGAAGTAAAGCGACATTAAATATTCTGAACATTTATATTTACAAATAATACAAATTTGTATTTTTATCAATGAATATGTCAAGATGGCATTATATGTGTGGGTGTGTTTGTAAGTGTTTGATAGGAGAGAGCAGAGGGGAGGGGAGAAAGGTCCTGTCCTTTAACTTGACTGGATCTTAACCTATTTTTTAGATGTTAGATGCACATGCTAGATGTCAAGCTCATTACACATTGTTGTGGGGCTTATTTGCTGTAGTTCGTAAACTGTAATTTTAAGACTGAACTGTAACACGATGGCACAAAAATCTCAAACACGGTTGAGATGGCTGTAGAAGCTCGTACGTCACAAGGTTGGCAAATCTGCGATTGTGAGTCATTGTTTGGATGACGTTAATTTACCCGGTGGTTTCAGGTTTAAACTCAATGTTAATCAAACAGTAGCCCCCCAAAAAAACCCATAAACACTGCAGCCTGCAATGACCCGAGTTGGGTACCTCTGATTTAGAGGCATTTCACATGGACTTCACTGTTTTTTTCTGTGTGGTCTGTTAACATGGACACCTTGCTGTCGTGCAAGGTGAGGAGGCTATCATCACTCATCAAGAGTGCAAGAGTGTTTTTATATTAACTAAAAGCTGTGCTAATGATATTATCAGAAGCTCATAACGGTTTTCGGATTAAAGCCTGTTAGCAACAATGCAGGATATCTTAGCGTGAGCCGTGACCATCAATTTATACTGTTATCCTTTTATACTATTTATTAGACACCTGCATTATACTGCTGTATGGTGCATTTTTTAAGAAATTAGGAAATATAGCTGGCCTATATTGTCATGGAAGGATTCAATACATCTAGTTTACCTTCTTCTCAAAGCAACTGCTAATTTAAAGTGTGCAATTCATTATTGTGTAGTTTTGCATGTGTTGCTTAGGTTTCCAATGTCATAAAATGATTGTTTACTTTCAAAGTTTTTTGTTTAAGTGTAGAACAAAAAACATGTTTAACTGTTAGGAATCTATAATCATTGAATGTTTTTCTCTGTATCATCTAACAGTTGCTGGGTGTATTACTCAATAGGTTTTGAAAGGCAGATCTTGGAGACCTTGCCTGCTCAAAGCCATGTGTTTGACAGAGGAGTTGGTGGCTTCCCATGGTGACCTCTTTTCCCCGTCCCTCTTCCTCTGTTCTCCCTCTCTCCAGCTGCTCCAGCAGGCCACCTCCTCCAGTAACCTGGGCGCTTTCAGTGGGATTCAGCAGATGGCAGGTGAGTCCCTCATCCACGTGATGAACACCTCACCAACTACACAACCAGCACAGCCCCCGCCTCACCAACTACCCAACCAGCACAGCCCCCGCCTCACCAACTACCCAACCAGCACAGCCCCCCCCTCACCAACTACCCAACCAGCACAGCCCCCGCCTCACCTACTAGCCAACCAGCACAGCCCTCGCCTCACCTACTACCCAAGCAGCACAGCCCCGCCTCACCAACTACCCAACCAGCACTGGCCCCGCCTCACCTACTACCCAAGCAGCACAGCCCCGCCTCACCTACTAGCCAACCAGCACTGCCCTTGCCTCACCAACTACCCAAGCAGCACAGCCCCGCCTCACCTACTAGCCAACCAGCACAGCCCCCGCCTCACCTACTACGCAAGCAGCACAGGCCCCGCCTCACCAACTACCCAACCAGCACTGGCCCCGCCATACCAACTACCCAAACAGCACAGCCCTTGCCTCACCAACTACCCAAACACTCTTCACACTACCGCTCTCATACTCCTGCACAATGTTTTTGGATTCAGCTTTTGAACAGAAAACGAGCATACGCACGTGTTAAATCATGCAGAAAAAAAAAATCCTGAATGCCGACACAGTCACACTTTATCTCTGCCTCATACATACACAGACTGGCACACACATACCGTACCATTGTATTATAATAGCTTTAGGGCCACAAACGAGATCTTCCATAGAGGAGGAAATGGTCTGTGGACCCTGTAGGACATGAGGTAAGTTGATAGACTTCCAGTGTGTGGGTAAGAACTGCTACAGAAAAAGTGCTTGGACCAAATTACTTTGAGTCTATTTTGATTGCAAAGTCATCATTAAGATGAAATGCAGTTTAGGCCAAAGTGTTTTTTATGAGAGCTGGAAAATAAATGTCTATCTAGAGTGAGCCGAGGGATCTCTTTTCATTGCATTGAATGGTCCTGGCTTGTGCCTGCTGGTGTCAAAGGGATGACGAAGACATTTCCTTCCCCTCACACTCCCAGGCCCAAGGCACTCAGCTGGAGGATGAGAAAGGACTGTGGGCTCCTGCCCTTCCTCCCAAGATGTCCTTTAACTGACCGCCCAATGGAAAAATCACAGACAAACACCAAGGTCACAGACAGATAGAAGACTGACAAACGCATGGATCAGACGGTTATATGGATCGCAGATAAGCACATCCAGCACACGGGTGTATTAGTAGGATGGCTGACCTTTGATTCTGGCTCATTCCTCTTCAGTTTCCTTTGTGCATTTTACTTGACTTGAATAATAAAATCTGTAGACTTTGTGTGTAGGTGGGCGTGCGAGCAGAAGAGTCGTTTGAACGTCGACTGAGATATGGAGTTGTAAAGTGTGTTGAGTAGAGGGCCATCAGTTGTGTTTGTGAGGCATGTCTGGGAAGGATGTGGTGGCCACAATCCCAGCACGTAATGCCACGCAATGCAGCAACTCCAACATTTTGTGAATTTTGATTGGCTCATGCAGGGGGCCAATGGTGAGAGGTGTAAATAAACACAGCCGCGCTAGCTCAGAGTTCAGGGGAGCAGGGGCTGCAGAAATGAATCCCAGATTGAGGGCGATGGCTGCACAGACGAGCAGCTGTCATCTCAGAGACGTCTCGGACAGCAGGCGGCTGTGGCGGTAATGAACACACAGACGTGCTGGAAATTACTTAAATACGCCTTCCACACACAGACACACACAGACCTCCCCTCCTCCCACACACACACACACACACAAACACTCACTCACACATGCACACACAGCCCCCTCACCCACGCATGCTCTCACACCCCACTCACACACATGCTTTCCCCATGCTCTTTCTCTCCCTCACACAAACCAACACGCAACTCACACACCTTCCCCACACTCTCTCTTCCTCACACACACACACACACACACACACACACACACACACACCACACAGACACCTTTTTCACTCGTGTCTCTTTCTATGTGACAGAAAGATCAACACAAAGATAACACAATTTCTCACTAAAGGGGAAAGAGCAGGTTGCGAGGACCCCCTGCTTAAAGAGAGGACAGGTCTGAAACACTCCTCTCTCCTCACCTTTCTCCTGAATACCCTCCCCCTCTGTAGAGTCAGCCAAAAGGACTTTACCAATGGGTGCTTAACTGTGTCCCCAACCCTGCAGCCCCCTGCTCACCGTGGTGCCTGGTAAAGGAAAAACCCACAGTCTCCGACAGCCCAGGGAGCTTTTGGCAGTGGCTTACTTTGTGAAGCTGTCAAGTCTTAATTGTAGGCTGTTTAGCTGCCTGTCAGTGAGCATTGGAGAGGAACGCTTATAGAAATCAGTCTGGACAAATTGCCAGCGCCGAAGATGAGGAGGGGAAAAAAAACACAGGAAAGGAAAGAAAGCTTGTTCTTCTGTCTTCTGTTGTCAGAACGGGAATTGTGGGACTGCCACCACCACCCCCTCCCCACACACACACACACACACACCCCGATTAAATATAAAGCTACTCGATTCTGCCGTGCTTTCCGAGAGATACTAATGAGAATGAGAACGACGGGAATACCGAGGGGAATACACTCCTGTTTTATAGATTTTGAATCTGCTGCATTGTCACAGCTGCTAGGAACTGCTGATGTGGACGTCTCTATTAAAGAACAGCAGTTTTGTAAGGGATATATTTAACTAAGACATCCCCACACAAGGCGGCATACATGTTTGCCGTCCACGGTGAGCTCCAACTCTGTCCACGGTGAGCTCCAGTTCTGTCCACAGTGAGCTCCAACTCTGTCCACAGTGAGCTCCAGTTCTGTCCACAGTGAGCTCCAGTTCTGTCCACGGTGAGCTCCAACTCTGTCCACAGTGGAAGCTAGTCGGCCTTCCCAGACAGGCTGTCAGGCATTCTCTGAGATTTTTGTGTTGAAATAGCTGTTATTCTCCCAACGAGTATTTGAAGAAGGGTGGGATATGTAGCTCAGGTGAAAACGCCTGGTGAGAGCATCATGTGTTAGTTCCATAGCCACCCGTCTGTCACTCAGCACCCGGCTTTGGCAGGAGATTCAAACAGTGGACATCTGCTCCCAGTCTTTTACAAGTGGATCTATAGGATATGAGAGGCTCTGCCTTGCGGTTTAATCCACTGTCTTTCCTTTTAAATCGCTTCTTTCCACGTTCTCTTCAGCTTTCTCTCGCACACATGCGCACACACCAGTGCCAAGAGTCTTCACTGCAGCGTAGCTGTTGCTGGAGACTCTACTCCTTATCGCAAGAAGCTGGACATACACGGAGTCGCTTGGCAGGAGCATAAACTTCTGCTGTCACCAGTCAAAAAAGCTGTGATTTAAACAAAGCACTTAATCTGAGGGTTTTAACAAGCCTGACGAAGAAGTCTCTGACTGCTCTCATTCGCCACCAGCCTGTGGCATGGCAACAGGCTCAGCCCGCCTGGCACTGGGGTGCGAGTGCATGGCCAGACCGGGGATAACACCGAGCTGTTCCTTCAGGTGCCATGGGAAGTTTTAGGGCCAGAGTGAGTGAGGGAGACAGTGAGCTGCACTCCGGCTGCTGTGGTCTGGGGACACAGCACAATGAGAGTACCTGGTCTGGATGCGTTTGTCATCTTCCCAGTAATTCTTACTGTCACACACACGCCCATGCGCACTCATGGGTCCACACACAGCCACATGGGTCCAGGCATCAGTGCTCTCTGTTGCCTCTCACCTCTCAGTCAGTCAGGTCAATATGCTTTCACAACCTTGTCAAATGTCTGATTTTGTTGTTAGTGAGTCATCTAGAAATTGTGTGTGCGCAAGATCTTCAGCAGGGGGGTTGAATGCTGCTTTTCTTGTCTAAACCCACTTCCCCTTCCGTTTAAATCAGATGTCAAAGGGGGCAGGCGTTCGCTGTGATAGAACATCGTGCTCTCCAACCCTGCAAATCCTCGCTGCTCTCTGTCTTTTGGGTGATGACGTTTGACCCTCACAAACCAGAATACTTATCTGTGTTACCTTCTCAGTTGTAATGCAGTTTTGTGGCATCCTTGTGTTCTACTTTCTCTTCTCCCTTCTGTTGTCTTGTTTTCTGTGTGTTTATATCTCCTCGTATATATCTATGTGGTGTATAACACATGGTATATACAGCACTTCATCGGACGTCTGCAGCAATCCATCTGCTGCTGAGGGTTTTACAGCCCACATTTATATGTTTCAGGCAGAAGGGCTTGATACATTTGAATGTGCTCCATTGCAATAGGTAATAGGTTATGTAGTTCTGGGCAGGCATCGCACGGTATACAGTACAGCACATCGTTCTCGCCGTTTCGCTCCTAATATTAAGCATTTTAAATCCCAAGCTCTTCCACTGCACAGGTCGCTCAGGTCTGTTAGGCGTCTCTAGCGCTCCTGTTAATGTGACGGGGTGTGTGTTTAAATGTCAGGGTGAAGTACCAGTCCCGACTGAAGTGTGTTGTGTGCTGGAGTTGGGTTGGTATTAGGCTAATGTTGACAGGGAGTCAGAGCTCAGTGTACAGGAGTTGAGGGCGCTGTGTGGTGTTGGATATGGCCTTCCAAACCTCAGTGGGATTTCAGATATGCAGACTCCAGACCCTAATCGTCTGACAACCTGCGTTAACATTTCTCTGGTCGAATGGCATAAGCACGTCTTTGTCTACCACTAGCCTGAAGGTTGTAATGTGGTGTAGGTCCGGGGCTGGCATTAAGCCCACATTCACCGTTAGTGGTTTACCTTCTGCGATTTCTTCCGTCTCCCGCTGAGAGAGGGTAAAGGCCCAGGTGGTGACGCATCCAATGACCTGCACCACAACTGTGGCCAGAGACGCCCGTTCCCCGGGCTGCGAGTGGCGAGGGAGGTAGCGAGAGCAGATCAGAGCCCACCATTTTCCGGTCACGGCCCCCGGTTTGACCACACCTCTCTGGCTCCTCTCTTTAGGTATCAGTGCTCTGCAGTTGCAGAACCTGGCCACCCTAGCGGCGGCGGCGGCGGCAGCGCAGGGCTCGGCCAGTCCCTCCAATGCTAACCCTCTGTCCTCCAGCGGCGCCCTGGGAGCGCTGGCCAGCCCAGGTAAACGGCCGCGGCCAGAAGGGGGGCTGAATTCGGACGTCCCGTCTCTGTCCCTGTGTCCATCCCATTTGTGTGCAGTCGGTCCACTGTCTCTGTGCTAGCATGCACGCGCACGCGGACGCTCGTGCTAACACACCAGGCCCACACACGTGCACCCGGACGCTCGTGGTAACGCACCAGACCCACACACGTGCGTGCGTCCTACTTGTTTGTCTTATACAAGGCATTCTTCCTTAAAGTAGGATAGTTTCATTGTTTTATTCTACATTGCTCCATTTCCTTTAGCCTTTAGGGTTTAGGGGATGTCACTTTGTTCTTTCACCAACCAATTTGTCTTGTGTCCTTCACCTCTGTATGTGCTGTAATGATGGTATGTGCGCATGCATGCCTTTCCAACCGCTCAGTGACCGCTCAGTGACCGCTCAGTGACTAAAGGCTGCGCGGTTCCCACAGGATGAGTTTGCCCTTTTCTGCGGAGGTTTGCTATAGCGGGGAAATTGCGCTTTTGCCTTACTCCGCTTAAACGGAGTGTGACCGAAACGGATTGCTGTCGAGTCATGTCCATCCATCCATCCGCCTTGTGTCTCTCCCTGTCTCCACCTTTCTCCACCTCCCTCGTGTCTCTCTCCGTCTCCACCTTTCTCCACCTCCCTCGTGTCTCTCTCCGTCTCCACCTTTCTCCACCTTCCTCGTGTCTCTCTCTGTCTCCACCTTCCTCATGTCTCTCTCCGTCTCCACCTTTCTCCACCTTCCTCATGTCTCTCTCCGTCTCCACCTTTCTCCACCTTCCTTATGTCTCTCTCCGTCTCCACCTTTCTCCACCTTCCTCATGTCTCTCGCCACCCCCGTCTCGTGGCTGTCCACCGAGCTTCACTGAGGAGCCAGAAGAAGTGTTTATTGACCCACCTATTCTGTGTCTGTCTCTGTCTCCATCAATTTTCTATTACTAGATGCTATATTGTCATGACAGTACATGGTGTGGCCGAGCAGGTTATTGTAAACAGACTACAAAAGAAAAGAAAAATTGCATTTCTAAATTAAAATAGGAAACTATCGCTATGATATACTGGTAAAATAATATAATGTACTGAAAATCTCTTAAGAACAAAGTGAAAAATGATGACCATTGTTATACATTAACATGTGCATACCGCTGGTGTTTACTACACACTCACACACAGCCTTTCAGAGGCTGTGTGTGTGTGTGTGTGTGTGTGTGTGTGTGTGTGTGTGTTTGTGTGTAAGACACACAGCCGTTTGTGCGTTTTCTGACTTGGAGCTACAGACAATACGGTACATAGATGGAGGGAGGCTGAGTCTGGCTCTCAGGATGCATAAGGCCAGGCCAGGCTAGAGGGGAAATCGCTCTCTGTAGAGTCCGCGGTCTCCTTCAAATATCCATCAGTCACTGCGGACCGGCCTCCTGTTTCAGTGCGGAGCCGGGGGAGGGTCTCCAAATCCGGTCCTCGCCGGCTGCAGTCTGACAGGTGTTGCCTAGATACCATCTCACCTGCCGTTTCCAGGTCTAACTTAGATGCTAATGAGACGGAGCTGGGAAACCTGCTGGCCCCGCGACCCCCGTGGACAGGAGTTTGAGATCCTCAGTCTAGGCCCTGCATGTGTGTTTACCCAGGAGTGGCGAATTGGAGAATGACGGAGTGATGAATGTGCAGCGTTCAATCCGTTATTGGCACTGCGAGGTGGTGCTTCCTGCTCGTCTGCCTACTGACGTCCTGAGCGGACACCTACAGCGCAAAGCGTTGGGCTAGCCTTGGTTTTAAGTAGCGATTGGACCCTCTCCGATGGACGTTGTGTCGGTCTGAGGACCACTCCAGGCTCCCCATCAGCAGCTTTTCTATCACACACACCCACACTTCTTCTGCCAATCTGACGGAGAGAGAGGCTGACGCAGACACGCACACGCTTTGTCACGATGAGTGTGTCTAACTTCTCAGCAATGCCACTCTGATCCAGCCTTTATTAATGGAGAGCGGTCTGTGAGTGGAGATTTTCCTTCCCACGCACCCCTGGAGTTCATCTCCTCTGGAAGTGTTCCGACTTGGGGAGAACAAAGTGTCAAAGATAGATCCCCGTTTGCTCTTGTATTGTTTATTAACCGATTCCGCTGTTCACCCGTAAAAGTCCACACTGTGTCTCTGTTTGACGTCTGCACAAGCTTTTCCAGGATGAAAGTCTGACACGGACGGTGACCGCGCTGATGACCTCATTCATACCCAGAGGGGCAGGAGCTTGCCAGGCCCATGAATGTTGTATCTATGCCTCTTTACCAAACTGCGTTCTAAACTATGTGAACAGCTGACCAAAGAGCCTTCTGATCAGCTCAGATTGCAGCCCGTTTAAAGGGAGGGGAGAGGAGTTATGAAGAGAGCTAGGCTTTGTTAAAACACGGGTGGCTTCTTCACTGCTTGGCTGCTGAACTGTGATTATGCATCTGAGACCACTGTGTTTGCCTCACAAAACATCCAGGGACCAAGGCCTTTCCATTTACTCACACAAATGCTGTCAGAGAGGCCGTTGGCTTTTTAACGAGATCATGTCATTGTTGAAACTCCAGCTTCCGCCTTCGCTGATGCAGAGCTTGGGGGTATGACTAGGTGTGGCTTTTGGCGCCAAAGCAGATTATGTGTGATTGCTCATGTGTGAGCAGCAATCACCCCCTGCCCAATGATAAGGCATTAGTGTCAGATTAGTGTCTGTTTGTGTCTTTACTGACTCCTGTCCGTCTGGGCCTCTTTCCCTGTCCCCCACCGCTATCCCCAGCAGCAGGCACCACAGCCAACACGGGTGCCGGAGCGGCCATGAATTCACTCACCTCCCTGGGCACCCTGCAGGGGCTCGCCGGCGCCACCGTGGGGCTCAACAACATTAATGCACTAGCAGGTAGCGTCAACAGTGAGTATTCAGCGTTCATCTGCGGCTTCACCTGCTATCCCCGCCCACATGCGTCATGTGACTCTAGTCCAGGGAGATGTCCGGCGTCGCACAGGCTCACACGTAGGCTTTCTCTGTGTGGCTCTCTCACACACACAGACACACCAACACACTAAGGCTGTCACCTAAACCAAAAGCTGAGATTCCAGCATTTATTCCGATTTAAGCCTTCAAAAACAAAACAAAAGTATTCACCGTATCTACCAGGAATGTTGTACTACCTTGTGTCCACAAGAGGGCCACCATCTACTAATGAAGAGACCACGTTTTCACATTAAAGAATTTAAGGGTTTAAAATAATAGTTCAACACCGTAGGCTAAAAAAGGGCTGTAGACTGTATAAAACAAAAACCTTTCCACAGCAATCTGTATCCTAGCTACAGTTTCAGTTTACAAGCGCTCAGACGGCTTGTAATTCAGTATTTCTTGCTAAGAACAATAATTTCTAATTGGTTAAATGGAGTAGCTATTTAGGCTAAATTGAGCCTACATTTAGGCTAAGTTGAAATACAACCCATTAATTTAAAAAAAGGTTGTTGTTTTTTTGTTTTTTTTATGTACTTTTAAAACAATTTTTAAACTTCCAGTCAACATTCGAATACTGTACTCACATTCCAGTACTATTCACAGTTCGAATTGAATCTGACAGCCCTAACGCACACACACAAAAACCAACAAGCCAGGCAATGTTCCAGGCAGAATAGTATTTTGTGGTCCCTTTTTCAGGGGTCGCTCATTAAAACTCCCATCTACACCAGTGCCGTGGTGTGGTGTGGGACACTGCGGGCATCTCCCTCCCTATAAAGACTCTGCCGGGGGGTCCTGAGTCAGCCTTAGGACTCAGTTAACCCAGGCCCAGCCTTTGTCGCCGTTGTGGTCCTGGCCTCTCCGGAGTCACACGGATCACACTGTCATGTTCATGTCAGCGATGGTGCACGCGAGGCGTCATTTTTGCACGCTGCTGCAGAGCGTCGCTGGTGTCACACAAGCATGCTGTCTCGCATGGTCATCATGTGCAGATGTTTCCTCTCCTGCAGAGGAGATTTAAATTCACTGTTGTTGGTGCAGCAAAGTTGTGTATTTGTATTTTTAGAAGCCTGGCTTAAACCGTACTCAAACAACTATCCGTCAGAAAGACCACATATCTGGAATAGTTTCTGAGCTTAAAAACTTTAGTATTCCACTTTAGTAGTTTAGTAGGTCAAGATATTAACCGACTCACTATCAGGGGTTTAGTGTTTAGTAGCTAATATTAGCCCTCCTGTTTTGGGATTTGAGAACAAATTTTTTCAGCGCTCTCCTCCATCCTCCAGTTCTGTAGCTCAGCTCAGTCATTTTATATTGATATTTTCATACAATTTTTTTTAAAGTGACAGTTTCCAGTTGTTTTAATAATGGCTCTTCTTTCTTTTCGACCACCTTGACCGCGAATTGGACAGATGATAAATGCATGTTCTACTTCCCCAATCTTGTTCATCCTGATTTTATTCTAATTTGGACATATTTTCTGTTTAACTGAATGGGAAAGGTCACGGTTGCTGTTGTTGCCGTGCAAATGAGTGAGTGGTTACGGTGATGTTATCGCCTACCGACGGTGCGCTGGAAAATGCCTCTCTGTTGACTCGCCTGCTGCTGATAAATCCGCGCTGACAAGTGTAGCTTTTCAATTTAGCCTCGTTATTGTCTACAGGTATAAAATAAGGAAAGGGCAAATGTCTTGTAAATCACTGCACTTTGAAGTTTAATCTACATAATCTCTCTAATTGGGAACATTTCATTTGTCCACACGCTTTAGCTAGTGTTAACGAAGCTGTTTGTTTTTCGGTGTCAGTGCTGTGATGTTAAAGGCTGAGGCAAGCACACAAGCCTAATATAACATTTGTGGTACTGGCAATGAGGTCGTCGTGGTAACTGTGCCGCTGCTTTCTGTGAGGTCCCCTGCAATGTCTTACTCTGTCTGTGCTCTCGTGTGCGTGTCCGTCTGTCTGTGCTCTCTGATCTTTGTTTTGTGTGTGTGCGTCCTGTCTCTGTGTTTTGTGGTTCTTACTGGGGTGTGTCCTGTGTCTGTCTGTGACCTGTGGCCTTTGCGTGGTGTGTGTCTGTCTTGTCTGTCGGTGCTCTATGGTATTTGCTCAGTTTGTGTGTGTGTATGTGTGTGTCATCTGTCTGCCTGTGACCTATGGTCTTTTCCCGGTGTGTATGCCCTGTCTCTGTCTGTCTGTGTTCTGTGGTCTTTGTTTGGGTCTGTCTGTGTTCAGTGGTCTTTTCTTGTGTGTGTCTGTCTGTCTTTGATCTGTGGTCTTTGCTTAGTGTGTCTGTCTGTCTGTGTTCTGTGGTCTTTTCTTGTGTGTGTGTCTGTCTGTCTGTGATCTGTGGTCTTTGCTTGTGTGTGTCTGTCTGTCTGTCTGTGATCTGTGGTCTTTGCTTGTGTATGTGTCTGTCTGTCTGTGATCTGTGGTCTTTGCTTGTGTGTGTCTGTCTGTCTGGGATCTGTGATCGTTGCTTGTGTGTGTGTGTTTGTGTTCGGTGGTCTTTGCTTGTGTGTGTGTGTGTTTGTGTTCTGTGGTCTTTGCTTGTGTGTGTGTGTTTGTGTTCTGTGGTTTTTGCTTGTGTGTGTGTGTTTGTGTTCTGTGGTCTTTGCTCAGTGTGTGTGGAACACAACCTAAGGTGATGCGCTGATGAATAAGTGCAATCTTTTTTCTTTATTGTTGGGTTTTATGTAAAGTTGCTCAAATGCTCTCAGGTATGGCTGCCCTTAATGGGGGACTGGGGGCCACAGGGCTGGCCAACGGCACGGCGGGCACCATGGACGCCCTGACCCAGGCCTACTCAGGGATCCAGCAGTACGCCGCCGCCGCCCTGCCCAGCCTCTACAGCCAGTCCCTGCTGCAGCAGCAGGGGGCCGCCGGCAGCCAGAAGGAAGGTGAGTCCGCTGGGTGGATGGGGTGTGGCGACAAGGGGGTGGGGTTATGGGGACTGGGTTTCAGAGTCATAGCAGTCTCATTCTTTGGTGCCCTCTGAGTCTTTCCTAAGTTGCTTTTATCTCTCCTTCCAGGACCAGAAGGTGCCAACCTTTTCATCTACCATCTGCCCCAGGAGTTTGGAGACCAGGACATCTTGCAAATGTTCATGCCTTTTGGAAATGTGGTCTCCGCCAAAGTCTTCATCGACAAACAGACCAATCTGAGCAAGTGTTTTGGTAGGTGTACTGTGTTTTGGTCACAAGCAAAAAAATTAACTCTGGTTCTGGAATATGGGCATAATACACATTAATACAAACTGCAGCCTTTGACCAGTTATGCATTATGTTTTAGAGTCCTCACCAGGCACGTGGCAACAGTTTCACACTCTAGAGATTGTGTATGTCATTTGGACAGTTGGGTATTTACTTGAGTGTAAAATGCACTCAGTGTAACAGCGGTGTCACCTGCACGATAGCTTCCCCGTGTTGTGAGATTAGAGAACCCCCTGGTCACCCACCATCAAGTCTCCCTGCCCTCCCCCAGTGTTTGCTCTTCTCCAGTTTCACCCTTTAACCCCCTGTTTACCCCCCTGTCTCTCTCTCTCTAACCTCCTGTCCACCTCCGTTCTCTGCCGTTTTAACCCCCTGTTTACCCCCCGTCTCTCTCTCTCTAACCTCCTGTCCACCTCTGTTCTCTGCCGTTTTAACCCCCTGTTTACCCCCCTGTCTCTCTCTCTCTAACCTCCTGTCCACCTCCGTTCTCTGCCATTTTAACTCCCTGTCCTCACACCCCTCAGGTTTCGTCAGCTACGACAATCCTGTGTCAGCGCAGGCTGCCATCCAGGCCATGAACGGCTTCCAGATTGGCATGAAGAGGCTGAAGGTGCAGCTGAAACGCTCCAAGAACGACAGCAAACCGTACTGATGTTAGCGCTAGGGCCATTACCGCTCATGTTAGCACTGCTAGGGTAAGTCCCCGACCTGCCACGGCCAGGGGAGGGGCGGGGGTTGTCTGACATCGTTTTTCCACCAGAGTGAGACACCGTCTGATTTATTTTCAGCACTCATTAGGGTTATCTTATTTTTTGTTATTATTACTTTTTTCACATGAACGCTTCCATACCCAAATTTCTTTTCCATGCGGCTTGCAGCGGATGAACAGCGGTTACTGGTAGCTTTTAAGTTGGCTTAAAGATTTCATTTTTTTAATACTTTTTTTGCTATTGGTATTTTGTTGCACAAGACAAAACATTATCAAAAAAAAAAAACAAAAAAAAAAAAACAATGCAATGTTTATCTCTAACCTGAGACCTTACTAAGATGTCTGAGGCTGATGTCTGAGGCTGATGCACTTTAACTCTGACAGTCTGGTGCCTCTCCGTCCCTGTCTCCTACTGGCACCAGGGGGTCAAGGGTTAATGCTGCAGTGAGCCCTCCTGTAGCCAACGGCAACAGAAGCCCAAATATGTTACCCTGCAATTGTGCCAACCATGAAGTTATGTTAGGAATATTTTTATTTTACAAATTAGATAACTAGTCATTACTAGGTCAGATCACATTGGTCTTTGTTGGAACGAGATGTTGTGTAGGACATTAAAAGAACACCTTACGTATGTCTAAAAAAATAGTCTTATGGGATGGAAACTGAAAATATTTGTTTCTTGATAGATAAAATTGCATTACAGAACGCCACAGGCCTGTAAATTTTATTTATAAAAAAGCAGTTCTATTTTTATACAAAAATTTCTACTGCCTCAGAAGAAAACTGACTTTATTTATTGCCTATTGTTAATTTATTGGGTACCTATACAGCAGATCTCACTGACTTTAGATAGAACCTTGTGAAGTAGTCTTCTAGAACCCAGAAGTCTTCTGTGCTTAGAGAACCCGGAATCCTCTCTCCCCCATTCTGCCCGGGCTCCCCAAAGCTGCACAAAGTCAAGCTTCTTTGTCCTGTTTCTCTCCCTCCCCTGTGTTTTGGTCTGTGTGCGTTCTCTCTCTCCATCGGTAGTGACTCTTCAGATGTGCTAGCTTTCCTCTGTTCCGTTCCGTTCCGTTCCGTATGTTTGTTCACAAGCGCTGGGTATTTTCTCCCAAAACACCATCCATCCTCCAGTCTCTGCTGGGTACTCGCTCCAGATGGATTGCTTTGGGTGTTAAGTGTGCGCGTGTATTCGTCTGAGAATGCACTGTACATGTTGGGTTCTTTATTGTTTCTTTGTGTTGTGTTTTTTGTACTTTTTAATTTATTTTTTTTCCCAGGGTTTTTAAGCATTTTTTTCAGAGTGGAATGTGAATCCTAGCCCCAGATGACCTGGTGATTTGCATTGTTGTTTTGTTTTCTGTGCTCATGATGTAAATGATTTGTGCTGCTGAGGCGCTCTGTGTGTAACTCTCTCCTCTCCCTTGTTCTCTCCCCGTAGAGCATCTCCATCTGTTAGCTCATCGTTTGCCTAGCATGTCTCCGTGGCGTCCAAAAAAACCAAACCGTCTCATCGTCCGTCATTGTTTCTGATGTCTTTCTGAGCTCACCTGATCATAACCTGATCTCCTCCTACTGACTTTTGAGCCTATAGCTTGGCCTTTTTTGGAAATTGTTTTCTTTTTTCTTTTTTTGCATGTGACCTCATTTTGAGGGAGGGGGAGGGAGGGGGAAGGAGAAAGCAAACTAATGTGAAAGCTTACCTGCATTCATACACAAGACTGAACAATTTTAGAAACAAAATCAGAAAATTAATTTCTTTAAAAACAAAAACAAATCCTGTGGCAAAATGTTTTCTTTTTTTCTTTTTCCTCTGTGTTGGGTTTCCTTTAGTTTCTTCTTGTCATGAAAGTAAACTTGAAAGTACGTTACAGAGATTGGCATTAGGTCAAGCTTTTGGCAACACTCGCAATTTGAGGCCAGGAGCAACCCGTGTCAGTTTCTAGGATAAATAGACTACTTCCAAACAGTTTTGAAGAAAAACTGTCTGATCGATATTAGAATCTCTCTCAGAGCTCTGTAATGATTTTTACATTTTTCAGGCAGTGTAAAGTTTTTTGATAAGGCCATTTGAAGTGGCTTACTTTCTCATTAAAATCTACAGACAGAACCACTTTTTTCTAGAGTAGTTTAAGGTTAAAAAAAAAAAAAAACTATTTGCCCTGTTTGGGGGGAAAATGCTACCTACTTGTGTCACCTTTTGCTGAACTGATTCACAGTTAGACAATCCGTGGTTAAATGCACATGAAATGACCTATATTTTATACTGTTTAAATGTATAGAGAAAAAAAAGAAACCAAGTGTTACTCGCATTAACGTTGGTGCTTTTCGTGGATTAAGTTGTGGTACCATCACGAGTCCAATGGTCTTAAATGTTTCATGTTTTTAAAGACAAGACTAAAAATCGGTTTACTTGAACAATAGACAAAGCCTTTCATATTATAATTGTTATGATGATCACCCTTTCATTTCTCCCTTTTTATGGGTCCCTTTTTGCTAAATTTCTCGTTGGGTAAATTAGCTGTATGAAATTCCAAAAAAAAAAAAAACTTAAAAAAAAATAATAATCTTGTGGAGCATCGATGTCATTACCATTTAATTTTTACTGTGGGAAACGATGTGTAGATTTGTGTGTTTTGTTGTTCAGCAAAATGTGATTATTTTTTTTCTTTCTTATAAAGAAAAAAAAGGTGATCAGTGGAATTCAGTGCCAAATTCCAGAGGTACTTCCTGCCTAGAGCTTCAGTGTTTTTCCTGTGAACTTATTTGATAACATGGTATTTTATTACTTACGTGTTTTGTATGGATCCCTCATATTTAAAGGTATAGATTTAAAAAAAAAAAAGAGTTTAACTTGCTATTTTGTGGTCTTGTTGCCTGAAACTGTTCATGTTTTTTGCTCTTTTTTTTTGTATAGATGTAAAAAGTACCCATGTCTCTCTCTCTCTCTCTCACACGCACACACACACAAACAAACCCACACAAACACATGTGGTATAGAAGCAAACCTCACAGTCTACTTTTTTCAATATGAACCCCTGAAGGTGAGACCCTCTGTAGTAATCCTCACGCCATCTCCCTGGGAGTCTTTGAAAGTGCTCTCGCTCTCTCCCTCTCGCTCTCTCTCTCTCTGTCTCTCTCGCAGCCACACACTTCACAATCAAACTTATAAAAGTTCACATGCAGTCTGTAGTAGGTGGGATTGAGGGCCAAATTCAAAGCCTTATTTTCAGCATGATTTCTTTTAATCCTAGTGATCGTAAATATACATATACATTGTATGTAAAGTCTGCCCTGGTTAGGTATAGGTTAGTCCCCTGGGAAATGTAAATGTTTTGGGTCATTGGTGCAAGATAAGCCCAAGGCACACTGTCTTCACTGTCCCAGTTGAACCTGGAGCCCAAAGTAAAAAGAGTTCCACGGTATCAGTTTCATCTTCCATCTACTATCTCAGCATTAGCCTAGATGCAAACTAGATGCAAAGTTTCTCTTACCCTATTCTGGTATTGATCCTTTCACAACTGAACATTTCTTTGTGACAAACAATAACGGTAAAGGCCCTGTTAAAAACATGTTGTGTATATTGTCAGCCACAATGATTTGTCATGTATTTGGTACAGTCAGCCGAAAGGGTTTCCTCATACCAAAGCATTGTGTTTACTTTTATAATACAAAAGGTGTGAACGTTTACACTGCGAGGATGAAAATCCCTTCCGCTTTTGCAATGTCCCAAAAACGAAATTCACACACACACACACACACACACACACACACACACACACACACACACGCACACACACTCTCACACATGCACACACACACACTCACACACACACACACACACACACGCACACACACACACACGCACACACACACACTCCCCCCTCCCACACCCCGCACTAGTTTACCGTTGGTGTTCTCGTCTCGGGTGCCATTTTTAATGAAACTCACCCATCGCCTTAACTTAATATCTAACTGTCAGAATTTCAAACTCGTCCCCAGAATGGCAGTCTACAAATCACAAACAGTTGGCTGGCCCTTGGACCATAAATTGAACAACTTTTTCTCTAATCACTGCGTTGGCTTCCACTGCAACATATGAACAAAGAATGTTAGAAAACTCCTTGGAGAAGGTTTAGTATTGTTATTTATCATGTATTAATACTAACAGTAGGATACTAAAAGTAGGACTTTTATAGAATGTTACTGAAGTGTAATTTCTCTTTGCGTTAAACTGAGCACAGTTGGGGAACTTTGCACACAAACTGTTCTGGCGATTTACTCTGCGTTACCATAGCAACACAGTGTTGACGCCAAATGTTTTAGTACTTTTAGCAGTAAATGAAACTCAAGGCCCTTTCTGAATCTGTATGTGTTTTTGTCTGCAAGGCTTGTGTAAAGTGCCATAACTCACTATAAAAACTGCCTATATAAGGACTGTCAGGCTATACTCTGCTCTGCTGCAGAGCCCAAGGCACTTACAACACTATCAGCTACACACACTAATATTTGCCTTTTCTTCCAACTTTTCTTTTTTAAAGTAAACTTCCTGCCGTGTGGTTCCTGCCGTTGAAATGGTTACGGGTCATTATGGAACCCTCACTTTTGGGGACTGAATTTGCACGCTCTCAATGGAATTTATACTTGTTTAAGTGGAAGATGCCATACTGTCCATAATTAATAACTAATATTTTTCCCAATGGCTCCCCCTTATCGCAGTCTTGTTAAAGGCTTGCTATAAACATGACCCGTTGTGACTCGGCCTCCGGAGAACCGTGGACGGAGTGCTGGTGAACAGGTAAAGACTTTCGTGGCTTGTATGTCAAGTGTTAAAAAAGCACAATGTACACAAGGTCCTCAGAGTGGTTTCTGTGGAGGGTCTCACTTCAGGCGGATTCATGTACCATGCTTGTTGGATCTGAACAGTTGTGTCATCGTTGTTTTGTTTTTTTCCTTTTCCTTTTCCTTTTCTTTCTGATTATCTTAAGTGCTATTTAATGACAAAATAAAGGCTGTGGTTTTCTTTGTTTTTTTTTCCTTGCATTTCTGGCTTATTATGTCAGCATTTTTGGGGGAAAAAACCAATGTATGTGACTTCTCTCCCGTGCAGTAAGAGCTTGTTGTCTATGGATTAATATCATTTTGTTTATGATTCTTAAGGATTTTAATAGTTTTAAGTATTGTCTTGAGAAAAGCCAAAGTCAATGCATTTCAGTGAAATCCGTCAATTGTGATTTATGTTTGTTTAACAACACTTCGAACTCTGTTATCGGATGGGATTTTAAAAGTACAAAAAGCAGGCTTTCCTATTTCTACAACAGATTGTACTTATGCATTTTGTACCAGTGGAACTTTTTATACAGAGATTAAAGGAAAAAAATATTGGAAAATTGTCTGGCCTTGTCCTGTGCCGGGCCGGTACTGGTTCCCGAGTTTGATTTCTAGTTGGCATCAAGAAAGCTGGGTTTTGATATAAGATTTTCTAGAAGAACTTTGGCTTAATTTCTTTAAACTTTTTTTTTTCCCCTCTCACCTTCTCATTTATTTTATTTAGTTTGGTTCAGAAAAGGGGCGGGGAGTGTTGGTTTATCTTTGGCTCATACATAGTTATAAGAGTTTGTCAATACAAAGCGGTAAGTTTAATTTATTGTATTGTGCCGTTTACACAATAAAACGATTAGGATTAGACGTATTTAGTCACCTTCAGTGGATAAATGTATTAGTTTAACAATGAGATAAACTAATTAGAGGTTTTTTGCTTTTAGCTGTTTAGATTTTTCTGGTTTCTCTGTCCTTCGCTGTGAACCTAACTGTGTAGCTGGAACAGTCAGACTTATTTTTGTAAACGTATGTTCTTGTGTGATGCAGTTTTTTGCTTCTGTCTCCAATATTAAACCATTTTTCCTAATACTCGTCTCTCTTTGCGTGTTGTGTCGTTCTGGTGCCTGTCTTACGTTGTAACAACGTTTACACAGCTCCCCGTGTTTCACGTCTTCCCGTTACCTCTGTTGTTTATTTTCTAGAAGCTACAGTCGATTCCATCTCAGTAAACGCTCATTGAATGTTGTATCAGAAAACCCAGGGGATATACATATTGATGTCTGTATGTATATTTCTGTGTGGCTCACCTTGTGAGTCGAAAAAAACAGCCACTCACAAAGTGTGCAGAGTTTTTCACTGCACTGGCAAATGGCATGATTCGCTGCGGTTCACAATTGCCATACCCCCATAAACCCCCCCACCCCCCCCAAAAAAAAACAAAACAAAATCAAATATCAAAATTTAAGTGGCTATCAAGGTGATTAGAAATATGTCATTTTCATATTGGGCTACATTTTTCTCTGTTCTCTCAAGCACTGTTAATATATTGAAGTGAGTTATTTTGAAAGTTAAATATTTGAATGGCTCGCTGACATCTGTAGTTCTAATGGAAATGATGCTCATTGGGCCCCATTGGCATTAGAGTATCATGTGATGCCCTGCTGGCCGGCGGTGATTGGTGTAGCGCTTGGAGGAGGAGGGAACTCATCCTGATGAGGAAACCACTAGCAGTGGCCACGGCTTGATTTCCTCATCAGGAGTCGACTGTGCTCTGTCGTACTGTACTGACGCTCTGACCGTGACTTCCTCTGTACCCTCATCCTTGTCCTGGTTCACTTCTGTACCGTGTGCCTTGTTTCTACTGCATCCTCACTATCTAAAGGAGGTCAAGTAGTCATGTTTCTGCTGTAGACCTCCAGTAATTATAGTTTTAGGTCCTGAATTATTTATCTAAAAAAATAGGTTTAGCCTAAAAATAGTTAGGAAAAACAGCTGCGGTACTCGGGATATAACCGTGGGATTTCTGTGTTTTTCATGCATCCTTTCAGTCTTAAACTATTTATTATTTTCCTTATAATAAGTGCTGATTGGTTTTTTATAACGCCTTCTTGGTTGGGTACTGGCATGTGATTGTTTTTTTTATTCTAGAGCCTGGTGAGTGTAAGGTTAGTGAAGGCCATATCACTAAAGGTCGCTGGCCAGTCTGGGTTCGTCTCCTCCACCCAGTCCTTGGTTCTATTATTTTAGCTATTTCCTGACTCTGAAAAACCAAAGTTACTGTATAACAGTCAATGATTTGCTTGGGAACGCTTTATTTGATATGAATTTCATAACGCCGGCATGACACTTATCTTTATAACATTTCAAGTAATGCTTAGTACATTTGTAATATTTCACGTTTCAGTTCATAACACGTTGAAGGTGGATAACACATGGGTGAAAATGTTACAAGTACACCAGAAGAACATACCGTTTCTATGAGAGGAACAACTGGATTTACCCACTCACATCTTAACAATTGCTGGACCAATCAGATATGAACACTCACTGTTTACTCTGGGCTAGACCAATGGGGGAAAATGGCTAACCATGTTCCATCAGCTGCACCAATCATTTAGGAACTTTTTCCGTTTTCTATTGGCTATACCAATGGGGTAACATCGCTCACTGCTTTCCATCAGCTGCACCAACCAGGTAAGGCGACTGCTTTAATCCGCTGGTCTGTTGGGTTAATTTCACTTGGATTATTCCTGCAATTAGATTGATAAGATCCTCCATTGGCTATCTGCACCATTCAGATCATTAAAGTTAATGTCAGTTAATGACATTCTTGTTTCCACATATCACTGATCCCTGGTGTCGCGGTTGCTCCCTGTGCCTTTGAAACCGGGTGCGGTCCTTCGCGTTTTAGGCATCAAGGAACTACAGCTATTTGAATGAGGTAATGGTCTCACCAGAACACCACGGAGGGAACTGGAGGGAACCCTTTCATTTTCATATACATTTTCTCCACATAATTTTCATTCTTTCTCCAGAGTTTTCTTTCTTTCTCCCTGACACCAATTTCTACAATTTATCACACCTGCCATGTTCCTGTTCTAATTCTGCTGGACAGCAGGGAAGAAAGCTCAGTAATTCTGCTAATAAACTGAGAGCCACCAGAAAATTTCTGAGAGGCTACTGTAATGTCATTCTCATAATTATCATGGTCCAAGCAAAACTAAAGACCAAAATGTTGTATATAAGACATGAACACCTTGTATATAGAGTTAATGCATGTAATAACAATAGCTAACATTGGGTTATTGTTGTAACGGTGGTTCCCTGAAATAGATATTTTAGCCATAATAATATTAAAGAGAGACAGAATTGCCCTGGCCGCCAGATTTGATAAAATTTCGATCACAGTTTACGGTCTGCTCCAATATTTCAGAGATTTTGAGAGAATATCCCATTAATGATGGTTCATATTTCATATTTGAAAGGGCACAGCCTGTTATTAACAGGATGCATGAAAAACTGATTTTAGAACATGAACCAGCCATTTTCATCGACTTTGAAAGAAACTCATGACATTACCGAATATATACAAGGGTGACAGTTAAATAAATACATAACACCACAAGTAGGGAAGTACGACTTGTGGTGAAGTAATGAACAGGCTGCTTTCAACGCCTGCCTGGAAGTAACGTGCCCCATCTTTTCAATGATGACGGAACCTACGAACAGCTTTCGCCCACGGCAAATCAGCGTAAACCCTCCCAAGAGGAATGCGGCCTGACTGGTAGATTAATGCTTTTTTTGTATGAGTCGGGCTCTTGTTGGATTAGTGAGCGATGTTGTTGTTATCACAGTGCTGATGGATGTCTTGTGAAATCATAATGATTTTCACCTTGAATACCCCTATTATTTTGTAAAATATCACACTAAAGTAAGAAATTATCACACTTATCAACTAGTTTAAAAAGTGTGGTACACTAACGATTATAGACTATTCCAGTGTCATTGATATAATTTAGTATTTGCACTAAAGGCACAGATGACGTTGTGAGCTGAAGTCTTGCTATTTAGGTTTTCCTGTAAATAAAAAATGTGACATCCTGAATCAAATGAATGAATCAAATTTACAGCCAATCGCTTTTGAAACACAGGGTGCTGGAATTTTCAGTCAATTCAAAGCTTTGATGACCGACTTTCTGTTGTATAAATGTTATTTAAACATTGCCACTATTTTCAGTTTCATGATAATAGGAGACTACCAGCACTGAAAAGAGGGCCAAGGTCCTCTCACTAAATCACTTGACGAGTTGACTAAAATTATTAACCTTTAAAAGCCTAATATTACCTTAATTCAAACAGTCTTTAAATATGTGACCTCGGTTTTTTAATAAGAACTAAAACCAGAAGTAATAGTTTTAGGCCAGTAGGATAGACTTTGCTATACTTTGCTGCCATCTATTGACTACTCATGAGTTATTCTGTCCTGTTGTGGTCTGAAGTTAGAGTTTAAAAGAGCAATCAATTACGATTCTCCTTAGTGGGGGAGAATTAAATTTAGCTACAGAAAAAAAGATTTATCTTACTCACAGCAGATATTTCTCTGGCCAGCAGTCCCAAGAGTGACTCCTAAAGGCCAACTTGGACCACAGAAACTCATATTGAAATAAAGGTCATAAATATATAAAGATATATGCCAAATTCGTGAAGATGCTGGCAGAGCTGTTTTTATCTCGATCTTGGCCTAAAATCCATGAGCGCTGCCTGTATCCATGGCCTCTGGGCTGGGTTTCTGTTGGGCGGAATTAGCCTACAGACAGACGCCAGCCTGCACTCTGCACAATGATGGGGTTAACAAGGCGTGAAGACGACAGGAAGGCGGCAATGTCAGGTACCGCGGTAAATAAAACAAATGGGCAATGGGGCTCAACACAGACAATGTAATTGACACCAAATTCTATTTTGTGGGATGTGAAGAGATTAAATTGCCATCAAGAGATTTTTCCATCCGTGACTCAGACATCACTCAAAGACAGCACTTCAATCGGGACAGACTGTATTATTACCAATTATAGGCTATGACAGCTGTTTGGCAAAAACGTGTGGTTTATTATTCAGTTTGAATACATTCAATTGCCAAACCGGTGCTACATATCAAAAGTAAGAAATGTGCTGTTTGATGATTGCAAAAAAGACACAATATTTATCTCTCTATATATATAAATATATCCTAGGCTGATAAGGTAAATCAGGAATAGACCCTTCCTGTTTTATATTAATACATTCTGTTTCAAATGTGTAAGAATACCATTAAACATTTTTATAACATTTCTTTTTGTTTGCGATTATATTTCTTATGGAGGACTTTTTTCGTTTTTTTTTTTGTTTGTTTTTTTTACCCTTGGGATGTTCGCTCCTTCATGAGTACTGTTAACAGTCCATGTTTGGGGCAAGAATGCATTGATTTGTGCCATGGATGAGATTCCAACAACTTTATTGGTTGTGGTTAAAGATTAATCAGACGGATGTTAGTCAAAGAGAAGACTATTTCCTCCCCCACTGAAGTCGGAGTGTAAAATAGACATTGACACTAGATTTGACACTGCAGTTTTTAATTGTAAAACACTTTCTGTCAAAGGTGTGCATTCTACTTTTTCTTTTTTTATCCTCACAAAATGGCAGCAACTTCATTAGCTGGCAAGCTAGTAAGCATTGTTTTTTACTTGACTAATAAACCCGATTAACTGATTTAATAAGGCTGAAGAGAGCTGGAGTTACGCGTTTTCGTTTGTAGCCATATTTCAGGGGGCTCGCTACACTGGCGTCCAGTTATAACATTCTAGTCCCCCTCCTGACCTCTTTAAAACACTGTAAAGGTCTGTGCTCCGCAACCGTCATTACACTATCTACCTTCCACTACCTCCACATCCTCAAAGCAAAAAACCTCCTGGTACCGATATAGGGGTCAAGTGTTCCTCCTGGATCTCCGTCCTCTGCTGTCACCAGAAGCCCCTCTCCTGTGTGAGGGCTCTGGGCTCATATATTGTGCTGGGGTAGGGGGTGTCATGCAAGTGTGCTCAGTTCACCAAACTTACAAGCCCTACCGCTACTGAGTTGTCAGGGTGTCAGTAGTCGAGGGAACAGGCTCTCCTTGGGCCATTGTTAGTGCAAACCCTCAATAAGGAGCCCGTCTGTCCGGGTGTAGGACAACTGTGTTCCTGTGTGGTGCAAGTCTAACCCAGTATACCAACTCGCTAAGCTGCTCCAAGCCTGGCCCAAACCAATGGCAGTCGAGTTTTGGACACATTTCCAAGTCGTAAGGAGGGGTAGGGTCACTTCCCTTGACGTCATTTCCTGCAAGATCCTCTGTCAGGTTGAGCCCTTGTCTGGCAGGCTGCAGGCCCTGTGGGAGCTTTTACCCAAAATGGTGGCTGAGTGCCCTTCCAAAGCGGCAGTGAGGTGTGCCACCCTTTCCTTCCCAGTCCTCCTGTTGGAACTGCAACCAATATGTCTCCGACTGGGAACAGCTATCATAGGCACTGATGCAGATTTTTACAATTTAGTGAAACAACTTCGGGAGTAAAACTGCCAATGTTACTGATGCTAATTAGTTAGCAATTGCAAAAAAATAAAAATAAAGTACTAGTCACGTTCAACATGAAGTCTGGTTCAACGTCAGTGGTGGTAAATTCATGAAGCAATCGATAGTTATCCTAGCTCGGGTCAATGCCATGTTAATCTAATTTCCGATATGGTATTTGCAAACATCTGGAAAGATTATGAGTTGTCCAGTGGCTACGTGGGCCCTTAAACCTTAATAGGTTGATCCTACCCGTTCCATTTCTCAATGCAAGGTGGTGTGGTGCTTATTTTGTAGCTCCAACGGTTTATTTTCCGTTGTTTTCCTCGTGCGCGCCTTTCTCTGATCGCGTGTATTTAATCCCACCTATGTAGTCAACGTCTTTTAAAATCGGGATTCGGCGCCTTACATATTGTATGCCCCCATGCTATACGGTAGTATTCTGTGTAACTCCTGGATATTCGCTCACACTGTATTCAAAATAAAATCACTCAACTTCAGTATATTGAGTCTAATGGCTGATATAGTCGAACTGGGGTAGGTATTTCAGTTATTTCCCAGCCATGTAGACTGAAATATGGTTTAGAAATAACATTATTTAGACAATTTTACTGTAACCGCCAGTTCCTGTATAGTTGTTGTTGTTTTCTTGTTGTTTAAAACTTTGATATCGCAGGAAATTAACCTGGAGCTGTCGATTGTGGTTGTACGCATGGCGTATCACGTAGGGCTTTGTACGGTGAATACCTTGAAAAACGGTTTATTATTATTCATCAGCATGACTGTTTAGCTTATCTCCTGTGGTATACTGCGAAATGTATTTACATTTTAAATCCAACCTTCATAAATCCAATTTTATTATGATGACCATTGTCATTTGTGGAAAGTATTTGAGGAAAATAAAATGGCTTGGTTAGCATACGTCTGCCAGTACTAAAACGTGGTTTAGAAAGACACGTTTTATGTAATTAACAAGTTTAATATGATTTCAAGTGGTACGCTGGGTGTACATTTTCGCGTCTCCTAACAAAAAGTGCGGCAACATGGTCCGTGAGATAACGCCCGCTGGTGGCGGTTTACTACCTGAATTTGGATCGATTGCAGAGGTTTCCATGGTGAGTTTGAGAAGTGTTTAGTTCGGTATGGAGAAGGTTGACTTCCTGGTATATGGTCTAAAGCAAATTTCATTAGGAAAACTCTCAATAATGAATACAAGACGGATACGGGGACTTTGAAAAAGGTAAACCTGTCGGTTTTATTCCCACTGTTTTTCGAGGCATGTCTCGAATTAAATTTGCCTGTATACATCAGTATACTAGTTAGCCAGCCAGCCAGCCTAAGCACCCTCTATATGAACAATAATAGTTAGCGTCGCTCGGTAATTTTAAGTGTGGCATTGCTGTGTAAGTGGTATCAACCTTTCGAGGTTATCGGAATGAACCGACATGTCTGCTGGGTCTTTGGGTGGCGTTGTAGCCCGTTATGATTATGTTTCAGTTCTTCCAAATTTATCATTTCTGTTCACTGAGGCCTACTTTCCAACCCACGAACGGCTTCCCGTAACGGTACCGCTGTTGATTGACAACCTAGCAACTTGTACCGATTCATCTATTGGTTCTAGACTGCTTTTTAAAGCGTCTGGTTGGCTATGCTGTCATTTCATTTTTTGACGTCTTAAGAGTTTTAAAATCGGTACCTCTTGGTTGAAAGGGGTGTATTAATAGCTCTGAATGAAATGTCTTGAATTAGTTTACAGGATATTCTTTGGAATTGTAAACGTTGCACATGAAACAGCTTTGAACAGTGTTTTTTTAATATTGTTTGATAAGATATTTGACAATAGTTTGCGGTTGCCGTGTGCGGAATGCTAGAAACGATGGATTTAACTTTTCCATTGTATCAAGGTTGTAGATTGTGTGGAATAATTCATTTTTGCATTTTGAACCATTCTGTTTGAGACCATGTAGTTTTGCAGACACGCAGTTTCAAGTTGTTTAGCAACAGAATTCCGTCGTAACCCGATATAGCGCAGCTGGACAATAGAGCACGGGTGCCAGGTATCTTTTCCCCCCTTTCAAGTTAAAAATCAGTTGGTCAAGTATAAACCCGATGATTATGCGGAATTATTCATCATTACGACAGCGTCACCAATACGTGAGTTTCATTTTTACAAGCTCGTGGACCTGTGAGAAGTAGTATTACTAAATAATTAGCTTGTATTATGTCGCTCTGAATGTAATATATAAAGCATAATTTGACAATAAATCTCGCCTAGTGCTACTCCGTTTTAATGATCTAGTTTGAGATGGTCCGCGATTATGCCATCGGTTACTCATTTACTACCTGATAGTCGGATGACTTTATACTAGATAGTTGAAAAAGAGGGTAGGGCAGAGCGAAAGGCGGCGAGCTGGACTTTATACCGGCTGTATTACCGACATGCCATTAAGGGTGATGTCACTGCGGAGTGGGAGGTTCTCCATGGAGGTGAAAAGGTGGATTTGAGGGAAATGAGCATAGGTTGTTGAAGAATAGGCAGGTGGAATAATTCGATTTAAGCACTGTAGGGTTTGTGTAGCTTAAAGTGTATTTGGGGGGCTGATCTAGAGCAAGGTGACAGTGAGATGGGGTTAGACAGCTTCTAGAGAAAGTAAATACTTGAAGAGAAATCAAAAACAGTGAGACTTGTTGTGGTGTAGGTAGGGATCAATGCGTCCATTTATTTATTAAAAAAATATTAAGTATGGCCCCAGAAAGGAACAAAGCAACATGGAGAAAATGACAGGGAGTGCAGCGAGGGGAAATGACATGCGGTGTGTTACTGGTCCTCTGCCAGCTCTTTTAATGGCTGAATATGATCGGTCCTGAGTGAGGTGAAGTCCAGGTCCTCACCACAGTGAGGATGGCTGGACCTTATCTGGTCATCATGACAGCGAGCCAGCCTACCATCCACCATTCCTCCCTGCTGTTTGATTCCTCTCTGTTTCTCCTTCATACTTCCATTCTTTACCAACAGGAGTGCTACTAGAGAAGATGAGGAGGATAGTTCAGTATATATCTTCATTGGTCTGCTATGCATTGCACACATTCTCTGTGTGTGTGTGTGTGTAAACTCCTGCACACTTCGTGTGTGTGTGTGTCTGTACACTCCTGCATACTTCCTGTGTGTGTGTGTGTGTGTAAACCCCTGCACACTTTCTCTGTGTGTGTGTGTGTGTGTGTGTGTGTGTAAACCCCTGCACACTTTCTGTATGTGTCTGTGTGTGTGTGTGTAAACCCCTGTACACTTTCTGTATGTGTGTGTGTGTGTGTGTGTAAACCCCCTGCACACTTTCTGTATGTGTGTGTGTGTGTGTGTCTGTACACTCCTGCGTACTTCCTCTGTGTGTGTGTGTGTACACTCCTGCATTCTTCCTGTTTAGGTGCTCAGGTGGTCACACGCTCTGAGTAATCCCTGTTCATGAATTTAAGGCTAGGATCAAAATCTGCCTTTAGCCTCAACTAAATGAAAGAATAAATAAATCCGGCTACTTTTCCTAAAGTGATTAGGATTGCTTAATTAGCATGCTTTAGTACTTTATACAACGGCAAGCCATTAATTAAATCCATGACCCCAAATGCTTAAGTGAATATGCTGCTAAATTTCATGCCCGTGGAAACACATTTATTAGAAGAGACAAAGAAATAGTTGTTAGCAGTATTTCATCAGTATTTGTTTTTCTGTCCGTTAATCAATTTCTCTGCTGATCTCGGCAGCAATGGCAGTAGAAAGTAGAGTTATCTGATGTGGGCTAACTGAACGTGCTCCCTGGATTGTTTCCTGACTTGAACATCTGCTAGGAAATCATCCGATTGTGGTCGTTATTCCCTGCTCCACGTTGACACCCAAATTCATCACTAACTATAACTGTATACCAGTGGGGAGTATTTGACACGCTCATTGACACCCAAATTCATCACAAACTACAGTGGTTAACCATTAGGCTGGATTGACACCCTCATGGAGACCCACATTTCTCACAAATTACTGCAGTTTACCACTGGGCTGTGAGTCTTCACACCCTGCAGCTTAAACCGATGTTCTGCTGTCAAAAAGTGTAATTAAATGTGAACTCTGTGTTTTTTTTATATAGCATGAGTATTTTCTGCTAATGAATGTAAGCAGACAGTGTGTGCATGCGTGCTTGTGTGTGTATATGTGTATTTACGGGTTTATTTTTAATGTATATTGCAGTGCATGGACATGTTTATTGTAACCCATACTGTTGTGTGTTCGATTTTGTGCAAACGTTTATTATAACCGGTGTATTGTGTGTGTTTAAATCTAAGCTATATTGTGTGTTTTGTGTGGGCAAAATTGCAATCTAGAGGTCACACTAACCTCTTAAAATCCATACCCATCAAAATATCTGTATTTTACCCTCTAACAGCCTTTTAAAGAAACTGAGGTTGATTTGATGTAGTACGTTTGTAATTTAATACATTGATGTGATATGTTCGCAGTTTATACATAATATAAGCGATGCTATTTAACAAGCGATTTTGTATTGTATTTGTATTTGAAGATTCAAACATTTCAAACAAAATAATTTATTTACAACTTTCCATTAGCTAGCTTAATAATGTAGCAGTAATTACCTCTGTAACCCGTATTGCATGCTTATTGCAACTTGTATAGCATTGTGTGGGCATGTTTATTGTAACCTGTGTGTTTTGCATGGTGCAGGTCATCATGAGTAGGATCAGGTCTGTGGAGAAGCACCTCACCTGTCTGAAACCTTACCTGGTCCACAGTTTCCACTCCTGCCCTATCCTCCCAGAATGAGTGAGTACCTGGGTCCACCTGGCGCCAAGCAAACACACAGAACACAGGCCTGTGGAGGGCTGGTTTGTTGGTTCTTATAAATCAAATATAATTTAATTTGGGTTTCACATTTCTATTAATATGTATTGTTTGTGTTACTGCCATGCCGTTATGAGACAATAACTCATGACTTCCTAATCTCTTTATGATATTAATGCACAGTTTTAAAAATTGGAATGTTTCATTGGCTACAGCACAGTAACTGTTGGTAGGGACTACTTATTTGTCGTGGAAGAACAGGAATGACATGTTTACAGTAATGATTAAAACGTTTTGGTTCAATTACTTGTCTTGTATGTCCTGTGATCTAAATGCAAAAGTAACTAATTAATCTATTTTTTATAATATCAATGAGAAACGAGAGGGTGTGTGTTATTGTAATTATTGCAACTTAATCGCTTTGTGTCATGCCTTAACATCAGCACAGCCGTGCCAATAAAGGCAGTAATGCGCACCCTCTCATATCTTATTGTTTTGTGTGAAACGGGGGCCACTTCACGCTTGTGTGGCATCCCCACCTTGGGTGTAGAAGAGTGCTCCACCTTGTTCCCAGAGGACCCCAGCCCAGTAGGTTTTCCAACTGTCTTTAAGCTGCAGCCGCAGAACGGATAGGGAATACCAGGGCAGTGATCAGTTGATTCAACGTAGGTGTTTGTACAGAAGGAAAACCTGTGCACACGGAGAGAGAATCGGGTGTGTTTTTATGGAGTCGCTCTGGTTTAATGTCGGTATAGAATCTGTGGTGAGAAATCACCTGAAAATAATTTTTTTGTCTATTGTAAAATGTATGTTAACGGCTGAATTTGGTGATTATCTATTTAAGATAAAGATTTGGTATATAATAACGATAGTGGCAAATTCTGCCGAGATTTAGTAGATGCAAATACTCTAAATCAGGATTTTGTGTTTCGAAACGCCACCAACAACAAAAGAAATCTAAATCTAGAAAACAATTATAAAGTACATTGGAATAACAAAATTGAATTGCTCAATAAACTAGGTTGCTATCTGGCCCTAAAAGTCAATGATCAGGGTCAAAAACACAAAAAACACATAGACAGATCCTGAGAAAGTACAGACTCAGTAACCACAGCCTGGCAATTAAAACAGCCCGGCCACTGAAAAAGAACCTGGATTGCCAAAGAGATAAGGCTGTCATCTCATTTTGACCTGGGAGAGGTCGAGAAAGAAATGCATTTCCTGTGACGCTCTCCACTATACAGGCAAATTAGGGACACGTACTTCTCCAAACCGGCCAATCAGTCCACAGCCGTTCTGCTGCTCTCGCCCAGTTTAGATTGACGGAGAGAGGAGCTGCAGACAGCTAGGCTTGCTGCCCAGTAGGTAGCTAGCTACCTCACCCACAGAGACGGCAGAAGACAGAGACACTCGAGCACAAGGCACAGGGGCTCGTGCAACCGTGTCCAATGTTTAAAAAAAGGGAGGGTCTGTCTTGTATGGCAATGTCTAGGTGTTTTATATGTTCGTTGTTCAGTTGCTTTGGCAATGTCATTTAGACATGCCAGTGAAGCATTTTTCAGCTGCAGCAAAAATAATGTACTGATCTTTGTAAATGGCCTCTTGCTGTGCAGAATTTCCGCCTTGCGTCTGGCGGTAACTGCTTTAACTCTTCGATGTGTGAGTGAAGTTAGTCAGGCTCTGAAGCAGACGGGAACACTGCACTCGCTATTTCTCCTCTAGACCACAGCGTCTCAGGAGAGCAATGCTTCTCCTTTCGTCTAAACCGCATCACTGCAGAGCCCTGCTCCTCCTCTGCCTCTGGGATTAATTGTCGAGGAAATTGGACCACAGAGACTGGCCTACATCAAGACACTTTAATACATTTTTAAGTGAGATGTTTTAAAAAATGCATGAAGTGCGGCTAATAGGTGTGTTAGGAGATGGCTCTTTTTGTTTGGAGAGTAGAAAACGGAATTAGGGCTACTGTGTTTATGTGTGGTACTATGGAATGTGAAGGGGTAATGGAATGGTTTCCAAAGTAGTCTTTGTTTGGATATTTAGAAGTGGAGTTTTTCCAAGGGTTTTCCTGTTTTTTTAAATTCTGATTCCTAGCCCATAACTCTCTCAGGTTTTGCCAGAACTTCCTGAATCCCCACTCTTTGAAGTGCATGATTTTTGAAACATGGCTGTAAACTATGGAAGAGTAGATCTACACGGCCTTGATTGTATAGCTGTTCTGCTGTAGCTAGAGCCCTGTGCAGGAGATGAAGCAGCAAACCGGTCTCTTCTCATGTGTGAAGGTGTGCTGGAGGTGATATTTGGTCCTTTTCTCTGCGGTGGTTTTGGAGAGGCTATCCTACAATTCCTGCCAGCACTAATTAAACAAAAGTGCATAATCTTTAATTCACTTGTTTTGATGACAGCTCAACGAAAAATGTGTCCGCATAATTTCTCAGGTAAAAGTCAGCAAAACATCAGCTTCTCAAGACCTAATTAAAGTCTTCGAGCCGCAAGTTGAAGAAATTGAATATATTGCACAGACACAGTCCTGAGTGAGTCACATAACTGTTGACTGCAATCCCGACATATTACTAACGGCAGCAGGACAAAGTTAGATTCAACTGTCTCATCCCAGCACCTTTAACATGGCTGTCGCACACACCACTGAAGCGTCTCGCCCTGTCGCACTGACTCTTGTGGACGTTTTAGAGGCACTTGACCTAATTACCATCTTATGTGAAGTGTGATGATTTAAAGAGTAACAACCCAGCGATAATGAGACCCAGGTGACTAGCAGTCTGCAAACAGGATGTGACCGTTTCCTGCATACACCTAATTAGGGGAAAACGGAAACTCAGGAGAGGAAGGATGACTTTATCGGCGGGCCCGGTTTTGCTTCGGCGCTTAGTTGTGGGCACACAATGTGATGGATACTTTGGCTGCAGCTGTGGATGAAAGGGTGCAATGGAGGGAGAGATGGAGGCTGTGGTGTTGGGAACACCTCTGTCTTTGTACAGTGAAGCAGAAGCTGTGTTTGTGAACAGCCGCTTGCTCTTTCCTCTCAGGTGCGACGGACCCCCGTCAAATCCACCGCCAGCTGTCTCATCTACGTAGTGTCAAGGCAGAAACGGATCTATACAGACTCCCAAGAATTCACAGATCGGCACATCTAGCTTTTTGCCTGAATCTGCATCAGTGTACTAAACTATATTACAGAACAGTGCCTGGGCAGCAACCTGAGAGCCGTTTTTAGTTAAGTGTGTTGTGCAGTGGTGGGCTGTGTGATGGGATTTCCACTTTAAGAGGAGATTTGTGGTTGATGTTACCCTGATGTTAATCAACAGCTCTGTTTGCCACAGTGTTAATCACTGCACGTGGCGTATGTCACAGAGTTGATCACCGACCCCTTTTTATGTGATTTATGTCCTAGTGTTAGTAAACTCGATCATTTGTTGAGGGGGACAATAGCATAGCTCACTTGTTTCTGCTGCGGTCTGCAGGGGCGGTGACGCAGGGTTCGTATAGCAGTGTTGATTGAGGCACATTCTTATGGTACCACAATGGGCAACAAGTTGATCTCCAGTGCTGCTTTTTTTCCACACATTGCCCCCCCCCCCTCCATTGTCCTTTCTGACTTCGGGGAGGGACAGGCGCTGTGGAAAATGACGGCAAACTCGTTTCCGGACCTGCCCTTTCACCTTTGTCGAGGGGGAGCGGTTTTCCAAGGAGACCTCAGGGTGGCCTGTCCTGATTGTTCGTTTCCATAGTCCTGGTCTTTTTAAGGAAGCGTGTTCAGTTTAAACACCCAGGCTATAGTGGAGATTATCCGTCACTCTGAGTTTCTTTCTCAAGCTTTCTCACACGTGAGGTACGCGGCCTCCGTATTTTCTCTGGAGTGTGGCACCGCCATCGTGGTCTGTGGGGCTCCTCCCACCCGAAGTACGTTTAAGAATCTTTCTGTGGAGGAGGCAGACCAGACCGGGATGTAGTAAGTTTCTCAGGGTCAGAGTCTGTTCCCCAAGGACTCACTGTCCAATGACCGGGCTGCCTGCACAGTTCTCTACTCTTCCTATTCACAGCTCTGCCCCAAGAAATATGTTAATCTTAACCATTAATTCTCAGCTAAATGAGTTCTGAAAGTGTTTATAATTTCCTAATATTTAAAGCAGGTTAAATAATTCAGAAGGCAGGTTTTTGGCTGTATTTTTATTCTTATAATTACTGCCATAGTGCCTAAGAAGGGTCCAACACATGAACTGGAACAGGTCAAAGGTCACAGCGTAGACCACCGTCGTCTCGTCCACTAAAGGTACCGTTCGGCTATAAGCGGCTTTGGAGTCAGTGTGGTTTTATTTCCCTGTTGCTCATGGGTCGGAATGTGAGAGATAAAATTTGTTAGTTTGCTTTCTTTGGTTTCTTTGGTTCTCGGTGTCAGCTCTTAAGGTCAGACAAAGAGTCATTTTATCCTTGTTCTTGTACCGCGGGTAATGAGAACTCCATGTTTTACGACATTCAGACGTCATTCTGACTACCTCCCAGGTGAAAGTGAAGCTATTTTCAAATGTAATATTCAGATATGTATTTAGTGATATTAATTCCTGCTCAACTGGTAATATTTTTCATGTAAAATTTTCTGACTGTAAGGATTGGTTTAATTAGGGTTTGTTTTGAAACGATTCCTAAGATTCCACACTGTTTATACGACTCTGGCTACTTGAGTCGTTTTTAATAAAAATGTATATTAATGGGGAGGGGGAATGCCGTAGGAATACTTTCTCCCAGGGTTTGCACTGTGAATTTTCTGCAAAGTAATTTTTAATGCATCACGCTGCTTCTTGATAGGGGACAAAGGAGGTTAGTTTTAGTTCTTTTGAATTTCTGTTAATTAAATCTCATGTATTATTATATATTTACATAGTATTACCAAAGTATTAGCTATCAGGCCATGTAAAACTACAACCTCCCGATATATTTTTATATTTCCCCGTACTGCACTTTTCCTGGCAGGATTTATGTCAACTCCGACAGACACAATATAAAGCATGTTATTTTCTAGATTCCAAAATGGGTTAAGGGGCCACCATTCTGATATCAGATCATCAGATATTCCCAAATAGGAAATGTTATGTTTGGCAATTCACAACAAACAATAAATATTTTACATTTGCTTTATAATTTTGGTTAGTTTGATTTTGTCACAAGAAGTGGAAGTGGTTCAACAGGAGACCAATTCTCAGCACGGCTTGCAGCTAAATTTTCATTAATTGTTGTAGTCTGACTGGTGTCAGTTCAAGGACAGTGTATTTATATCTCCAAGCACTGGGGAGCAGACACGCGTGACTATGTCTATGAAGTCTATTACATCTGGAGGGATTACATCATTCTCTTATTCGAACTGCGACTCCTATTGATTTTTACCAGGAAATCAGCAGGTGGACAGAAACATACATCCTTTCTGACATGTTTGGGTTGGAACCAGGCCACAGGGGCGCAGGAATCCAACACAAATTGCATATTGATGTGCACCCTTTTCATCTCCTGTCTTAATTTGAGCGTAAGTCCTGGTTCAAATGTCTGCGGCTTCTTAAAACGCCAATTAAATTTAATGATTAATTAGATCTGGGGAATAAAGCAGTTGTCAACTGAGAGTTGCAAAAACCCTGTGTTGTTTCCTCTGCCAAGTGTTATACACAGGAGCCTGTTTCTGTTTTTCCAGTTGCAAAACTGACTCTAAAACCTACATAAAATTTGAAACATTTGAAACATAATTCATATTTTAATTTCAATCCAAAAGCGAGATGGAGTTGACATATAGTTGTGACAATGGAATACCAATACCAATACTTTAAATTTAAATAATAAAAAAATAAAAAAGTGTAAGCAGGAAGGGATTCTACTGGATACAGAGCCTGGTTTCAGAGTTGACTTTATTCTTGGACTTACGAGTCTAGACACTAAGGGAAAAAACATTTACAGTCTGAGAGGGCAATAAATGGTGAAAACTGTTTTCAGAAAACTTTTTCAGTTTCTATACAAATTTGCAAGTATTTTTTACCTAATTTTTTTAATTTAAAAATGTTTTATTGGCAGTATAAAATGATTGTCCCCTGTTCAGGACAAGGGTATTTCTATGCAGTCCCCAGTAAGAATAAATTGTAGGGAGAGGGCAAATTCCTGTACTGCTAACATTTACATTAACCCTACTGGAACTGGAACCCAACATTCAAGAATCCGTGAACGTTGTCAGGTCCCGGCTGGTCTCCTTCAGGTCTTTTCTCGGCTAGCTGGAGGAAGTTAATTTGCTCCCAGTTTACCTGCGCCGTTTGGCCAGCACTTGACTGTGCCTTGCCTATGGTGCAGGCCCAAGCAAGCAATGTCTGCGCTGAGAGTTGAAACTCGCATCAGGGCGCCTAACTTGTAAGTAATGGAAGGCGGGAGGTGTGAGACCATTGGTAATTGGTTTGTAAATAGCCAAAGGTGGGCGTTGCAGGCGATGGAGTGGCGTTGGCGGTGTGTATCCCCCGGAGGTGCGTGGGAGATGAGAAAAGATTGTGGTTTTCATGCACCACCATGCGCAGCGCGCTGGATATTTATAAACCATCGGGTATGCAGTGTGCCATTCTTCAGACTGACCCGTGACTATCACCCACCTGGGGAATCTGTCTCTTTGGCCTCACTGTGATGCGCGGATTCATCTCATTTTCACTGTGCGGTTTGGAGTGCAGAATCTGAGGTTTTGCCTTGGGTCTCACCCCTCCCTCACTTCGCTGTGGTCACTCTGCCCTCAGATGCGTCTTTCCTTACCCTCAACCTGAACTGCATAAATCATATCCTATTGACCGTACCACGTGGTCTGCATCGCAAACTAGGGTCTCCACGTTTCCCTGACAACGTGGCGCATTCCACCGCCCCAAGGCCCGTATTAGCTCATTCTCGACCCCTGAAGCCTCCCTGCCTTTGTGTGCAGCTCATTTCGCTTGGCTTGTCCTTCGCTGAAATCGGGCATTGTTTTCCTCTCTGCCCATCTCTCTTCTGGAGTACCCCCCGAGCCTCTGTAGTGTCAGAGCACAGCTGAGGTTGAAGAAACCTTTCGACAGCTCTGTCACTCCCCTAACTGAAGACGACCGTTCTTATCATGCCCAAAATGAGAGCGATTAGTGCTCTCAGAGGTTGGAATAGTTCAGCGTATTGATTTATTTCAAATGTAGTTAGTGTTAAGAGACTTCCTCAATGGCTTTGCACTCACTCAGCCTAGTCACTGCTCTTTGTTTGTTTTGCTCCTTTATTACGTTCAGCGCGACAGACAGGGAGTGACACAGCTGTGAGCGGTCTGTACTCCATCCCTCCTTTGTCTGTACTCCATCTCTCCTTTGCTAAAGATTCTTGTGGTGAAGACCTCCAGGGAAAAGATATTAAGATATTAAGTTCAGCATTATTCTCATTAATGAAACAAAAGGTACGGAAATCTAACACACTGTGGAAAAAATGTCTGCCTCCTGTTCTGCTCAGTCTCCCCCTCCAGGATATCAATATTGTCCAATGTGTTTCCCTTTAGTTTTTCAGGTGTAGGTTTTAAAGCTCAAGCCTTCATTGACTGTTGAAGAGTTAGGTTGTGTGTCACGGCACATTGACTGCTGAAGAGTTAGGTTGTGTGTCACGGCACAT
>JAOYSI010000023.1:1250175-1260994 GCA_025775065.1 Hiodon alosoides | reverse complement strand
TCACGCTCCCCAGCTGCTGTGCAGGGATGATTTCACTGAGGTGCAGTGTTCACGCTCCCCAGCTGCTGTGCAGGGATAATTACACTGAGGTGCAGTGTTCACGCTCCCCAGCTGCAGTGCAGGGATAATTACACTGAGGTGCAGTGTTCACGCTCCCCAGCTGCTGTGCAGGGTCAGTATAGTACTCAGCCCAGGACTGGCTAGTGCCTGTACGTGGGTGTGTGTTTAAGGTTTCTGAAAGTGAATGATCAATGATGCGTGGAGGAGGAAGTACCAAGATTGAGACCTTAGGGGGCCTTCACCTCTGCAGCCTCTCCTATCCTCACACAGCATCCACGCTGCAGGCACATGGATGTGCACGCCTGTAATGAGGAGACACAGCTTCCACCCACAATCCCTCTCATCACATGAGTTTGTGCATCTGGTGTAACAAGATGGGGGTCCTGCGCATTTACAGTACTGTACTTTTTATTTTTAAATGCGTGTGTTTGTAATGCTAATCGTTAATCATTCCGATGTGGACTTCTTTTTTTGTTTTATTGCCGTGGTAATTTCTGGTAAGCATTCCAGAAGGAAGCACAGTATTCATAATCCCCATCAGTGGTTTGTAAAGACAAACGCAGACAGAGGGACAGATTCAGAAACGGACACACAGGTACACAGGCGTAGATATAGATACACAGAGTCGTAGGGAGGGAAACGGACACACAGGTACACAGACGTAGATATAGATACACAGTCATAGGGAGGGAAACGGACACACAGGTACACAGACGTAGATATAGATACACAGATTGACATATAGGCAGAGGATACAGACACACAGGTACACAGGTGTAGATATAGATACACAGAGCCATAGGGAGGGAAACGGACACACAGGTACACAGACGTAGATATAGATACACAGATTGACATATAGGCAGAGGATACAGACACACAGGTACACAGGCATAGATATAGATACACAGAGTCATAGGGAGGGAAACGGACACACTGGTACACAGACGTAGATATAGATACACAGATTGACATACAGGCAGGGGATACAGACACACAGGTACACAGACGTAGATATAGATACACAGAGCCATAGGCAGGGAAACGAACACACTGGTACACAGGCTTGGATGCAGACACACAGATTGACATACAGGTAGAGGATACAGACACACAGATTGACATACAGACAGGGGATACAGACATACAGATTGACATACAGACACACAGGTAAAGAGCTGTAGAGCGAGTAAAAGCTCAGATCAGCCTGGTCACATGTGCAGCAGAGAGGGCAGGTCGTGCGCCGCCGTAACTTTTTCAGCAGTCTTGTTTTTGTCCTGGCAGTGAAACTGGGAGAGCGTAATAATTAATGAGTTCACACACACACACACACACACGCGCAGACACACACATGCACATGCACAGGCTCACGTTGACAAAACCACTTGTCAGTGGGTAATGATTTTCCTGTCCTTTGCAGTAGCAGGATAGATGATAGGAGGAGGGAGAGCGAGGCTGGGGAGAGAGATAGAATTCAGAGGTAGCCACAGGGAAGGAGTGCGAGTTAACCATGGTGGATTAGCCCGCTAATGTGTGCACGTGAAGGAGTACCTGTAGGCAGAGGCGAAGCCTTTATCCTGGAGTAGCGCGCGCCTGTAGCTGCGTGAGGTTTTGATCGTGGGGTCCGAGCCGGCACTCTAGTTATTACCCATTCCGCTCATGCTTCAGGCGGGGGGGGTGAGAGCACGCGGGAAGCAGGGGGGCGGAGTGTAGGAGAGCCAGGCTGTGCTCGCTAATTTGAAGTTGGAGGACGGGCGAGCAGGAGTGCGGCGAGGGAGAGAGCGCCAGAACGCTGGCAGCCTGATCTCCGAGAGGTCTCCACTCCTCGTCCGCGGTTATCCATCCTGCGAGCAGTGTCGGATCCCTGGAACCTCAGCGCCTGCTGAGACATCGGACCGGCTGGTTCTCTCTTCCCTGGGCTGGCAGCAGGGACTGAGAGAGGAGTGATCCTCCCCGCTGTGACACTGGCTTTCTGAGGAGAAGCACTCTTTCCATGGTCCCGCCTCTCGCTTTGCGAACCCTTGCCATCACCTCAGCGAGTCACCCGCTGATTTCGGCACTTCTTTCACACTTTGTCCCGGGACTCCCCTCGTTCCCGTCCCCCCGTTTCCCGATCTCCTCTGTGTATCTCCTGCGCGGAATCCGGGGGCGGGAAGAATAGGAGGATGAGGGAGGAAGGAAGGAGATAGTTGGGAAGGAAGCGGCTACTCGCTCCCCACGTCCGTTTTGCGGCTGCCCGGGAGCTGGCTGCGAGGTGGGGAGGAACACGCCTGGAGCTTGGGCTGGGATGTGGCTCCAAGTGAGCGGAGGCAGGGATGACCCCTCCAGGGCGCCCCGAGACTGGGATGAAGACTCCGACCGCCTGGGCCCTCAGTGAAGATGCAGGTGTTCCAGATAGTCAAGGAGCTGGTGTCTCCCTCGCGCCGCAGAGCGGCTAGACATGGAGGTAGGTGTGTGTGTGTGTGTGTGTGTGTGTGTGTGTGTGTGTGTGTGTGTGTGTGTGTGTGTGTGTGTGTGTGTGTGTGTGCGCGTTTGTGTGCGCGTATGTGAGCATATGTGATGGGGAGAGAGACTCCAGGCATCGCGGTTTGCTCAAAACGTGCCTGAGCGATGTTGGTATTTTCTCTATGCAGTCATGCCATCACTGGGATATTGGTCTGTTCATAGATTGTGTTTAATTTACCAGTGTACTGTATTATATTTTTCTCATGTTTTTAACACACGTAGAAAATGTATGTTCAGAAAACCAGAATAATGATTTCTCTATTCAGCATAAGGCTAACTCCACATACTGTCCGTAGGGCTTCTGTTATAAGTTTCGGCGCAGTGAACTTGATGTCTACCAGTTATCCGTGCTTTCTGCCCCTGGCCGGCACACAGACGTTGTTCCCGTCTCGCGCCATCGACGCTGTCGAGTTTTAGCCCCGTGGGTCATGTAGCACGTTAGCTTCTTCAGAGAAGTCTTCTCCGTCGTACCGTTGGTAGTGAGTGTTATGCTTAATTTTCACCTTTCCTTTTTTGCTGTGCTCGTCCCCCAGTGTAATAAACATACATTAACACCTTAATTACTAATACTAAAACGTTAATAAAATACGGCCTTTATGCTGTTGTCTGGGGTCTGGAATGTGTCCCGCCGTTTCATCATGTCTTATGGGAAAACTGGTTTCTGCAATGCAATCTTCATTAATGTGGAAATTTTTCGGGAACATTTAATTAGCAGTCGGTAATAGGCGTGCATATAGTGTCTATATAGCTTTGTATTGATAGATAAAGGATACTAAAATAGATTTATATTGTTAAGTGTTCATACGTCCTGATGTGACACCATGGCTGGGAGGGGGTGATCCACACAGTAGCATTTCTCCTTCAATGACCTGAATCTGACCTGCACTGCTGCTCATATGACTTCATCGCGGGTGACAGAGTCAGTTTCTCTGAAATGAAAACTCTGCTCAGATGACCTGACCCGAGTGGTGTAGGGAGGACAGCCCCTGGAGATGGTGGGTGGGGCCTTACATGTGTCAGCCATTCAGATGACCCTTTTGCGCTGGGAGTAGGATGCTTCGAATGTTTCTGCGTCTGGACACCCTTGGCTTTCCTGCACACACAAATTGTGGGCGGGGCAAGAGATGCGTCAGTCTTGCAGTGCTGGATAAGTGTGTGAAGGGTGTAATAACATGCCTTTGTGAGCATGGGTGCCTGTGACAGAACTGGAACGGCAGAGCTGGCGAGTGGACTAACTTTGATTGGCTTTGTATTATTAGCTTTTGTCCAAGTGTGCTGTCTTGTTTGAGCCTCTGTTAAGTCATAGACACCTGTCCTCTCTATCTCAGCCTGGATTATACTGACCTGTATAACACCTGCATGATGCTGGATTGCGGTCTACTATACTGGGTAAAGATATTTGCATATCACCAGGGCTGCGTAGATCTGTACAGTCCTCCTGGACCAGGGCTGCGTAGATCTGTACAGTCCGCCTGGACCAGGGCTGCGTAGATCTGTACAGTCCTCCTGGACCAGGTCCCAGGATCACTGTTGCATTGCAGTCTTCAGGAATATGAACAACGAGCCGAGCGCAGGAAACTGACTGGTCTTTTTAATGTGCTTGTTTTTCACGACCGTTCTCAATGAGGCGTTTGAAAACAAGCGTGGTCTGTGTATTCGCAGCCAGCTCTATCTCAAGCCGACCAGTTAAACGGGCACATGGTAAACGTGGTTGGTCTGTGTCACTGCATGGTGTAGAATATAATCATTTTATTCAGACAGCCTGCTCTTTACTTGATCAGAGAACAAGCTCAGTGCCGGTTTTTAACATGGAGAAAATTTAGTATTGATTATTAATCAGGCAGCCACCCTAGTGGGTTGAAGGGTTAGGGTTGGCCTCTTTCATTCCCCATATGGCTTTTATCTCCATCCATCCAAGCCCCTCAGAAATGCGCCCTCCCTGGACGATGACGGCTCGAGGCGACAGGGAACCGCCGGCGGAGAGGCAGGGGCGCGGGTCCTTCTTTTTCCATCTGCTCCCCTGGGGCAGCGGGGCGGCCTTTCCCCCCTGCCAACTCTGCGTCTTCAGCGGTTTCACGTGCCTGCTGACATTTCACTGCCATTCCCAATGGTGTGGGGGGAGGAGAGGGGCTTATAAGCCAGACGTTACCAGTATGTATGGAAGGGAAAAACTGATACGGTATCTTTTTAAGGATGTTTACTATCGGTGAACCACTATCGGCCCCATGTACAGTGCTCGTCCCTGAAGAACCAGTGACACCTCTTGGGATCTGTCCTACTACAGGACAGACAAAGGGCTATGGAAGAGATGATTTATTACTGATTCAAAATCATTATTTTGGTTTGGTTGTTTCTGCAGTGATATTTGTGATGAATGTTAACCTCCCTTGGCACAGTGTGGCCATCAGCTTGTTTGGTTCCTTGGATTTCCCATGGTGAATTGTGGGGATTTCCCATGGTGAATTGTGTGGAAACGCCGCTAATGTTGTCCCCTCGTGGTCTTCTTTAGTATGGCCATTTCTGCGCTTCTTTCATTTTGTAGACCAGACGTTGTCCAATCCAACAGACTGACACGGCCTTAGTTGCTCTCCACCACATCGCAATTTAAAAATCTGTCCGTTTAAATTATTCATAAGAATTTTTTTTTTTCTTTCTAAAAGCACTGTAATATTTTAGAAACAACCAGGGAAAAGTTTTCTCCCTTAAATTATTCAAATGAGATGCAAAGTGTGTGAAGAGCCGAGGCTCTAAATTAGCTTTTGCCGTAGTGCATCAAGCTGAAGAATATGCTTAATCTTCACACCCGAGCATGTGTGTCTGGTGGACATAGCTGTGTGTGTCTGGTGGACATAGATGGAGCATAGGAGTTATAATACTACCTTCATTTTTAAAAGCCACAGTTGCAGGCTGATCCAGAAACTCAGTATTTTAAAAAGTCATTTGAGATGTTTTTTACATAGGGCGTAGGTTGTTGATTGGAATGCAAATGCAAACGTCTGCAACAATAACATGGTTACAATATTGCTTAAAAGAAAAGTGTTTTGTTATTGCTTGTTATTTGAACATGTCTCCTGACAGGCCGGTCTCATGAAGCCACTGGTTAATGTTATTGCCCAGTGTTGTTTTTCCTTTTATATTGAAAAGTTGTTGTCTTCTTTTTTCTCCACCGACATGCCCTGAACTTGTCGTGCCTTGCCAGAATAATGACGGAGGAACAATGCACCCTGCCGTGAAAATCGATACCCCTTATTCACGAAGGCATTGTCTTCTGTAACGCCCGTCCTCCTCTGGGGAAGCCTGAAAAATTCTAAATGAAGACTGGTATCAGAGGGGATGGGGTACAGAGGAAACCGTACAAGCATCGGTGGACCTCTGATTGGGCCTCGCCAGTCCGGTCCCTGTCACGTTTTCGCACGCTGAAAGCACCCTCTGATGGTTCTGGGTTCCGCTGGTAACGCTGGTAACGTAGACGTTTACCTGAGGTTCTGAGGCGCTCCCACCCCTCAGTGTGCACGCTGTCTGCTTTCCGCGATTTAAACAGACGCAGCTGGGGAGACCACTGCTCACCGTGTCGAGGGGCAGCGAGTTTGTTAGGTGAAAGGCCCTTTCTCAAGGTTTTTATTCCCACGCCGCGGTGTTACTCTGCATCTAGATATACTCTGCCTTATTCTCGTTTAGTCCAGACATTGCCTTGAACTGCATTGGAAGCTATGATACTGGTGTCTAAAGGTGAAATGCAAGCTCATTATATCTGGTCTTCTCCACAATGAGCAGCATGAAGCCAATCTCGCATTGACTTCGCACGTCTCCCGGTTCGAGGATGAACAGAGTGCGCCACCAACACTTTGCGCGTTTCACAAATGTTCTTCAGAGGGTGTTTTTTCCCCTTTGTCTGGCCCACGCGTTGCATTGGAACCGCCCTCTGAGAGGCTGCAGTCGGGCTTGCAGACAGTGCCTGTAATAATAATGAGGTCGGCTTATTATTGATGTCTCCCGCTTCCCGACTGCCTGCGTGCCCCACCCGGTGCTGTGTGCATGCCTGTACGCATGGAGCAAAAGGCTCCCACTGACCACCTAGTTACTGAAAGCAAGCTGAGCTTCTGTAGCCAAAGCAGCCTTTGCAGCAAAATCCTGTTTAAAATTACAGATGGCTAGCCTTGCACATTATTCAGAGTTGTTTTTCTCTGTCTGGCCATGACAACTCGTTATGGTTGTAATTGCGGGACGCCACCACTCGTCTTTAACTAAGACTTGGAACTTCCGGGGGGTTTCTCCGCTGTCACTGATCCGGCCAGTGAAGCAGGGCGTGGCTGTCCAGTATGTGCCAGTGTAGGGATTTCCTGTGGAGATAATCGACCGCAGGGTAGGACCCGCGGGACCGCTTGAGCGGACTCCACCTCCCCGCCCAGGCCAGCGGCGGTGGCAGCGCCTCCCTGGACGGACTTCAGCGGAGCCTCCTGTGCGTTTGTGGGTTCTGGGACTGCAGAGTGAAGCCAGGCCAAGGTCGCACATCTCTGCCAGCTAGCGCCACCGCAGTGGGCGAAGCCTTCTGACCCACTGGTTCCTTTACACGTTGTCCCCCGGAGCAGAGCAGAGTGGGCACAAGCTCGTCTCGGCTCTCCCTCCCCCTTTCCCAGCTGTTCCGGGGAAGCCGCCCGGCGAATGTCCTGCGATGAGAAGAGGTTGATTTGGGCTCTTTGTTTCTCCGCCCTTTGCCAATGAGGACAAAGACTCGGGCCACGTCTGCGGAGTGCAGAGGGAGGTTGCCTCCTTGTGAGTATGTTTTTTATTGGTTTTGTATTGTGTGCGTCGCGCGAAGGGTTCCGGCCAATAGGGGAGCGGCGCCGTTGTGAGCCCTGAACAGCGACCGTCGGACGAGCTTGGCGAGCTGTCTGGGGCAATGCTGTTGCTGAGCACGTATCGTGGCGACGTGGGCTGGCAGAAACTCACTGGAAAAGGATATCGGCGTTCACGTAGCTGTCAATAAAATCTGGAAACTGTGATGTCATGTAGAATAATACACATGTGTGCATACAGTCATATTCACACAGGCATGCAGGCACGTTCACCCGACATCCACATATATTTCATATTTTTACTGTAGTGATGAAGGAGAAATGTTTGGCTCTGGAGTAATGGCCGCTGGCTTATATTCTGCCGGTCCCTTTCTTGTAACCCCCTGGTGGATATTATGCCATTTTGTGTTCACTTTGTAAAGCGTAGTTATTTCAGTGATTGCTTTTAGTTTTTTTTACATTTTCTATTGAAGATTTTCAGCCATGTGCTGAAGAGCAAAAGGCAGGAAATGAATCTTTATGCAATCAGGCTGTGTTTCATGTCCCGGTCTGGATGGAGTTTTGATGACGGATAGCATTCAGAAGGATTTATTCTGTTAAGACCACTTTTGTCTCAAGAAAAGGACTTTTGTGAAATTAGATAACGGAAGGAATGTTCCCATGGCATCTCACGTTCAGCATGCACACAGCGTCGTAAAGTCCTGTAAATCTTCAGACAGACAGACAGACAGACAGACAGAGGAATCTATTGACTACGTGTACACAGTCTGGGAAAAAATAAAAACGTTATTGTTTTTGGTTTTGCACAGGAGGTCTGTACATTCCGTCACAAACAGATTTCTTCACATGTTTTTTTTTAATGTGCAGCCTTCTCAGTGGGGGGGAAACATGAATATTTAAACCATAGAAGCTGAGCCATGTGCAATAATATATATGCCCAAATTGCCTGCCATTACCCATAGTATTGTACACATGGAGAAAAGGCTGGACGGCGCAAGGCTACGGTTCCTAATATCGGTAAAGCAGTGATTCGTGGGAGTGCTGTCTCAGACTGTGTTTACAAGGACCAAAAAGTGAGGTACAGAGCTCAGTGTTAAGGCCTCATCCGTCTCAGTTAAGGAGGTTTGAGCTGGTGAATGTCTACAGCATGTTCCCACTTCCAGTTTTGAAGTGTGACGGCGGAGGCCAGATTGTGTGCGATACGGTAACGTTATCTGCTCTATTGTGTTAACTGCTCTGTGGGAATGTGTAAGTATTTTTCTTCTCATTGTGTGACAGTTTGGAGCTTATCCAGAAACCTGGATCCAGGAAACATGTAGATGGCCCTTACTGATTGATGCACAGTTGTTTTGTTTTTTTTTTTCCCTGAGAAGAACCTAATGTTGTCTTGAAGCGATGCGAATGTTAGCTAGTGTGAAGTCAGTGCGCGGGTTACGGTGGCCTTGAGCTGCGGTCTGGCCAGCCCAGATGGACTGAAGCTCCAGGGCTCTCCAGAGTGGAGAGAGCTTGCTCGACCACGGTTCTCTCCTACCAATGAGTGTTCACAAGCTTGGGGGGGGTCGAAAAAAACCCCCTGTGCATCAGGCTCTGAATGACTCACGGAATTGTTTTTTTATTTATTTTTTTTTTTTTAGAAAACGACTACAGGCTATTCAAACTCAGGGCCTTTGTTTGTGCATAATGGAATGCCGTACCTCTTAGCTGAAGCACATCTGTTTAGGAACAAAAACTCTGGCTGAGTCAGTGTAGCGCCGGGTTTAGGAAAGGATCTGAGCCCTTCACACATTGTGGCGTTTCTGTCCGAGTCACCCTGGAAACTGCGAGAACACATGTCTCCGGCTGTGTCTCTCCGATTCGCTGCCCTGTTCCTCTGGCGCCGGATTGGGGTTTAAAAATGCAACCAGCCCCACGAACGCACACTTTGCCCGAGTTCGACTTGCGATTCCGGGCACAGCGGCTCGGCCTCGACCCCCCCTGTTGCTTGTGGATCAGTCTGCGCTGCGGAAGAGAGAAGGAGGAAATCTCTCCCTTTAAACAACACCAGAAGAGACTTCCCGTCCCGCTTCCGCTGGGATGAGGCAGTGTTAAGAGGATGGGTGAGGGGGGCCGTCTGCCCTTCTCTCCCTCTCTCACATCCCCGTCCTAGCCAATCCGCAGAGTTAAGGAAAGAGTGCCTACAAGCTGGCCGCTTTGAACTCAAAGGGGAAAAAACGTTCAATTCCAGCTCAAAAGATTCTGTATCAGATCAGTTTTGATATCATTTGGGGAAAATAATGAGTCTGTCTGCCAGGTGTTCTGAATATTTAATGTCTGCCAGAGGGCTTTCTGCAAATGCATCGATGCACCAGGCTTAACTCCCTTGCTTTTAACATATTTGTATTAAATTCTGACTAAATCTAAAATTAAAATCTAAACCTAAATTGCACTGATAGAATGGAATATCTGGTAGTTTCACCTGTTGAACAGGTAGGAAGTGACTGCTGATTCTAGCCAGAGCTACTTGAACCAGAAATTGTAAACGGATGTGATAAACTTGTCACTGTTTAGTTTCAATTATGTTCATGTTTGCTTGACCGAAAGTGGCCTGGTTATCTTTACAGGTGCATAAAATTGAATTAAGGTATGCAGACTGTCACTTTTTGTTATTTGAATCAGTTCAGTGATCAGGCGGTTTGAAATATAAAGGCTCTGCGTTACTTCTGCACACAATTCACTCCATCCATGTATTTACCTGTTTATATAGTATGGATGCAACAACAGGAGAAGGGGTGAGGCGTAGAATTTTCTTGTGGTCTAAAATAGCTGGATGCTGTGGAACTGCATTGGCAGGGGTGGAATTGAGCAGGCCATCCACAGGGCCTCTCCAGTCTCTGCACTTATCAGTACCAGCCCACAGCTACGTAGCGCTGCAGATTTAAGGGCCCAGGCTGTTAAAGGGCGGTGAGGTGCTTGTTGGTTTGCACCTTTCACCGCACATTAAAAGCAGATAAGTGTGCCTGCAGAGGATCTGTGGAATTAACCTGGTGTGATCAGGGATTGTTTAGGGTGGTTTTCTGAAAGGTCCAGGTAATAATTCATAATTTTTTACCTTCCATTCAGTGCTGTTCTGCGGCTTGCTAACCTGCCTGGCTTCCATTGCTGGTAGCTAGGCTAACGGTGTGAAGGATTACGATTCAGATTAATGCATTAAACCTGCATTAAGACTATTCGCATCTGGTATCAAAGTCATTTATTTATGTTTGACATGTTTGATTGTCAGGTCACGCCGCGAATACGTAAGAAGGCTGATTTCACAGGGAGCATTATGATTTTTCTGAACGAGGCCTCTGATTAACAGGCTGTGCTGTGACCATCCTGCCACCTGCGCTGCAGCTGAATGAATGAGTGAGTGAGTGAGTGAGTGAGTGAGTGAGTGAGTGGAGCATTATGATTTTTCTGAACGAGGCCTCTGATTAACA
>JAOYSI010000023.1:1200650-1240041 GCA_025775065.1 Hiodon alosoides | reverse complement strand
CCCCCCCCCCCCCCCCCCCCCCCCCCCCCCCCCCCCCCCCCCCCCCCCCCCCCCCCCCCCCCCCCCCCCCGCCCCTGAGCAGCAAGTATAAAATGTGACAAATGTGCCAGGATCAGGGAACTGAATGAAGGCCTGTGCTCCTGTCGGACGTCAGGGACAAACCCATTTACCGTACAAGTGATTTACCATTTACTGCCCGAAAGGCAAGTCTAACTTCAGAGTAAAGATAAAGGATTATTATTGGCCAAAAAGGCTGTGGGAAATGTAGTTTTTCACAAGAAACTTTACCCAGTGCTTGTCCGTCACGTGTTTCGCTTAGGAGAACTTAGGAGACTTTAGGAGATAATTTGCTATTAGTCCTACAACCCTCAACTATGGCAACACATATGTGGTGCATGTGTGTGATATTGCATATTAACTGAAGTATTATATACAAATGTATCATGGTAGAATATTTACCTATAATAGCACACTTTTTCGTAGCTCACCAGACCATTATATAATACAATAATACAGTTGACTGGAAGACAGCGGGTTTTCCCTGTTGATTGGTACAGGTGAGGGAAAGACTCCGCGTCTCGCTGGAGAGGGTCTCTGCCTTGGAGGAGGAACTGACGGCGGCCAACCAGGAGGTAAAGAGCATTTCCTCCATCCGTGTTCAGTCAGCTGACATGGATGAACTTCCACCACCCCTGTCCCGCTCAGGTGATGTATGGAGTGATAGGTGTCATCGGGAGTTGAGTGGTGTCAAAGAGGGATGAGAGGGGACAGGTCCTCTCTCCAAGGTGACTGACTGTCACCTAGTGCTGTCCTGCCCCCCCCCCACTGCATTTTAATCAGTGTTTGTGCCTGCTGCTCAGCTTGTCATTAGATCCTGATCACCGCCTACCCTCGCTGCTCTGTCACTAATGGTTTTTTTTCATTTTCAGTTTCATTTTAACCTTTACAGCTGTGTGATTACGCGGTCATGTAAACATGGTGAAACCAGCTTGCTAGATAGGCTCTTGGAATTCATTTTTTAATATTTAAATCGAAATCCCTTCCCCTGCTTTCATTCTCTCTCCAACGCCCTAAATAGAAATCTTACACCTAACATAGATTTTATGCGTTTCTTATAGAAGATGATGAATACACCATTGTGACAAAGAGCACTATTGTTGAGAATATATATAATTATGATTTTCAAACATACTATTGCATTGTCAAGCCTCTGCCTCGGGGGAGGGGGGTTGTTACTGCTTGTTACTTCTCTCCTGTGTTTGAAACTTAAATTGAATCCTCGTTAAAATAAATGATTGTGGAGACTGGAGAGGACCTGGCTAAACCAGGTCCACAAAACTCAAAACATGTCTGGATGTATTGTTTAAGTGCAGGTGCTGGAACTTATCGAAAGCGGTTCTCTTCCTTAAGAAATGTGTTGAAGTGTATTGTTTCTGCTAAGCAGACGGTTTCTGTTTGTTGTGTGACTTTTATCTAGTAAGTGGCAGGTTGTCAGAACCTAAGAGTGTTTTCTGTCCCAGTCCCGGTCGCATTCATCGTGTTTCGTTTGGTCTTCGAGCCCCAGTTACCATGACAACTTTAGTCACCCGGTTAGATGGTGACTTTGCCTTCTTTCTCTTACGCGTCCGTTTTTCAGCACCTGCCCAAACTTTTATAGTTAACATAGAAGGCCGCTCGTGACACCCTCGGTGTAACGTGTCAGGCACTGGCCACTTTGGAAAGTATGGGGATATGACACCTGTGTCCGTTTGGTGTCGCCATTTCCATCACATCGCACTATAATCTGATCCCTCTGATAGCTGAAGACAGAAAACGAAAGAATTCTCAAGCAGGGTCACATGACGGTTAAGTTAGGAAGGACTAAAAAATCAACCAGGCCGTGAGAGAAACATTTCACGGTCTCAATCTTAGTTTTAATACTTGTGCCGATTTGAGATATACACTGTGAAGATGGATGTTCCGAATGAATCATTTACATCATGTATTTCTTTGCTTTGTAATAATTTAATGCCAATTGCGTCGGTAAATGAATCTGATGAAAAGGGACAGCCTTGTCATTTCTTGCCATTACATCATGCTGCCCTTGGGTGTTACGCTTGGAATGTGAACAGTTTGTCCATACATGTTTCGTTAAAGGCCAGAAGAAAGCTTAGGCTTCAATTAAAGGCTCTAATTAAAAATTAGACCAAAGAGGTCGTTGTGAACCATAAATGTTCCTAAATCTAAATGTATTTAGATTTTAAAAGATGTCTTTATTTGTTTAATTGAATTGTATTGCTTGTATAATAATTTGGTGGATTTTTCGATTCAATTTGATGCATAGGCAATTCAGGAAAACCATTATCACCCAAGAAAGGAGTGGAGATTGTTCTTGGCAGGAAATAAAGAATGAGCTTTTTTTCCCTCTGCTGTAACTGCCCAGTGGTGAGCATCGTTAATGAAAACGCAACCTTGCTGTAATTGTGCTGTTTATCATGTTGGGTTTGCACACAGTTGTGCACAGGGGCGTGCCACGTTGTCATTCCAGGAAGAGCCACTTATAAATCCTAGGCACTGAGTAATATGAGGAACGGTGAAATAATTAAGTCTGGGTTTTACTAGTGTCCTCTTTAAGTACCGAAGCACTTTATTCGGGTCACTGTGGCCATTTCCACAAATATCTTTCTGCCGGTGAACATCTGAAACCTACGTGATGTGGCCAGAAACAAGGATTCTAAGGTTTGTTATTGTCTGGACCTGTGGGAGATTCTCATGCTTCCCAGCTGGTGAAAAGTTTCACTAACTTCTTTTAACGTTAATAAATATCAAAGTCGTTGAGCTGTCGTTGGGGGATGATGTATACTTTACGATTAAACTGGGACGTATCAGTTGTGGAAGGGAATGAAAGGATGATAAAAGGAAAATCCAGGGTTGTCGTCTCTACAAACAACTAGCCTTGACCCTTTAGCAATCTCCGAACGTTTATGGTGCATGTAACTAACATTAATGGGTGTTGCCGTTCTCTGCAACACCCGTTGATGTTAGCAGCAGGCTATTTCCTCTCCGTTTGGGGTGAATGTTTTGTGTGTTGCCGTTCTCTGCAACACCCGTTGATGTTAGCAGCAGGCTATTTTCTCTCCGTTTGGGGTGAATATTTTGTGTGTTGCCGTTTTCTGCAACACCCGTTGATGTTAGCAGCAGGCTATTTGCTCTCCATTTGGTTTGAATGTTTTGTGTGTTGCCGTTCTCTGCAACACCCGTTGATGTTAGCAGCAGGCTATTTGGTCTCCGTTTGGGGTGAATATTTTGTGTGTTGCCTTTGCTCCCCCGCCCCAGATCGTAGCATTACGGGAGCAGAATGCACACATTCAAAGGAAGGCGGCTTCGGGGGAGGGTGGAGAAGAGCACCTGGAGGAAACTGACCCTGGGCAGAAGGTCCACAGCAAGGTGGGTTCTCTCAATCCTTTGCCATTGTTTTACTACTATTCCTTAATTTCTGCTCTTTGTTGAAGATGTGGTCATGGTATCTGATCAATATGGTCATGGTATAATTATGGAATAACTTAAAGACAAATGATTGCATTACTGTGCAGGTCAGCTATTTATTTACACATATATAAAATGTCAAGACGATTAATTGAAGTTTAATTTAATCTCCAGAAAGCACTCACTACCCCTCAGCATAAATTGCAATAAACTAAGTGTTGGCACACTGTTGACATGATTAGGATACACAAAATACTGAAGGATGCACCACGTTCGACTTTAATCAGATAAAAACCCTTCCGTTTGTAAAAACTGTATGTGCGTGCTGCATTTGAAAAGCGATGGACTGGTTCAGATGTTTTTGAGGGCATGCATTCATTTTCAAACTTATAGCATATTTGGCCTACGACAGATGTGCCAATGGAATACTGATTCAGTTCACTTGTAATGATTGACCCTGTCTGTTAGAAGAGCTGCTCGGGCATAGTTGTGAATGGCTGATTTAGGTGGGCGTAATCGGAGTCAGACAGACCTGAAAGGGTCCCTCAGTGTGAAATTAAGTGTTCTGTCTAAGACAGTGGGACGTGGTGTTAAAGTGTTTAGTTTTTTTTTTTTTTTTACCTCGGGCTGTAGGATTTGTGGAAGATCTAACAGGCTTCTGCTTTCATGAGACCCAGTCCCAGAACTCTGCGCGTATTTGAATCTCGTGGAGTGAACAGAGTTGATAGCCTGATTAAGTACGTCCTGTTCCTCTACTCGATGAATCATTGATCACAGGCATTGCGGAAAGAGGGGGCTGAAATAGGGCCCCGTCTGCGCTGATGGATGAGTGCATATTGGAAACTGTCCCCCGATCCACAGTGCAGAGGTGCTGTCCCAACAAAGCAGGCGTGTGACAACAAGGTTATACTCAGTCACTTCCTGTTAAAGCTGCCTTTTACTCTGTGCCTCACCCACGCAGTGCCTCACCCACGCAGTGCCTCACCCACACAGTGTGTACCCACTGCCACACTGGTTAGTCCTGTTTGAATCATGCGTTGGCTTTATTGATGTAGTGTCATTGTTATACTGTAATATAGCCCCCGAGCGCACTCGTAATAAATATGTGTGTGCTCACAAGTGTACTTTGTCCATATAATGTGCTGTGTGTGCCCTTGGCCTTAAGCAAGGGACTGAGAGAAATCTTGTCTTCAAATTCACTTTCTTGGCAAGGTTGGTTGTTGATAAATACAATTTAAGGAGAATTGGTAAAAACGGCGTGTGAATTCACACTGTGGCTATATGCAAAAGAGAGGACGTTATCTTTGCAAGCAGACGCCTGAAATTGAATTATTTTACATAGACACACAGACGCACACACAAACCTGCTGGTGATTTGTAATAGGAGGCTGATAAATTCCTATCCAGTTCTGCATTTGATAGTGTGTGCACCAGCCCTCCACCCATTATCTCTCTGTCAGGAGCTGTCAGAAGTTTAATGGACGTTTGTGATATGTAATCCCAGACCTGCGCCACCCCATCGGTATCCGCATGAATGAAAAGCCCTCAGTAAAACAAAGTCCAAACTGCATTTGGCAAAAGCGCTTTATTAACGTAGGTGGGTATTCAATCAATCAATTTGGGAGCCTTCTCTGCGGCCTTCCTGTCAGTCAGACGTATTTCGTGTCTGTATCAGACCGAGGTTGAGGCGAGGCGTGTCTCATAGACTGGGCCTTAGTGCCGAGAGTTCCAGGTGTCCCACTTTCGACCCTGCCTTAACTGATTACTGTGAAAGCTTCCTAAATCCCTGCGCTGATCATCCGGCCGTGATCAGCACCGCAGCCTGGGATCACAGCAGCCCGGCCCAATGGCGAGCATCGCAGGTGACGGTGGACTTTCCTCTGAGCCAGTCTTTGTGATTCACCCCCCACACAGCGCCTCTCTAACGGTTCCATGGAGTCGGCGGATGAGGCCAGCCAGGTGGTGGAGCTGCAGGAGCTGCTGGAGAAGCAGAACTACGAGCTGGCCCAGATGAAGGAGCGCATGTCCTCCCTGTCGTCCCGCGTGTCGGAGGTGGAGCAGGAGCTGGAGACGGCCCGCAAGGACCTCATCAAATCCGAGGAGATGAGCAACAAGTACCAGAGGGACATCAGGGAGGTGGGATATGTTGGCTTCAAACGCACGGGCTCACTCGCTGATTCGCACGGCGGTGTCATGCGCATGCACACTCTCACACACACGCGCGCACACTCTCACACCCAAAAAAAAACATTCACACACAAAAACACACATATAGACACACCCACAGTAACAGTTAGTTAATGGCCCGGACCATATAAAAATCCTCAGTCATATTCATAAGTAAACGACTGGGGTGTCCTGATTACCATCAATGTCTTTTTCGTTTGATTGATTTGTCACTGTATATACTCTAGCTGCCTACGGCACACAGTGAATGCCAGCTGTCGGCCAATTCATAGCCATGGCTTGCAAGTATCGAGCGTACAACACATCCTGACACCCTGAGGGCAGCTCAGAGATCATGCCTATTCAGGAACCAGTCTGTGAGGAAGATTGGCAATTAGGGCCATGCACTCACTGGCTCTACCAATTTGTAAAAACGTCCGTGAGCAGCAGCGGCCGGCTTCAGCCAACCGCGTGTGGACTGACTCTGGGTCAGAATTTCGATCGATCGTTAACAATTACGGGAGCTCCCGCTCGTGACTCGGTGTGCTTATCGTTGTTGTTATCTCCAAGACCTTCTGTGATTAAGTAGGCAACGTGTTTCGCCTCCCTAAGTATTTCCCTGTCCTCCTACCTGATACTTTTCCTACCCTCAACTGATAACTTCTGTTGTGTGTGCCAAATGTATTTCAGTGCAGGAAATTCACCCAAGTTCTAGTAAAGCGCTGAACATTACATGCTAATGGTTGCAGACAACCACTTCACTCGTGTAGGTAAGTATGGGATCTCCACTGATCTGTTCTGTGCACGTCCCTGGATGTGCGTGCAGGCCATGTGTCAGAAGGAGGACATGGAGGAGCGCATCGTCACCCTGGAGAAGCGCTACCTCAGCGCGCAGAGGGAGTCCACCTCGCTGCACGACATCAGCGACAAGCTGGAGAATGAGCTGGCCAACAAGGAGGCCTTCCTCAGACAGGTCAGCCCGCCCTGCTTCCGAGTCATTGTTTCAGCAGCCGTCAACGGTGCGTCCCAGCTTCAGCTACTGGGTCTAACATACCCCGTATGCTACCTCTCATATTATTTAGTTATTTTCTCGTGATACACATAATTTGTAGACAATTGTAATTTTGGGAATATGCTCTATGCTGAGCTTATTGAAAAGGTACACTGAAGAATATATGAATTACACTTGCTTTTTACCCTGGCTTTTTCAAGTCATCTTGACATCTTACTTTTACTGCTCTTATTGTTATTCACGATCCAGAATATATTTTAATGTTCCTCCCTCCCGCTCTCATTGGAGTAAAATAACTATTTTATTACTTGGATGTACAATGGTAGGGCTTGGAGTTCATGGAGTTCATCCAAACCTTTAAATCTGCACCAATGTGCAGTGGGATTTTCCATGCCAGGATGGTAAAATGGCCTCTGCATGCTGAATCGCTGGGGAAATTAGACACAGAAGAAGGGCACATTGCAGGAACAAAGTAACTTTAATACCTGTTAGGTGGATCCAAGCTAGTATTTCTCATGGTTACAATATACACAATATTTTTTCCATTAAAAAATAAAAATCTAGTCATATCCAGAGCAGTAGACCTTCAGTATGTATGATTCCATCTCAGTTGCTATAAATTTTTTATGACGATGCCTTTGAAGGGGCAAGGTTTTCATCTGCAAAGTAAATTCCCAAAATAAATGCAAGGCTGAGAGTATAGAAGCATTCAGTTTTAAGTCAATGAACGCTCGCTGTGAAACAACATATCGTAACCCAGCCTCCGCCATCGTCTGTCCCTCTGATGGCAGTCGGACAGCGGCCCCTTCGTTCTTTACGATGTTGTCCTTCTCCAGGCAAGACCGCAGATACATTGCCGCGTTACAGACTGGTGTTGAAATGAGACGCTGACGCCTATAAATTAATTTGGTGCATCTCTTTTCTGCATCAGGCCTATGAGCAAGTCTACACTTTTATGTCTGTTGCCATACCTACTGCCATGCCCCAGGACATTCAGTCAGCTCAGAGATGGAGGCTCTGTCTATATATATATATGTATAACTGAATGCCATTCATATGTGCATGTACTGTAGCACGCTGTGGCATGCCTGGTTCAGGAGTGGTCAGACACAGAGAAGCGGATGGCTGTTCTACGTCTTTTATTTGGCATCATTTAAAAAAAACTCAACAAAAACAGAAATTTTACTTTTGGAAAGAAAACTTTAAAAAGTCCTTTTAATATTTTATTGTGATCTGCCTTTAGAAGTTCTAACTAGGTTTGCTGTTTGCTATAAGTCACACACTTAAAAACTTAAATTCTCCAGCTTGCTCCAGTTTAGGTCTCCTGAAAGTCCAAATGGCATTCGCGTTAAGCGTAAGTGACCACATCCTTGTTTACGCCCCTATCTGTCGGCAGATGGAGGAGAAGAACCGGCAGCTGCAGGAGAGACTGGAGCTGGCGGAGCAGAAGCTGCAGCAGACAATGAGGAAGGCTGAAACCCTGCCGGAGGTTGAGGCTGAACTAGCACAGCGGATAGCAGCCCTCACCAAGGTAACGCCCAGAATACACGTACACATGTCAAACAGGCAAATAACTTGCTTCTAAGTAAGGTTGTTTATATTATGAGTTCTCAGATTTTAGAACTTAAGGAGCCAGCTGGTGCTGTAGCATGCAACCGTCCTTGATTTAGACCGAGTTATCGCGGATAGGCCCGGGTGGCTGCGAGGCAGACCTGCCCCAGACTGATTTTCACCCGCCTCACTTGAGAGTTCGTTGCCCTGCCACTTTGGATTGGGGTGTTTCTCAGAAGGTCACACACACATCGATGAACGCTGTGGTTACATTCTAGATAGAGGGGATCCCTGCTCCCCTCGGCTGTGCTCAATTGTGACCAATGCTCAGCAAGTAAGAAAGAAAAGCACAATGTCAGGTGGTGATTGTCCAAGCAGAGAACAGTGCTTATGGAAGGGAGGAGTGAGTAAGGAAGCCGATTGGAATGAACCCAGTACAGTATTTGTCTATAATCGGTGGAAGTTTTATACTTTGTGCTTTTTCAGATGTATGTTTAGTAGCAAATTTAAATTATTGTTACAGATCCATATTCTTGCTAGGGAACTCAAAATGCCTAAGCCTAGGTTAGACAAAATACATTTGTAGAGCCATTTGTCTTTTTAATAAGTTAACTCTTACTAAATTCTTACTAACATAATAAATTTAAACTTAAAATTTTTCTAGCATGTTCTGATTTTAATGGGTATTTAAGATTAAATACAATGTGGCCGGTCTTATGTAACATGCTTATCACTGAAATAGCTCAAGTCATGTATTTAATTAAATAGTCCCATTTTAGTGTTAATGTACTGCGTCATTTGTATAAACATAAACACCACATAAACTGAATATTTTTGCAAACGCTTGACGCATTCTCCGACTGGATGCATCGTCGTATTCTAGTCCGTTTGACTTTGCTCACCCAACGCTGTCATGTTCAACTCTTCCTTTGTCATTCTGTGCCATGGTACAGTTTGTGTGTCCAGAGGTCTGACTCTTTGATTTGTCCCTCTCCTTTCCCTTTTTTGACCGGGGTAGTCTGACCCAAGCTCCTCTACCTCATCTGATGGTTATCAATTTGTTATGGAAGCTAAACTCCAAGACATGAACTCCATACTTAGGAAGGTAGCCCCAGAGGACTTTACTTTCTATCGCTCATTAGAACCCATCAGACCGTTCTGTTTTTGTTTTGTTCTGTCGCAGCAAACCATTGCCCGGTCTCTGCTTCGGGGCGCTTTGTTTTTATTGTCTATGACAACTGGGCAGGTTTATGTTGGAACTGCGGGGACGCTGCATGTCTGACCTGGCTGGTTTTCCACTGTGCACCGACTAAACTGCTAGAGCTCTCTCTCTCTCTCTCTCTCTCTTTCTCTGTGTTTTTTTTGTTTCTCTCTACCTCTGTTATTGTCTCTCTGTCTCTCGCTCTCTCTCTCTCTCTCGTGAACAGGCCTCGTCAGCTCACACATATCCAGCGGTGCTATCTAACTGTTTGCCCTTTCCTTATGCTTCCGTTTGCGTTCATTTCGTACCCAGCTCTAGTTTGGCAGAAGTAGAGGCTTGGCTTGGTCTGTCTTGTGGTTCTGCCTGCACACCTGTCGCAACCCATGGCTGCTAAAACAGCGGGCCCGTCCCCTCTTCCGCCCGCCTTTTCCCCCCCTCTTGTGTCCGCCAGGCCGAGGAGCGTCACGGGAGCATCGAGGAGCGCATGCGCCACCTAGAGGGCCAGCTGGTGGAGAAGAACCAGGAGCTGCAGAGAGTGAGTGACCTGCGAACAGCATGCGCCTTCCACAAGCTGTCAGCCATTTGCATTGCTGTTAACCCCCAGCAGACGACCCTTGAAGCGCCGCCCTGCACGATTTGCCCAAACCAAGTTTGCCGCCTCCCGCTCCCCAGGTCCAGGGCATAGCTCAGTCCAGTTGCTCCTCTGTGCCGTCGGTTTTTGTCAGGCCTCGGTATCTGTGAGATACTGTCTGAAACGTGTACGTGTGCTGTTTTACTGGGCGGTCTCGTTGGCGGTGGTCTCAGGCTCGACAGAGGGAGAAGATGAATGAAGAGCACAACAAGCGCTTGTCGGACACTGTGGACCGACTGTTGACCGAATCCAACGAGCGGCTCCAGCTTCACCTCAAAGAGAGGATGTCGGCGCTCGAAGACAAGGTGACAACGGGTTGCTTACTCATGTGACCTTTTTACTTCAGTTACTGCAGCATGTGGCTATTCCTGATAACGGATAACCAGGAGCTGCAGATTTTCATGTAACACAACTCACTAAAAAATATCTATCTTCATGTTCAATTTACCAGCTTTTTGCTCGACAATAATTTCTATTCTGAAATCTGTTTTGTTTCTGTGTGTGACAAGTTAATCCTGTCCCTTTTAGAACGTTTTAATACAGGACTCTGAAAGCTACAGAAAGCGTTTGGAAGATTCGCTCCATGAAAAAGTAAGTCACTACTTTGCACCAAGGAATCATGATCAGGGTTTCAACATTGGTATCATTTATTATAAACAAGAACCGTCCTTAAGTGATTGCATTCATAGGCCTGGGGTAAAATTGCAAATGCAGTGCAGTTAACGAGGAGAATTCGTTTAAATAGTTAGTTATGAAAAGGCATTACAGATGAACTGGGAAATTTTTTCACTCCTGACGTTTGTGTCTCTCGTGCGTATGGCCTATAGACCCATCTGGCGGAAGAAGTTGAGAAGCTGAGGTCAGAGCTTGATCAGTTCAGAATGAGGACCGGGTCACTCACAGAACCGACGCTGTCACGGTATTGCGGCCCTTGAATGAAAACCGATGGTCCAAAGTTTTTACATAAATGGCGAGAACTTGTTCTGAAAAAGCCTTCAGTTTCTTTCAGATAAGGGTAGCTAAGGGAGTATTTCTACCTTCATTTATTTATGTAACATTGTCAGTATTTCAGGTGCCTGCATCATTGCACTGTAGACCAGATAGAGTTACGAACTGTTAGTGTCCAGAATCAGTTTCCTGTTTTGTGTTCCACTATGAAAACAGTAACAGATCATACGCGATTCCCGACATGTCACAATTTTTTCACTCTGCCCCATTTCCAGGTCTCACCTGGACACCTCGGCTGAGCTGCGCTTCTCCTTGGGCTCCCTGGCGGAGACCCAGTCCGAGCACTACAGGTCCTCCAAGGTCATCCGGAGGCCCCGGAGGGGTCGAATCGGCATCCGCCGGGACGAGCAGAGGGTAGGCCAGCCCAATGGATGACGTGCACTTGAGAATCTGGGGCCCATATGGGGCCTTCTCGTTGTACAAGCTGGAGAGAAATTAGATTAAACATTGAAATTGGTGCAGCATCCTTTGGAAAGATGAAAGGACTACCGTTTACAGCATATGGTTTTAGAACCGTTGTTTTAACCCAGAGAATGAAGTAAAATATACATGTACTCCTGGATTCATGGTTCCCCGTATCACTGTAACAGTCTATAATCACTGTCTATATTTATTTATCTATATGTATTTAAATAGTGTATAACTGTACTAAATAGTGGTTTTTCAATGGCTAATATTCTAGGAAAGTAAGAACATGATGATACCTTCTGGTGTTAGTCCCCAGTATCATCGACGTTCACAGTATGTGTTCAGGCAAGCAGAAAAAAATTGTGGCAGTTTCGCTAGTGATTAACGCCTTTCTGGAATATGCTTAGACACAACAGGGGCCTGCGTTACTCTTAAGCAGTGATTTATCTAAAAATGAAAGGAGGTTTATTAAGAAAAAACTACTGCACGTTATTGCATCCGTCAGCACCAGAATATACTTGTAATTAGCCTGAAATAAAGTGAGAAGCAGAGTGCAGATGGTCATTTAACATAGCGCACACGGGACATTGAGCAGCGAATGGAGGAGAGGGATGTCCCCCTGCTGGCAGCATTTAAACCTGCAGGCTCCTGTGATACTGCCAGGGTTCCCTGAGCTGAGAAAGACCCTGCCGACTCCATCCCTAGCTTAGACATGGTCTGTTACCAGTGTGGCAGTGGTGCTGAGACCCCCCCTCTCCCACCACCCCACCAGGCCAAGTCGCTGGGGGACCACGAGTGGCGGACTCAGCAGTTGGGAGTGCTGAGCAGCCACCACTTTGAGAGTGACACGGAGATGTCGGACATGGAGGATGACGACCGCGAGACCATGTTCGGCTCCATGGACCTGATGTCTCCCAGCGGTCACTCGGATGCCCAGACGCTGGCCCTGATGCTGCAGGAGCAGCTGGACGCCATCAACAAGGAGATCCGGTCAGCGGCTGCAAGGGAGTGGCACACAACTCCCAAAATTGTGTTGTTGTTTTCATTAGATTCCTGGACAATTATCTGTGGATCTGATAGCAATGAACCCTAGCCTATTTTATACGGTGAAACTGTAAAGTAATACAATTATTGTTAGTATTAATATGAATAATTTGTTTTAAAGTTGGTTGTAGTATATTTCACATAAAAGTTTTACCCATAAGTTTAGCCTATTCATGAAGAAACAGTGTAGCTGTTTTACCGGTCAGTTGACTTTAGCAACGTTGTTGTTTTGGTCTTAAGGCCCTTCAGAATGTATACTTCTTCATTAATTATAAATGGCCTGCTCATCAATATATGGACAAATGCAGGTTGGGCCAGGTGTTAGACAACATGCCTCAAACAACTGAGAAACCCAACCCACGTTGAGGTTTCAGTTAAATCGGTGCCTTAGGTTACTGGCTGATTTAAATTAGAGAGGGCATTCAGAAAAGTATCTCTTACAAACCCCAAAGCCATGTCATTACTCTAAACGCAGATGTTAGCAAATTACTTCCGAAGAGCCGAGCGGCAAATCCATTTTGTTCAACGCCTTCACGCTGCTACGTGAGTGATCTGAACGAATCAGGCCAACATGCCTCGGGTTTCTCTGGCAGTGTAGCCTGAGGGAATGACCCATCAGCAGCATGCCAGAACGTGCCACGTCCTAGGCCCGGAAACAATCACTCTGAGGAGCGAGACTGCTGTCAAATATGACTGGGGCCTAAGTGAGCGAGAAGGGAGGCTTCGGGATAAGTACGAGTTTGGGTGGCAGTTGCACTTCCGCGGAACCTGATTACGTCGTTGCCCACGGTAACTGACAGCGCTAACCGAAGTACTGTCTCAAAGACGAGGAACGAAGAATCCTGTTAGGAATTAAAAACGCAGTTCCAGGACCGCTGATCTGCGTAGCGGGGCAGTATCTGCGAACACTTTATTCATCACACAATGTCTTGCGTGTTATTGCCACCATCCGCACAGTCACTCATGTTTTATCAGCGCGTCGTATCTATTTAAGTCGCCGTCTATTTAACTAGCATGCTAAGGGCTTCAATAGAAAACAGCATCCCACTTCCGCTGAATTATATTTCATTTTGACTCACAAAAACTGAACTGAAGACGTATGGTTTTTGATCCGTCTGCTTTACTTTTAATGTTTTAATACTAAATACTCTGTGGATCAAACTATAATGCACAAACTAACCATATAATTACCCTTGTGTGTGTGTGTGTGTGTGTAAGACGAGGAAAAAAACTGAACTTAGAACAAAGAAGTAAGAAAAAAGCTAGCTCTCAGTAGACACAACCGCATGTTCCTTTTGAAAACTTATGTACTCAGAAGGTAGGCCACCTGTCTTGGATTTAACTTGTGCTGTCCCTCGGATCGCATTGCTACAGCATTTCAGTCATATTAGGAAACAACCACCAACAACAACAGCTCTGTCTGCCTCCCAGGCTGATCCAGGAGGAGAAGGAGTCAACGGAGCTGCGGGCGGAAGAGATTGAGAATCGTGTGGCCAGCGTGAGTCTGGAGGGTCTCAACCTGGCCCGCGTCCACCCAGGGACGTCCATCACTGCCTCGGTCACCGCCTCCTCCCTGGCCAGCTCCTCCCCTCCCAGTGGACACTCCACCCCCAAGCACACCCCCCGTAGCCCAGCCCGGGACATGGAACGCATGGGTGCTATGACGCTGGTACACTGGCCCTGTCTACTCATGTTTATAAACTGATTTGTGCGAGAACTAGTGTCTTCCATGCAGTCCAAGAAGCCCGGAGAGTTTCTGCCTTTAATTTAACGTGTTCTATTAGTTGGCTGGCCTATAGGATAATTGTAGTCATTATGTCTGCTCTTGAAAAGGTGCCCAGATAGTGACCTTAAAAACTGAACAAAACTGACTGCAATATGATCTTCTTTTTTTTTTCTTCTTCAAAACATTTTTTCTTCAAAAAAGTATGTTACAGAGGTGCCAAGTGTCGCTGTACAGTATTTGGCCTTCTTCAACAGGAAAATGGTATCGTTACTAGTTTTTTCTCATACGTGGATTCTGTGGGTTTTTTTGTGGTTGTAGCTAGCTCCTATTCAGCAAACAATGTAGTGTCATTGACATTGGTTCTGCCTGGGCCCGATGTCCTATTTAAAGTGTGTCTGTCTGGGAGATTTCAGCAGGTTTTAGTGTGTATTATCCCTTTGAGTTAATCTTAGTCACCATCCTGCAGTTCACCTCAGTAGAACCTAGTATTCTGGGAAATCTAAAATCCAATCTCAACTCTTCCTCTAGTCCCTTTCCCCCTCACTCTTTCTTTCTCTCCCTGCATTACAGAAAGTAGTGTTACATCCCCCGTCCTTGCTGGTTTCCCCTGCTCGAGCCCAACTGTAAAACGAGGAGGGCAGAGCCAATTGAGACCACGTAGTGCAACAGCAGTACAGTCTGTTATTAAGCCTTCGTCAGATAAACACAGAGATTGAGTTTATCGTTCTCCCCACGTGACACAGCGTAGCGATTGGACCGCTTGGCTTTTAAGAACGGATTTTCTGCACAGGGCGAAAGCAGGCGGCTGCCAGCCAGGCTGAAGGCCAAGTTTAAATGCCAATGGGCAGCGCCTTGCAGACGTTTGAGCACAGGGAAAAGCAGCTGGCGGGATAGTTCATCCCCGATGTCCTGTTTCCGATAGCATAATGAAAGGATAATCTATTTTTTGGTAATTGTGTGTTACATGTTGAATGTATTATTGAAAGATGCCTGCTATTATTTGGGATCATTGTTTCCGACATGTACATCGGAAGTGGAGTATCTGATGTTTATCAGTCATAAACATAAATTATTCATTAGTATGAATTAGTCTAACCGGATGGTAAATTATTAAAGGTTGGCAATTAGCCGCCTTTTGTAGTTTGCATGGGATGTTTAAGTGGCTGTTCCTAGCTGTTGGGAAAGGTAAAAGGTTGTGTTCGGTCGGCTGACCCCGTGTTTGCTGGTTAATGCAGATGCTCTTGCTCCAAGCACACATTATATAATTCCTTTTAAATTACAATCTCGTTTTGATCCTCGCCCGAAACTGCATTAAATTATTTACAGTTAAATTAACTGTAAATTAAGGATTGCCTTCTCGTTCTGCAAATATTGGTTTTTAAATCTGACGTTCGTAAGAGCGCCTAAGAATCTTCTGGTTATCTATTGGCCCTTGTTCTTGGTCTGCGGTATTGCACAAGTGATACCTGTACCTGCAGTACTGTGCAGATCACAATCTGTGGCCACAGCAATGTGCACACGAGTACGAGCACAACAGCATCAGGTTCATAACACTTGCTCCTTTAGCTGCCATGGTACTGAGATGTCAGACAACTGAGAGACATCTGCAAAGAGACAGTTTCAGCACTGTTTCAGTGCATTAGGTAGGATAAATAATCATTTTGGATAATACTTGGATAAGGCGGTTGAGTGATGACATGAAGCGCTGAGAACTTCGAGACAAGTTTTACAGCTGTTTTATAGTTGTAAGTGTTTATCTGATGGCAGATACCTCTGGGTGACGAAATTCCCAATCCCCTGTGTCTCCAGTGTGAGTCACAAAGACTTCCGCTGGAAAGATGGGACCAAAACTACTCTAAAAAGAGTCTAAAAGCAAATGCTCTTTTTTTGGAGAGGACACTGTAAGTCAGATTCTTAAGACGGCTTTATAAATGCCTGGGAAATAATTTTAAAGATTTATTTGAGCAAAGTAAATTGCTTGTTTACTCCAAAATGACGGCATTACTAGACCAGGCTGATGTCAGCTAGTGAAGCATTTCACTCATGTTAAGTTTAAGATTGACTATATGAAATCTGCTAGAGACATAGCAGTTGTTTTACCGTCTATTTTAGGGAAAAGAACAGCAGGCTGAAGGTTTTTTGTGTGGAAGGACATGGTGGTCCCTTGCCCTCTCAGTAACTGGTATCACTTTGACCTGCGGCTCTAACACTCCAGATGTCTCTGTCATGTCTTTTTTTTAATGCCTTTGTACTAAAAATAGTCAACTCTCTCCTGTGAGCTGGGGCGAGAAGGAGCACAGTGTTCGATTGTCAGCTTTATTCAGGGGGTTATAACGGGAAGAGGGCTTAATTGGTTATGTTGACTCAGGGTGCAGATGGAATAGTAGAAAGGTGGCATATGTTTAAATTTCCAGTTGTGTCCGTGTTATTCCTGCTTTATAAGTGAATGTTCTTAGGCTAAGATTTTTTTACTCGTGTTTACTCATGTGGGTGTCTCTCTCTCTCTCTCTCTCTCTCTCTCCGTTTCCCTCATCACTTTCCTTATCCAGCCCAGTGATTTAAGAAAACACAGAAGAAAGGTAGATTCACGCCGAACCACGCTTATCATTGAACATTACCATTAGCAGCGCAGTAACAATGCATGTTGTTTTTCTGCAATTAGTTGTTGCTCTGGAGATGAGGAGACAAAGCTGGCAATGTCAGCCTCCTTGTTGTTGATGATTTCTCATTAGCGGAAAGGTATCCGCACATTTTCATTTCATGGATAGCTTTTCTGAAGGGTATTGGCAGACTCGCGCAATGCCCTGCTGTCGTTTAACCCTGCTTAGATCGCAGCAGTAGATGAGGACGGACGAGAAGACAAGGCCACTATCAAGTGCGAAACCTCCCCTCCCGCTACACCCCGCCAAGTTCGAATGACACACACACTGCCCTCCTCCCACAATGACACACGGGGGTAAGCTGAACCCACCTCATCTGTCAGACGTCACCATTCCCCTGCCTGCGGCCCCATCTTTGTGTTTCAGCCTGGGATTTTAGTGATACTTGCTATGTATTTACTACGCAGTGCCTTCCAAAAAGAGGAAGATTGTCAACACCCTTGTTTTTGTTTGCTTGCATTAGCTGAAAGATGATACCAGAAATGTTGAAATGATTGTTTAAAGTTACCGTCTTGCAAATGTGTTTGGAAGCCCTTGCACAAGTCTTCGTATCTGTGAATCACTCTCTAATTGCCACACCAGATAAAACCTATGCCCTTAACTTAGGCTGCGGTTCTATGTGAGTTCTGTTTTCGTGGCGTCGTTGCAGATTGACTGCGACCCTGGAGACAGACGCCGGCACTCTGAGCAGTGTCACCAGCAGCCAGGATTCCCTCAGCAAGCAGCCCAAGAAGAAGGGCATCAAATCCTCGATTGGGCGCCTCTTCGGCAAGAAGGAGAAGGGCCGACTGGGACAACTGGGCAAAGAGATGGGTTTACCTGGGCAAGGTAAGGTCCTCGTCAATTCACGCCTGACCAGAGCTGATTAAAAAAATACCTTTAAGCGTTGTACACAGGGAAGTGTGTCTGCCCCATCTTGTAAATGTCAATGTAGTAGACTTTCCCTTACTCCACAAGGGTATTACTCCAGCTTAGAGCATCAGGATCTTGTGCATTGAAGTAGGCAGACTGCTCATTGACAGTCGACTGTGAAACCCCACAGAGCAGAATCTGGAAGTCTAGGACACAGAGAGCTCATTTGAAATGTTAATGCCTCACCACTGTGCCCCCTGGACCCCATGAATAGTTGATTTTATAGTGAAAGAAGGGCCAGATGTATGTTTTCAGTCAACTGTACTTTGTAATTTGGGCAGTTAGTGGTGTAATGGTTAAGCCAGGGCTGTAACTGAAAGGTTGTTAGTTTAAGTATCATCCCAGCTGTTGTATCCTTGAGCAAGGTACTTATTGCTTCAGTAAATAGCCGGCTATATCAGTGGACAAATCTAGGAACTGTAATATTTGTTGGTTCACTTTGGATAAAAAACGTCTGTTAAGCAACTCAGTTGTAATTGCAATGACATGATAGTACATGGTGAGCTGGTAAACTGGTTGCATGCATTGTGAACTAATCCATGCTTGAGGACATGCTGCAGTTGTGCATGTATTTATTTTACTGTATTGGGTGGTGTGACAAGTGTGCCTCAACTTTGAAGGAGTAACCGCTGATCCAGAGCAGAGCGGTCAGGACATGACGCCAGGGAAGCTGGGTACTCAAGCCGAGAAGGACAGACGCCTAAAGAAAAAGTAAGAACGTGATGTCTGAAATAATGATAATGATAAAAATGTCTTTCTCTCTGAGGTCTGAGAGGGGTTTCCCCACACAAAGCTGAGTGCCTTTATTAATCTGTAATACGTTTAAACGCGTCGTAGGTTTAAGAAAAATGTTCAAAACAATTTGTTGTTTACTAGAAGGGTACCCTTAAGAGGCTCGGTCAGCTTCTTTGATGTGCTCAGAAAAATGCGCTGTGCCCGAGGCAAAGCGTTGGATAATCTCATTTTCTCCTTTTTACACGCGGCGTACGGAGTTACCCGTCTGTAGATCCCCCTGTTTGCAGTGATCTCCCCGCTGGAGTGCTGACATCAGAGCCCACTTCTCTCTCCCAACCCCACATTGCTCAGAGGCGCCCACAGGGCGATGACTCACTAGGGCCCCCATTTAGCGGGATACGTTATGCTTCATTTTCAAAAAAGACACCGGGGTGTTTTACGCAAGTACCCTCTTGTCTCTTAAGCCACCAGCCAGTACGTCAGCAGCGCTCCGAAGGGGATGCCAGAATAACTGTAGCATTGTTAAAATACTCCCCCTGTGCTCTCCTTTTGACGGTGCTCTTGGCTATTGTGGGTCGATGTGGCTTCCCTTTGGATGTCAAAAGTTCCCTCCCTCGTTTCTGATTTTTTTCAGACGGTTTAATTATAAAACCCTGGTATCCCGAGGCTGATGTAGGGCAGAGGCCATTTAAGGTAATCAATAGAAGTAATGAATAAACATAGCTGAGAAAGGAATGCCAGAGCATACAGAGAGATAATAAAAGCAGGCCTATTGATTTCAGCTGAAACCTATTCGTCTCTGGCAGGCCAAACTCCTGCCGATATTTCCAACCTTTTATTTACTTTCCGTCTCAAACCAGAACAAAAATGTCACGCATAATAATCTGCCTTGAGGTACATGTCTTGCTGCATGTCGTTTGTCTTAAAACAACAACAAAAAAATAGCACCAAAGACTCCGACTCTAACATTGAATTACCTTGATTAATACGATTCTTTTTTACTACAGTGGATACATTAAAGGTATTGATGGTGGTTTTGAACTGAATTTTTCATGGTTGTCTCATGGATTAGAAATTGTGCATCGTGAAATGTGGATGCCAAGCATGGAGTTGATTTGCTTGCATATTTGACTTGCCTTGTTTGTCTTTGGTTTATTTATTTATTATTAATAGTTTTCAAGTAGTGACTTGTCCTTCCTTTTATGACATGACTTTTCATCAACTTCATTTGGTAAACTTTTGTCCATGGGAATCCGAGAAGAACGCAAAGGAGATCTTTTGTCCTTTACTAAGCGTGTGATCTCCCTTTCTCTCCTCCTCTTGCATGCCGTGAATGGAACGCCCTGAAGTGTCCAACCCAAGCGTCGACAGGTTTTTAGACACCCTGCCAAAATTGGCCTAAGCTCTTTTTTTTGTGTTTTTTTGCTGCTTGTAAATTTTAGCGGGTGAGAGAGTTGTCAGGTGCTCGCGAGGAAACTGAGATGCCACGACTGCCCAGACTTGCTCTGCGGACGAGCTAGTGCTTGCGTTGCTGTGCGGCGTAAAACAGTGAATATACCCATTAATGTTTGTGTGCTTTTTTCCCCCCATCATTCTCTCTCTCTCTCTCTCTCCTCCCATCACATGACACTAACAAGCGGGTAAGTTGTGACGGTGAGACCGCTGGACATCTCCATTGTAAGCGCTGTGTCCCTGTCCATTTCCAGTCCGTAGCCGTAGTCCTTTATCTGTCTGCCTGTCTGTCCGTGCGTCCGTCCGCTAACAAAATTCTGTTGGAGCCGACGTCGTTCTATCCAATAACCGTTAATTAAATCTTCCCTTCCTCTCTGTTGATATATTGCCAATGGATGTTTTTTTTTTCCTCCCAGTGATCAATAGAACATATTTTGGTTGCTGGACAGAGTGTCTGTAGTCAATGAGTGTAGTTTTCCTGGACCAAGCTGGTCCTGGGAGGCTTCCTTTCTCCAGAGATTTCTACTGGATGTTTGTCAGAGAAGTAACCAGCTGTAGTCCTGGTTATGGGTTGTCAGCGCTTGTTGATTTATATTTTTTGTCATAACTGTTTCCTTCCCCTCCCAGCTCTGTTCAGTGAATGTGAAGCGCACATTCCCGTTATATTATAGCTTATCTGACCTCATGGTTATTACTTAACCGTAGTACGTTTACCTATGATTTCAGTGGAACAGAGTGATGGAAAGAGCCTTATTTAATCTCATTTATAAAAGTGCATTGCATTGTTGTCTTAATATTTTATATACTATGTATTCTGTTTTAATCAAGAATTATTTTATTCGATAAAATTCAGCAGCATTGCAAAGTGACCTGACCACCTCCTCTCCTGATGTCCTTAGAATCTTATGATTGAGTTGACTAATGGTCTACTTTTAATTTATGATGGTCTTTTCTATGTATTACCATTTTTACCGTAAGTCTGATGGTAAAACTCCCCTTAAATATACTATTCTCCTATTAAGCTACGCTAAAAACAAAACAAAAAAAACCCAGTAAAAATCAATGCAGTACATTATGGTAAGGTCCTGCATCCAGATCACATGCCTATTTAGATGTTTTAAAACAAGTATTGTTAATATATATATATATATATTTCTATACAGTTAATTAGTAAGAAATCCCAACTCTCAAAACGACGATATTTGATGTAGATGCGGTTACCAGGTGCATATGAAAACCCTAAAAAACAATGCATTTCTGTTCATGCAGTCATATCAAGCTTTGAGGAGTCAAAGAATGCTTTTCTAGCTAAGATTAAAAGACTCTTTCTGCTTATCACGAAAGTTAGTAGCCAGTAGCGTAAAAGTTCCAATCCACATGGGATAGCCCTGTGGATTTGCACCGGATCTCGGAATTTTATAGCGAGCCTGTCGAGACTTGTTCCACTGGCAAAGAGCATTGTTGACAAATTTGGACCCATGTCCGTTTTCCCAAAGCGATTAGCCTCTCTGCGGCTACCCCTTCCCACTTCCATTAATCGCCCACGTACATCCCGCCAAGTCTTTTCTGTGTTTCTGTTGAAACGGCGCAGTCCTTGCTATATATACATATTTATATATAGTGTAAAATATACTGATTTATGTTAAATGTATGATAATTCTCATATTAAAACATACATTAACACCAACCTATTCATGCATGGATATGTCCATAAAATTGAATAACGCTGTGATACGTCTTGTTCATAGAGATTTATCTGTGTTGATTGCAAGTAGTCACTAGAATGTGTCTTATTTGAGCTTGTAATTTACCTGAAAATGTTTATATAATAGTTGCATATTCTACCTTGCAAAGGTGATGAAATTACAGGTAGAGGACAAGGTAAACGAGTAATAATATAAAGAATCGATAACAGCATCACATAATATATCTACTTGAAAAAATTTGCCACTTTGTTCACAGATAAAAGTATGCATGTACCCCAATAGCAGGCTTAAGTAGCTATTTTACAAATGCTATACGGTTAGCACTATGATAAATCTTGTTTCATTTTAGGGCTCTCTAGATTCCAGGTGATTCTTAGGCAGGGTGTGCCACAACCACCGTCTGGGTTAGTGTCCAGTGTCTTTGTGGAAATGACACCTGGATGGCCATGACTTTCTACAGTAAAAGAGAAATATAAACCACTGCACACCTCTCGTTTGTTCAGGTGCCAGTTGGACGTAAAATCACAGTCTCACTCTTTTGCAGTGAGGAACTCATCCTCCTGTACCGGTCATGTGTACTCAAGACGTGGACCGCTGATATTTCCAGGTGTCAATCTGACTTTAATGTGCGGTAGATGAAGAACCAGCTGACACTATGACACTCAAGGACCAGAAAGGCCCACCCCTGATCTAATCCAGCGTGTTTAAAACGCACCCAGGAGTTCTCTCATCCGTACTCCACATTCCTAATCAGTTAGAATAAATGTATCATGAGATGCATTAATGCAAGAGAGGGACAGAATTCCAGGCAGGCACATACAGACTTTCACAAGTAACTCTGACAATCTGGGGAACCTAGTCCACTAAACTTAACCGTACACCTCATGAAAAATAAATAATAAAAAAAATTAATTAAAACATTTTTAAAACCCTCATTCTTGTTTATTACCGTCTGTAAAAAAAAAAAAAAAAAAACTCTCGTTACGCATCTTCCGTTGGATCGAACAACTTAGACAACGCAACTTGCAGTCTGAAGGCTATGTGTCTGCTGGGTTTTATTGATAGTGGGCGCGCTGAAATATAGCTGAGATGTCAGATCCAATGCGTCGGCTTTCAAGTCTGTGATCTCCAAACGCCGCCCTGACAGTGTGTGAGAGGAGAAGGCGATAAGGTGATAGCTACTTACTTTTATTTGAAGAGGCTGGCTAGAGCTCCCACCACGGCCTTCGCTGTAAAAATCATTTATATTCTAATTTGCTCACTTTCATGGGTCACCTCTACCTAACAACACATCGATTTAGGCCTGAAAAATACTGAGATGAGTGAGTTACTTTGCCAACAAAATGAATAAAAGATGTAATCTTGGGGGAATATGCAAAGACCTAGTTAGGATTAATCTGCTCCAGAAACAGAACACCAGGGAGCAGTGGTAAGTGGCCCTTGAAGGGCCGCCTCTGGGTGCCAGATTGGGCGGGGAGCCCAGCAACATGTTCCTTCCCCCCCGTCTGACGGACAGCGCTGAGAACAGCGGGTACTTTAGAAGCGGCTCCCCACGCCAGCGGGCCTGGCCTCTGAGAGATAAAACATTGGGCCCAGGACGCTCTCCCCGCACCCCGCCGATGATGTGTTACTGTAGTGTGTGTGTGTGTGTGTGTGTGTGTGTGTGTGTGTGTGTGTGTAAGATGTGTGAGCATTCTGCTTCTCTCTCTCTCTCTCTCTCTCTCTCTCTCTCTCTCTTTCTGTCCTGTGCCACAGACACGAGCTGCTGGAGGAGGCCAGGCGGAAAGGTTTGCCCTTCGCCCAGTGGGACGGTCCCACCGTGGTGGCCTGGCTGGAGGTAGGCACTCGACGGCATTCTCGTCACAACTTTGTTTCCACCTGCTGGCAAATTTGATTTTGTGATCAAGCAACAGCTGCCGGCTTATGCTATTATAATACATCTCAAATTTAAAGCCAGACCCTCTTGGCAGTACTCGTACGTATGCATGCATGCTCTTGTGAATGGAGAAAAAATAGCATGCTCTCCGTTTGCCTCCTTCCCGTCTGCCATGCGTGAAAGCTGTGGCTGGGCATGCCCGCCTGGTACGTGGCGGCCTGTCGCGCCAACGTGAAGAGTGGCGCCATCATGTCAGCGCTGTCGGACACGGAGATCCAGCGGGAGATCGGCATCAGCAACCCTCTGCACCGGCTCAAACTGCGGCTGGCCATCCAGGAGATGGTGTCACTCACCAGCCCCTCCGCCCCGCCCACCTCCAGAACCGTGAGTCCTGTCCTGCACGCACACACTAGGGGGTCAGAGGTCATAAGCGCGGACTCGCTTGATCCGCTGCCGTAGGCTATCCATGGCCTCAGGCTGAATAACAGAAAGAGTAGTGAGATGTTGCACCATTAAAGGCGAGGCGATTCATGATCAATACATCAATACGCACAGCAACAGCTGTTATGGTTTTAAATCCGTTTGCCGGTTTACATTTAACGCGTGTTGCAGTAGAAATTTCGTATAGCCTGTGCGGTGTCCGCTGTGCTGTAACGAGTAGTGAATATGATCAGCTCCCTTGGTAGCATATATTCACCTCCTTCACCATAAAGGGTTAACCACATGGGCTCATTATTATCCCTAATTACGCTAATATGAAACTCCAGGCTTCTCTAAATCAGGGATAAATTAGTTGTGCAGGACGCGATTTCTGAATGCAGGATTATGCACAGGCATGAAAGAACCTGAAGTGCTAGTTTTAGCATCACTGCCATTTTTTCCATGTGGCAGGAATTGTATTTGCTGCAGTTATTGGTGTGAAAGGCAGTTGTGTGAGGTGGGTGTGTATGGGGTATAAAGGGTACAAGGGCAGACAAGATCCAAAAGCAAAGGGAATGAGATGTACCCCCCCCCCCCCCTTTCCCATGCCACGGCTAACAGTGCTAACAGTTTCCGCTTGCAAATGTGCAAATGTGCGGATTCAGTGGATATTAGTAATGCTTATCTGCTTCACTTATCAGACTTGCTTCTCGTCCTGTACATGTACTTGTTTGTTACCTTTGTAGCCTGCGCATTTCTGAAAGATTTATGATGAGCTGCATTCTGTAAGGTCACTGTATGCCAATGTGTATGTCAGCCCGGTATTGTCTGCATTGCTTCTGTTAAAACTGCTGTGCATCTCCCTGGCCCAGGAGGGCGGGGCTTGCTAATCATCTGATTGTGATGCTGTAACACCATTGGCTTACAGTGGTGCCGCTCTTCTTCTTTAACACTGCTTGCCCCCCTGCGGATTGTTGCTGTCTGTCACGGGCCCCTCCCACTAGCCGTCAGGCAATGTCTGGGTGACCCACGAGGAAATGGAGACCCTGGCAGCTCCCACCAAAACGGTCAGTCTCGGCCTCCCACCCGCTTGTGCGCCGAGTGGCCACGCAGTGCATGCTAAGTGAAGGCGTTAGCCTTGTAGTTTGTAGTGGGATTTTATACGTGAAACGCATCACCCTCTCGCTTCCCATTTAATGTCCGAGGTTAAGTATCCTCCCGCCCATGCTGCCCATCGTGCATTTATTTTGAACCTTTTTTTCCATTTCATTTTCACATAGAAGTGAAACTATTGAACTATTGTATGATTTCATTATTTTCACCATTGTACTATTATATATTATATTATTTTTGCAAATTCCTTAAAATGATAAAAAAGGTTAAAATGTGTAAGGCATATACAGTATATGATAGAGAATGAGTGTCAATCTGAACAGGGGGTATTCTGGCAGCGATCAACATTTTAAATACCATGTTCTGTAACACCATAGCCTTGTATGAGTGTTATGAAATGTGTGTTATGAAATTCCCCTTGCAATATTTTTGATGCAAGTTTTATTTTTAAAAGACAAAGTGAACATTTTCCTGTGAAGTGTGCCATTAAAATGCGTGGCTGTTGGTGTAGTGACGTTCCTCCAGTCAAACCAAGTGATCACGCTGTCATGGCTACATGTCAGTGGGGTTAAACACATGTCACACGCACTGACTCGACCTGGCACAGGAGTTTTACCGCGCTAAGGGTTTACCCCAGGGTCTTATTCATATGAAGTGGATGGTAGAAAGGGTAGGGGTTAGGTTACTTTTCTACTTATCCCAAACTGACCTGTGTTTTTGAACCCCCTTGGATGTTTTCACTGGCTATTTAGTCCATCGCAGTTTCAGCATAAACATTTGTGTAGTTCCCTTCTGGTGTCGAGATAAAGTTAGGGCTTAGGGTTGAGCTAACAGAAATGGTTAGGGTTTAGGGTTAGGCTGACAGAAAGGGCTAGGGTAAGGGGTTAGCGTTTAGGGTTAGGCTAATGGAAAGGGCTAGGGTAAGAGGTTATGGTGTAGGTGGTTAGGGTTTAACGTTAGGCTAACAGAAAGGGCTAGGGTAAGGGGTTAGGCTGACAGAAAGAGCTAGGGTAAGAGGTTATGGTGTAGGTGGTAAGGGTAAGAGGTTATGGTGTAGGTGGTTAGGGTTTAGTGTTAAGCTAACAGGAATTATGCCTGCCACATTTTTTTTCCGCCTTTATATTTAAAATACAGCAGAACTGTAGTAATATGTCGGCCAGCCTGCAAACCTGATCTGTCAATGGATGGTTCAGAGAAAAAAGCACTCTATTATCTCCCTATGGTGCACATTTTGATGTCACACGAAGAAATGTCTTTCTAGAATAACTTAACTCTGCAAAGGCTTCAAACACAATGCCAACAAAGTTTCAGTGGTTTAGGTAATATTTCAGTCATCTTGAAGTGACATTTAAAAGATTTTGATATTCATGCACTATACCAAAGCCTGAATCCCAGCAGCTGCAAACTCGATAAGCACAGGTCTACGACATGTTGGTCCCATATGGGTCTAATGATGGGGGTTTTGTTTTCTCCTCAAACCATGCCATGTGATCCACTGACAAAGCAGAAGTCCGAGCCTGAGGAGGGCAGCTGGGCACAGGTGAGACATTTATTCTTTTACAAACCAGTCTGTCCCAGTTTTTAATTTTGTTGTGTGAATTTTCAAACTGTATCAAGTAGTTTGATCACAAAGTGAGGAACTGTTTGACCTCTATGTACTAGAGTGTAAATATCTCATGATGGCACGTCACATTAGAACGGAGTCAAAAGAGAAAGAGCTGTTTGTTTTTTTTTTATTATAGTTTCTGCCGATGGTTATAAGAAGATGATTAGCTATAGCGTATTATGTCTTTATTTTTGGTCAAGGAAAAGACAGTTTAATGTGGTGGTTTGATAATTTAAATGTCATTTGAAGCTTATTTAAAAAGTGTCCTCTTACCACTCTTAAAAAGAGCCCTGGACAGATGAGACTAGCAGGTATACGTTGTGTATATATATGTAGCAGAAAGGGTACTTTTCTCCCTTGCGTAACGGACCGACGTGAAAGTTGAGCTCTGAACCTTTCCCTCGCAGACGCTGGCGTACGGTGACATGAACCATGAGTGGATAGGCAACGAGTGGCTGCCCAGTCTGGGCCTGCCCCAGTACCGCAGCTACTTCATGGAGTGCCTGGTGGACGCCCGCATGCTGGACCACCTGACCAAGAAGGACCTGAGGGTTCACCTGAAGATGGTCGACAGCTTCCACAGGTAGCTCGCGGTCACGTCATTAAGAGACGAATGCTTCCTGCGTTTAAATAAGAGTTGCAGAAATTTGCAATTGAATTCGTTTAAATATGCAGAAAGACAGAGCCTGTGAGAATACAGCTCTATCACAGCTAGGCAACTCTCGCCTCATTTTGGTCCAGGGTATGTACTGTCCTGCGCATAGCAATTTGGTGCCAATTAAGGATTTCATCTTCATTAGTTAGCCTTTGACACATTCTGCAGTTCCAGTGGTTTGAGATGACCGTCGGGTGAATGCATTCCGATCCGGTTCATGACACCGCCTTTAACCACTCGTACTCGCCGGTTAATGTCATTTTAACGCCTTAAACAGGACGAGTCTGCAGTACGGGATCATGGGCCTGAAGAAGCTGAACTACGACAGGAAGGAACTGGAGAGAAGGCGAGAACAGAGCCAGCATGAAATGAGAGGTACCAGTTGACACTTTAAAGCTCTTCAGAACATAAAAGCAAGGCTCTGTAGGGACTGGCGCTAAGCGGTCATTAATCACGCAGTATTTCAGCCTACACGAGTGGAGTCTCCACACTGACCCAATAACTCACTCGGTTCCGTTAGCATTTGTGGAGCGGAGCACCGTTACATGACAAAGGGCCGGCCGCCCCGCGGTGAACCGAAAGCGCAGTAAGCAGCAGCTTTGCACCCACAGACGTTCTGGTGTGGAGCAACGAGCGGGTAATCCGCTGGATCCAGAGCATCGGGCTGAGGGACTACGCCAACATCCTGCTGGAGAGCGGCGTGCACGGCGCCCTCGTCGCACTGGACGACAACTTTGACTACATCAGCCTGGCGCTGCTCCTCCAGATCCCCAACCAAAACACTCAGGTCAGGCTCCACCCCATCTACAAGGGTTGTCCTGGGTTGACCAGTGTAATGTCGCAGGTCAGTCCTGGACGACAGCATCAGCATCTGGTTTCACCAGTAATTACTAAAATGTGTAATTGTGTAATTGTAATTATTTTTGAGTTCTCTCAGTCACAATTGGCATTATTAGTTGCCTAGTCCTCACTGGCTACTGAATTTCCAATCTGATTCCATTCCAGGCTCGACAGATTCTGGAACGAGAGTACAACAACCTGTTAGCCCTGGGCACGGAGAGACGACTGGACGAAGTTAGTGACACTGTTTCATCTGCAGGAGAAATGCTGTTTATTTACAGTCTTTTCTCCAATAGATGTGCTATTTATTGGTGGTCTTTTCACTCGCGTCAAGGTTTCCACCCCCATGCATCATCTGGCCTTGTTTTTGTTATTAACTCCTGTCGTGAGAAGAGGCTTGTAACAGACAATCTGAAAGACAGGGCAGTGAAACAGGCAGACCGAATCTCAACCCCCCACCCTCCCCTTTTTACCCGGCTCTGGCCCGCAGTGCGACGACAAGGACTTCCAGCGCGGGTCGTCCTGGAGGAGGCAGTTCCCGCCGCGGGACGTCCATGGGATCAGCATGATGCCTGGCTCGGCCGAGACGCTGCCCGCCGGCTTCCGCCTCACCACCACCTCCGGCCACTCGCGCAGGATGGCTTCCGAAGGTGAGCACATCCCCTGCAGCTCGCCAAACGTGTCTCATACCTGCAGTTTCCCTTTCAACACCGAGGAGCCAAACACGCAAGGCCAGGGCACGGTCTGTGGTCACGCAGATGTAGTCAAGTCACATTGTGTGAAGTAGGTGACACCAAGTTCTAAATATCAGTCTGTGGACTGAAGTAGCGAAGTCACTTCATAATTGCGATTAATGGCTTAGTTAAAAAAGCTTGAGGACATGGGTTGAAACGTTAACCGATTGTAAGATAAAGCTGTGCGGATGTGCTGGCTTTATGGACACCTCCTCACACATTAGGCTGTTCCTCCACCCCTCTATATCATTGCAGCAGTAGCAGCCTCTGCTGGAGCATTCTGACGTTCTCTTTGTTGTTCTCTCCCACCTGGCACTGCTGGCCTGTAGTTCTCTATGAGGTGTTGGATGACAGTCCTGAGGACATGTATGTGGACTGGTTTCAAGGTCAGGTACCCTGGAGTAGTGACCTGTTATCCCCGACCCGTCCGACATTGTACACTCGTCTGTCACCTTTATCCTCTGTAATCCAAAACCTTCCCCAGAGTGTCCGTGGCCATCTTGATTTGGGGCCTGCCAGCAAGATGCACCAAACAAGGACCTTAGAAAACTTGCACTTAGTTCTAGAGAGCTGGTGTGTTGTCTGTAGTCTGAGTGTGAACCTCTGTCCCCAGTGGACTGCCTTCCTGCACCTATATCTGTGATCCCGCTTTAGGAGAAAAACAAGCATTCCCCTTCTCTTGTTACTGTCCAAGGTCTCTCTGTACCAAAATTAGCCATTACTTTGCATTCAGTTTTTTGACACAGTGTGGCTTTATGGACTGACCCTGTACTGTCTGCATTAGGCCGTCGGTTCTGTGGATTGACCTTGCATTTGGCCTTGTGTTCTCTGGACTGACCCTGTACTGTCTGCAGCGAGCCATCGGTTCTGTGGACTGAGCGGTCTCTCTTCCCCACAGTTGGCCCGTCGGCAATCCAGCGGCTGGACAGCTCCACTGTGAGGACCTATTCCTGCTGACCCGCTCACGGGAGAGACAGCGGCTCCAAGCTGTGAGTATTAATCATGACGTAGCTCAGACGCTAACTGAGGGTTTGGCTGAAAAACCCGCAGACACAGCAGCCATCGAGGACATCGAGAACCCCAGGGGTTAAAGACGCCTGTAAATAGAACCCGGGTACCACGAAGGGGCTGCGATTCACCCGCCAGGGCCAGATCGGAAAACTGACGTGCCATTTAACAAGGCTTCTACCTACCTATATACCTATAGCCCTTGTCGAATCATCTCTGTGGTCAGATCAAGTGCACTTATCACGTAGCATGAGCGAAACCGGTGACAAGCGTTTGTCCTGCAGGTTAGTGGACTCTTAAATCCTTGCCCTGGCATCGGAGCTCAGAGGAGACACACTGCCAAGGATCGGGCCCCAGGGGGCAGGGCCCAGCGGGAGGGCGCCCGCAACAACGCCGCTCTCCCTGCACTTACAAGCCAAGTCTACAACCCAGGGCACCAGCGACCGGTGCTAACCAACGTCCTGCGTCCTTTTGTTGCCATTATATAGCCGTTTCTTTTCCTTCATGTAACACGACTAGCATACATACCGTGAATTCCTGCTGCAGGAAACGTGTAGGTTATCTGTAAATTGATATAAATATGGCATTTTTTTATATACATACATATACATATATATTGAGAAGACATAGTTTGTGCAGAACATGTCCCTAGAATGTCATTTTCATGGTTGAACGATGCTGCTCTTTCTAAAACCCCACCCCTTAGCTTTTTCATTGTGCACGGTCGACGCCTTTAGCAGTGCTAGAATCTTGGAGAAGGACCTTACCCAAGACATGGTTTCTTTCTTTCTACGTTTCCAACCACGACACCGTGAACGCCTGCCTCCTAGTGGTGTACAGTCATGTCAATTTTGTGTCACCGAACCCGCCCCCCATCAAAGGGTCCTTTCCTTTTTTAGCTCAGAAAAAGGAATTCTTGGAGAATACAGGAATGCACTGTGACAGCTACTGGCGTGACAAGCACTTTGAGAAAGAGGTATCGACTACCGTCAAACATTTGCACCTTCGGCTAAGGACCAAGACGACTCCCTTCACTCTAGAGGAACTCGACTGGAGAGACTACGCAGCTGTTTCACTACCTTAAAGAGAGACAAAGTCAGACCAGCGTTTAACTCTTTGTATTCTCAGCCAAGTTGGCCTTCTACCCCAAGTCACTTTTTTTCGGGAAGGGAAAGATGCTAAAATGCTAAATGTGTGTAGCGATAGGAACATGTGCAATTCCAGAGGGATTAAACCGTCATGCCATTGCTTGCCGTGAATTAAGTGTAAACTTCGACTTTCTGTAGGAGTGGCTGGGGTAAGCTCCCGTCAGCAGGCGCTGAGTGACCTCTCTTTACGTCCTCGTCCCTTTGTACGTGCAAAACAAGGACGTAGAGTTTTATTTTGTGTTCTGTTCATTTATTACTTACTGTATCTTGGGATAAATTGTGATCAGATTTTCATTGTCAATAAAAATGACGTCAAATGATCGGCGGTGTTTGTGTCAGTAGCACACGTTTTCTACCTACAGATGGCGCTGCGACATTAAACCATGTGAGCGTGCCCTGTTTCTGAAGCCAGCCAGTCAGAAGCCTCTGGACCCAGGACAAGTGGAGGGCAGCTAACATTCACAGCTTCTCTCGCACTGTCCTCTCAATGTCCTTAAACACATCAGGATCCTCGATGGTGGGGGTGATCTAGGTAGAGAGAGAGGAGGACGGCATTTAAAGCTCAGTGTGGCAGGTGGAGGCCATTAAGCCGACAGTGAGGCACCCACCTTGTAGGGTTTCCCGTTGGCGAGCGCGGCGAGGGCGGAGCGGGGAATTTTTCCGGAGCGTGTCTTGGGCAGACACTTAACGAACAGCACCCTCCGGAAGGCAGCCACGGGCCCAATGCTTTCTCTCACCAGCCTCACTATCTCCGCCATCACCACCACCTCCTGGCTCTGCTCCACCCCTACAACATGCAGGTCATTTCCACAACGTCACCACCACCACCTCCTGGCTCTGCTCCACCCCTACAACATGCAGGTCATTTCGACAACGTCACCACCACCTCCTGGCTCTGCTCCACCCCTACGACAGGCAGGTCATTTCCACAACGGCACCACGAGTGGCTCTGCTCCACCCCTACAACAGGCAGGTCATTTCCATAACGTCACCACCACGAGTGGCTCTGCTCCAGGCCTACGTCAGGCAGGTAATTTCCACAACGTCACCGCAACGAGTGGCTCTGCTCCACCCCTCCTCCTACAAGTTCCATGAGCTAAACACACCTCAGTCTGCTATGACACCTTAAACAGAACATACTTATTTATGTATATTTAGAGAATAATCTTCACCACTCTCAGAAAACCAGAAAGGAAATGTTGCGTTACTCCTTGTCCTAGTAGGGGCCATCAATCTGACGCTGACTGATGTGACCACAAGACCAACCCACTTCAGCCAGAGAACCGGACAGCACTTACCCTTCCTCAGCACACACAAAGCAAGGGGAACGTGGCCCTTCAGGGAGTCCTCCAGGCCCACCACGGCGCAGTCAGCCACTGCAACGTGCTGCAACACCGACTGGAATTCACAAAGTTCACACATTCACAAGCCAAACACCCAAAAACCAAACGCTCTGTGCGGCACGATGACCGCAATCACTTTCTAATGTCTGTTCCGTTTTACAGCTGATCACTTTACCTCTTCCAGAGCCCCTGCAGACAGCCTGTGACCGGCCACGTTGATGACATCATCAGACCTCGACATGATGTACAGAAAGCCTTCCTCGTCCACATAGCCTGCATCCATGGTGTCATAGTAGCCCTAAACAGCCAAACAGGTCAAACACGAACATTAAAAAGGTATTGTGAAATTGCAGAATAAGCTAAACTATATACATTCATTACTGGTTTATTATTTCATTCTGAGAGGGATGGGCATTGAGTAGTACACCCACATGGTAGAGTTAGGGTAAGGCCTACTTATAGTGACGTTGCAGCAAGGCGATTTCAACTAATTCTGCTGCTTAATATCTTATTACAAACATGTTTTTGTCCTAATTTCATACTGTGAAGTTTATGAGTACAACGCAATATTTAGTTTTACTTATATATATTTTGGACATTTAAAGAAGTTTTTCAGTTTAAAAAGTGGACAATTTTTTTTTATAATGTGAGGATTATATTTTTAAAACTCAATTTGTGGCTTTGTTTTTGATTATTTATATTTTGGATATTTAAAGTCTAGCGGCTTAAAACTGGACAAAAGTTTGTGTTTTATTCAAGGTTTAAAATGTCAAAATTAAAGATTATATTAGTAAAACAATGTGGCTTTTGCACTTTTTAAAGTACACTTATACATAAATACCCTGATTTAGAGTTTTATTTAGTTGTAGTAAACAAAAAATGTGTTCAGCTTTTTATCTGATTAATCTAAAACATAATAGTCCGATTAATTTATTATCAAAATAATCCTTAGTTACAACCCTAGTATTGCGTGCATTTTTTATTCTCACCACTAGGTGGAAACCTCAGACTGTTAAGGGGATTCACGTTATGGCAACAAAAGAGCATAACTTGAACCTAACAGGTGTTTAAAGTATACCTTACAAATTAATATTTAAATTATATATTTAATGTTAAAAATGAGTATTGAGATTTTGGTCTCTTATTTGTGTTTATCATGCATGAAAGAAAACCGTTAATTACCTTAAATACGCTGGCAATAAACAAAACTAATCCAAAAAGCAAGCAATGGTATTTGTACACTTGTGTATGTTTTGTGAGGTCAGGAGGTAAAATACCTACAGGGAACTTGGTGAAGTACAGCTCCTCGAACAGCGCGTGGTTTTGCCAGAGCGTCAGTGCTGCTCCCGGAGGCAGGGGAAGTCTGAAAGTAATGAGGGGGAAAGACGAGTCATCCCCCTGCGATGGTACCAGGACCGGGACCAGGGCGTGCCGCAGACAGAACGGGACACACGCAGTCCGCGTCACAACATCTTTCCTCCCCCTGCAATGGTACCAGGACCGGGACCAGGGCGTGCCGCAGACAGAACGGGACACACGCAGTCGGCGTCACAACATCTTTTCTCCCCCTGCGATGGTACCAGGACCGGGACCAGGGCGTGCCGATTGTTCACTGGCTATCGAACCCCCACCTGTGCGGAGGAGAGGTGAGGCCACCTGTCGCACGAGGTAAACTGCGCGCATGGTAAAGGAATGCAGTCCGCCTTGCAGGGGAAAGCTTTCAGTGTGACACCATATGGCAGAACTGTAACCGCCAGGCTTCCCTGTGGCAAGGTAAAGCAGTGACTTTCAGAACCGCAGGGAGTGAGCCGCCAAGGTCTCCAGACTCTGGGAGGGCTCACTGTCCTTGCCCAGGATGTCATCGCCCGTGACTCATTCATTACAGCCCGGGGCCCCGTTACGTTTAACCAGCATGCATTTATTGTAATTGAACAAAATGAACATCTACTTAATGCTGGAAAACAGTGAAATGACCTCAAACAGCAAACAGCGTTTATATGAAACAATACAATAATCACGCTGCCAGTACACTTAATGGAATATCTACTGCATCGGTTGCTACAAAGAACAAATAAAGTATTTCTTGAACAGATGTTCTAGTGATTTTAAATTTCTAAGGCGATTTTGAAAAAGCCTATCTGAATCAGGACGACACCTAGCCAGATGACCGTGTATTTTGTTTTAGGATGGGAATACGTTATTCTGGCTCACAGGATCCACATGTTGCAATACAAAGCATACGGGGCTATTGCATTACAGGATGTTGTGAATAATTAACTGAAGCACAGCCCTGAATCCCGAGCCGTTATCACCCAAATTGCCACAAAAGTGGGGAAAACGCACTCCATTGAAGCCATTTGCAAACAAAATGACTTGAGTGCAGACATGCGTATTGCATTTCATTACGCCATGACAAATTTGCAACGTCCTGTAACGGAATAGCCCGATAAGCGTTGCATTTCAACATGCGTTCAGTGGACCTGGATACAGCGCTAGGATGACATGCTGCTATTCAGGGTTATAATTCACTCATTCACAGACCTCTGTCTTAGTCAACAAGAAAATCAGTAAAATTTATCTGTGACTCGAGATAAATTGTCATTAACGAATGCAAACGGGTACTGCATGCATGTCAAGCATACATTTAACCTAAACTTCAGCGGACTTAAGTGACCCAGAATTGTTAAAACATCCAACAAACACTTTTTAAATGTTGAAAATAATAAGGATAACGTTTCAATTGAATGATGAGGTATTCCCAAAAAACTCAAACTAAGCCACATATTCCAACAGAGACCTCAGCTCAAGATACTCTCATTTCATTGAAGATGATGAGACTCAGCAAATGTATGCCTCTGTGCAAAAGCAAGAGTAAACCGATTCTTTATAAAAGAAAGAAGAGCCGTCAGATATTTAAATTATGTATTCATGAATTCCGTCGAAGAAGAGATCTAACGTATCTTGCAGCAAAGGCTAACGATGCCCGGACCTACATTACTACAAGAAAATAAGATATCAACAGAATAAAAATTCATGAGTTTATATAGCCTTGTACAGAATTGCCCGTTTATAAATTCATTGCAGAACCACGGTGCAGTTCTCACAAAAAGCAGTAGGGTTAAGATTCGGTCTGTTGCTTCACTTTTTGCAAAATCACTTGAAATTCATCTACCCATCCCGCGTTGGCCAGGTAGCAGAAGCAGAAATAGGGGGGAAGGGAAAGAGCTATCCCCCAAAACAGCCTAGCAGGAGTGGGACAGTTTAACGACCCGTTCTTTTGCGATGCGGTAGCCCTCATTTACCAAACGTGCATGCGCCCAAATTATGGTGGGGAGTGTGTCTAGGCACAAATTTTGTTATTATCAGAACGTTTGTGTACGATGAGTATAAACCCCACACACAGATTTCGGCCCTTGTCAGAGACACTTGCATGTTGAACGCTAAGGAAGAACAACGCTAAAACCATTGACGCAAGATTGTACTGAAAGTACCTTACAACGATATTTCCCAGAGTTCTTGGCTTTACCTCCTTCATGTTATTGTCGATAACCGTCACTGAAAAAGAGGAAGTACAGGTTTATCTCGTAAATTGGACATCCTGCCTTAGTTAACGGTATATGTAAACATGATACTATGATAGCGTTAGTTTAATGTGCTGTGGTATTAAGCGTGTGGTTTATTAGGAGATGCTCTGTTCGTTTGTCATGAACAATCTCACCATCATATCCTGGTACTGGTCGGCCAGCCTGACCAGCAGGGGGAGACAGTGAGTTCCCCAGGCCGACACAGGAGGCTGTGATAGCAGATCCGCTCTCTGTTGACAGGAGAGAGGAGAAAACAAAACAAAAAAAACTAAACAGATGGGTCTTGAAAAGCCAAGTTCCGACATCCGTGCTCTTAAGTTGGTGAATAATTAAATATTTACGGTGCACGGTACAACTTGAACTGCTTGACACTGGTCACTGCTGTGGTTTACTCCACTTGACTAGAAAACACTTTGGTAACAGTGCCAGCTAGTGTTTCCCTGTCAAGCCCAATTACAAAGAATTAGGAGTGCGTCTCACAGAAGCAGGGCAGAGGGCAGACAGATCACTGTGTTTCTAGCACAGGCCTCGTGCCCTCTCCTACCCCGGTCACAGCTTACACCCAGAACCTCGCTCACACACATACTAACACTCTCGCACAAACACACATGCATGCACACACACGCTCACACTCACTCAGACAAACACACCCATACACTCTCACAACCATACGCACACGCACACACACGCTCACACAAAAAAAAAATCTCACACAACCACGCACACACACACATGCTCACCCATGCATACACAGCATTCCTGTAAATGTTGTGGGGGGGAAAATATACATTTTGGCAACAGAATAAAAAAGCATTTTCTTCATTTCCATACTATATAACCGTTAACCATGGAAAGGATATTTCCAGAGCAGTAACCACCTGTTTCACACTCACCACAGATTTCTCAAACACTAACATTTCATATTGGATTCAGACAGAAGTGGCTGAGATGTGGAAAATTTAATGAATTCTTTATAAAAAATAATTTGCACAAAAGTGCACCACACTCCTGTTGTTGATTGACACATTCATGCTGATTAAGTCACTTGTTCTTAGACCACTCCCCCTCTTGATGGCTCAGTAATGAAGGTCACAGCTTCCCTTCAGGCGTTTTCCACACTAACAGACTACATGTTCTCCCATTTGTGCATGGCGTACCCCCATGAGAAGCAAAAACCCAAAGCTTCTCGTCCCGTCCCTTTCCACGCAGCTGCGTTTCTGCTGGGTGTTGCTCGGTTTCAGTCCAGCTTGTCTGGGGTAATGAGGTTGATGTACTGAATCCAGGACATCTAGGGACCGTCCAGGTACATCCACGACGGGACTCACACCTTCCCTAAATACTCCTGTGCCCAAGAGCAACCATAACTTCTTAATGTTTTTGTTACTCTAGGCCTGCAAACTTTTCAGTAAATTCCCATATTTATTCAACACTGGACACTCCTACACAGACAAAATTAACCAATGAGGGAAAATGGGAGGGCCTTTGTGCACACATTGGTCAGAACGCATGCACATCAACAAATGGCTTTAACCCTGTTGTTAAAGTCATAACCCCTACCAGTAAGATCACATTTTAAAAAACGCACAGAAAACGCAAGACATAGGCGATAGAGAGAAAACATTTCCCACATACCTCCAGCAGCTAAACGCCATTAAAGTCAGCCTCCAGATCCGCTCTAATTACCAAGTTCATCCAAGCCTACAATTAAGCTGCAGCAAACATCACAGTGGTAAACAACCCAGCGCCTGTCAGCAATTAAACACTTAAAGCGGGAGTGAGGCTACGCACTGCACTTAATTTAGAGCTTTAAAACTTTTTTGTTGAAATAAAGGGAAGGATTGGTCATGACGTTGCGTTTATGAACTGCGTTGTCTTTTCTGACAAACAATGATGAGTAATGACTCCATTGTGGAAAGGCAGGCCAGCACCAAACAGAGCGTCCAGTCACCTTTACTAAGGGGCTAGAGTTCCACAAAAAAATTAATTATATCTCATCTCCACCAGTGAAAGCGTTTCTGGTACAGGGATTGATAAAATAAACATGAATAAAATCTGCATTGGGGAAACTCTCCGTCATCCCTTGAAATTAGGTTAATATTTAAAAAGAAAGACACAGAAAAAGGCCTGCATTACTAAAAAGGAAAAGTGGTACACAAAAGATTTCAGCCTCATGCCTGCACTGTGGAGACAAACGCAGCAGGGCACCTGGCTGTATGGCTAAATGTCAGCGCAAAAACAAACCCCTCTGTTCTGTCACCGCCTTGATGGATTCTTGGCACTGAATGGTGAATTTGTGAAGAGTGGAGCCATGCCGTAAGGTGCATGTGCATTTGCGGAGGACGCAGCTCTGTGTGGAGCCATGCCGTAAGGTGCCTTTGCGGAGGACGCAGCCCTGTGTGGAGCCGCACGGCGGGCAGGGAGAGGGGCCGCAGCCCCTGGGAGAGGAGAGAGTGACGTGCAGAAAGGTTGAGGGGCCTGTGTTCCTTTAACACCAGTTCTCTGCTACAGCTACGAGTCGTCACTGGCAGCAGGGGAGGCGGAACCCATCAGAGGCCAGCCCGTAAACACCACACACGCCGTCTAACACACGTCTGCAGCCACAATCTGTTCACCACCATCCATAGCTGTGCCGTGGGGGAGCACGGCCGTGTGCATGCAGGGGACACGGGCATGCGTTCATCTGGATGGGACTTGTGTGTTTGTGGGGTGCAGGAAATCAGGAGGTGGCATGTTTGCACTGATGTCATACTGTTGCTGGGGCAACTCGGCCCTGGGCTGATGAAAAACGGATTCTTGGTTTTAGGTCAAAAACTCAGGGGCTGTTTTACGAGGACAAATTATAAATCTTCCATCGTCTCCTGATTTTAGTTCACTGCGTTTCCAAATAGATACAGCCACACCACCCAAAGTTGGCTTTGCAAAGACCCGTATTTAATACAATCCTTCACAAAATCACATTTCAGAGATTTTACATTAATTAAATCTTCAAGTATACCATCAAGACCACTTATTCCAGAAACTAACATTCACTATTTTAAATGCAATTACCTTCTACTGCGACGATAAGAATTTTGAACCAATCCAAGAAAAAAGGCAAAATCCACCTTAGTCATTGATACTTTTCCAAATAATTTTCTATTTGTAAATTCATGTTTTTATTATGTGAATATAATTATTATAAATAAATCCTTGTCTTTATTCTGTGACTTAGCAATAAATATTATTTTCTGCAACACTGAACTCTCCTGACACTCATCTTTTTCCTGTCATCACAGTAAATACTAAAGCCCAGAGACTTGCTATGACCAGTCGGGGGGGGGGGGGGGGGGCCGGGGGGGGGGGGGGGGGGGGGGGGGGGGGGGGGGGGGGGGGGGGGGGGGGGGGGGG